>JAVSCE010007925.1:0-275251 GCA_032199065.1 Smutsia gigantea | reverse complement strand
ATGTTTCTTACCATCCATGTTCCTGCCCTGCAACCCATGCTCTAGACCTCTGTGGCTAGAAATGGGCCTAGGGAGAGGAACCCAGACCAGGGGGGCTGGGGAGGAGGTCCAGAGGTTGAGGGGTGGCAGGCTGGAATGGCCCTACCTGGTTCAACCCCAATTCCCGTATCCTTTTCCCTCCACCCTGAGAGAGGAAAGCGCATCGCAAATGATGCTTTGGTCACGGGAGACTAAGTGACAGGATTCTTTAAACAGTTTCCTTTTGAAACCCTGAAGAAGTGACTGTTGGGTGGAAAGAAGTGTCTTTGGCTAAGACGTCCGAGCCAGCAGGAAGAAAGGAGCTCAGAGAGAGTGCAATAAAATGGCAGGAAGAACCTAGGTGTGGATATGCTGGCTTAGAGGAGGTGAGGCAGACATGCCTGAGCATTTGCTCTTGTTTTCCCGTAATGTCCAAGGCTTCCCAAAGGCAGGTCCCTCACAGGGCCCTCGGCATGGCAATCTTGGGGCAGATCTCCACTCCCAAGGGGAGGCCACACTTTGACCCCAGAGTGGGGGCCGCTTTTCTCTGGGGGCAGGTTGCCTCCTCTGACAGACCCCAACCTGAGTACCTTCTTTCTCCTGCCTCTGGTAGGGGACCTTTCTTTGGCCACGGCCTTACCAGCTGCCAGAGGGTGGGAGCAGGGCAGGCCTGGGCTCATCAGTCGCTGCAGCTGCTGCACGGGCTCTGAAGCCCCTGGGCAAAGACTGGGATGGGCCCCAACAGGCAGGAGTGTGGCAGTGTGCCGAGGGGGAGAGGTGGGGCGGGGTGAGGCGGGCTCGTTGGGATCTGCTCCCCAAAGACAGGCCCCAGCCCTCACTCATGGGCCTGGAATTAGGAGTGGGGGAGGGAAGAGCACACCCAGGAAGGGCCGGTGCCAGAGCCAGGTGTGTGTGTGCTAATGGGAGACGTCGGCGAAGAGCAGTTCTGCTCTGTCCTTCCCGAGGCAGAAGACAACAGGGAGGCATCGGAGCTGCGGCCACTCTTGCACCCTCCCCCCCGGAACACACCCTGCGTTCTCAGCAGCCACCTCCCCACAGGAGTCATGCTCACGTGGTCCCCTCTGCACAGGGCTCCCTGCTGAGCCAGATC
This sequence comes from Smutsia gigantea, assembly GCA_032199065.1. Classification (NCBI taxonomy): domain Eukaryota; kingdom Metazoa; phylum Chordata; class Mammalia; order Pholidota; family Manidae; genus Smutsia; species Smutsia gigantea. The sequence continues at coordinate 274,122 of JAVSCE010007925.1, read as the reverse complement.
CTTCTTTCCATCTTTGGAAACCTGGAGGTGTGCAGCAGTGAGAAGTCATTCTGTAGCTAAGTAGGTGCTCATTTTACATTGGGGAAACTGGGGTCCCAGATAGGTTTTCTGGAGCTGCCCTGATTTCTCTAGAAACTTCCTTCGAGTCTGCTACTGGGCCCTTAGTGAATGACATGTCTGCGTGTCTGTCCCACACAGGGCAACAAGGGTCATACTTTGCCTGTTTAGTCTTTTCTCCCCAACAGAAACTAAGCATTTGAAGCCTAGGGACCATATCGTTGACTTTCTCCAAGTCCACAGTGTTGGGCACAATCATTTTGCTAGGCACAAAATAGGTACTCAGAAAATGTCTGTTGATTTAATCAGTAAACAAGAATGGGTCTGCTCAGCCAAGATCTTGCTGCAGCCCGTTGCTCATCACCCTCTCTTCCCAGAAGCGCCCATCAAAGGGAGGCAGTGACTGGTGGTCCTCTGGCACAATCAGGAAAGAGTAGTCAGGAAAGATGGGGAATCCCTGGTTTGGAATTGGGTGAGTGGGGTGTGACGCTGACGGTCTCTCTTCTCCCTCAGGCACCTGTATCAAGTGCAACAAAGGCATCTACGGGCAGAGCAACGCCTGCCAGGCCCTGGACAGCCTCTACCACACCCAGTGCTTTGTCTGCTGCTCCTGCGGTGAGTGCGTGCCCAGTCCTGGACCAGGGCCCCGAGGCCTCGCGCCCTCCCTGAACCAGTGCACCTCACAAGGACCTCTTCGTCTGCTGGCAGAGCAGCTGGGGGGTCCCCACCATGTGTTTGGACGTCTACTGCTGCCCCACCCTCTTCTACCTCCCCTCTTTGTGCTCTACCTGGCTCTCCTTCCCCCTGGTTCGGTCTGCTTGCTGGAGTTAGTTTTCCCTTTCCTCTTTTCAGCCGCTTTCCTTCCCTCTGTTCCTCCCTCTCTCCTGCCTCTCCTGCCTGCCCAGCCTGGACACCCGCCTGGCCTAGGCCTCTCCTTGGTGGGGTTTGGTCTTGGGCAGCCAAGTTGCCTGGGGCGACAGTGAAAGACTGGAATGTGGGAAGGGCAGAGGGGGGGTTGGTGAGCTGGGGGAGTGGGGAGTTGTGGGGGTGTGGAGAGGGGGGTTTTCTCTGGGCTGGTCAGAGTTCAGCCACCTCGCTAGAGTGCAGGGCCACGGGGCCATGCCAAGCTGATGACATCACGCTCCAGGAATGCCCGCTGCTGCTGTTAGCTCAGGAGGCCCGCCTGGGGGGGGGGCTCCCAGCAGCCTTAACTCCCCAGCCCTTCCCTCACCTCCCTCATCCGTCCTCCCCACTGCTTGCCCACTCTGATTCTCTTATCCCTGCAGCCTCTGCCTGGTTCTCTTTAGGTTCATCTGTTGGTCAGTCCCTCTGTTTATAGGGCCTTTTCTGGGTATGCCTTTCCTCTCTGCTCCCGTGTCTCATGAGTTCGAGTTCCTAAGTCAGCTTTTCTAAACCACTGGGCAGAGCTGGAAGTGGAGGTTTTGATGAGAAGAGGGCAGAGGTGGGAAACTTGCCCCTTCTCCACCCTGCTCTCACTCCTCCCCCAAACCCGACAATCTAGACACCCTGGAGCACTTCCTGGGTGTTGGTCACATGAAGAATGGTCCTGCCTTGTCTGCTCCTGAAGATCATGGGCCGCCTGTGACCCTGGAGACTCTGGTCCCTCGATGTTTGGGGAAGCAGTCTAGCACAGCAGGAAGGGGATCAACTTTGCTCCCAAACAAAGCCCTTTGTCTCCAGCAGTGACTCCAATATGTCCCGACCTCATGGGGCTATCCCTGGAAGGACGCTAGGGGAGCAGGATAGCGCTGCTTAGGCAGAGAGACTGCTAGGTTGAAAGGTCCCAGAGGGCAAGGCCTGTGATGGTGTGAGCATCTCTGCGTCCTGCACAGCACCTTGTTCGGAGCTCCTGTACCTCCTACTCCAGTCTCTCGTTGGCTTTGCTCTCCCAGGTGGCTCCCCACGTGCCAGGCACTGGAGAGGAAGCCACTCGTTTAGTGCCGGGTGAGAGGGAACTATTGAGAAGGCAGGAGCTGGAGGAGCAGTGAGCAGAGGAGAAGGGAATTGGCTGAAATGAGAGCACAGCAAATGGGTGCTACATCAGATGAGACTTGGTGTGGGGAGGAGGACATACAGCGGTGAGGACAACACCAAAGTCCAGATTTACATCCATCATGCAACCCCGGGAAGCAGTGACCCCAGAGCAGGGAAGCCCTGGATAGGCTCCAGCCCCTTCTCTTCTGCTTCCAGGGCGAACTTTGCGCTGTAAGGCTTTCTACAGCGTCAATGGCTCTGTGTACTGTGAGGAAGATTATCTGGTGAGTGGGGAGTCCTTTGGGCCTGGAATTGATGCCCATACTAGGACCTCCTTGGTGGCCCATTGGGGTTCCAACCATCAGGTCCTTCTTATAATATTCTCCCTTGATCTTTTCTTTCTCCATAGTTTTCAGGGTTTCAGGAGGCAGCTGAGAAATGCTGTGTCTGTGGTCACTTGATTTTGGAGAAGGTAAGCAAAGTGTCTTCAGCGGAGACTCTATGAGGCTGAGGTCCCCAGGGGTGGCATAAGGGGCTAAACGGGTGCTAGAAAAGGAGAGGGGAGGAAACCTATCACCAGACTAACCACTTTCATCCCCATCCTCCTGAGAGCAGCTATTGACAGAGGCTTCCTTTACCTGTGGGATCAAGTCCCAGCTCCAAATCCTGCCTCCCCAGGTTCTGTGGTCTGGTCCCTCCCTGGTTCTGCAGGCAGAGCCAGCCTTCTGCCTGAGCCACGGCTGTGGGGTCCTGGGGCTTGATCCCCTTTCTTCTACTGGCTGGTACCACTTAGAACTCAGTTTTCTTTTCTGTAAGGAGGAGGGATTGAATTAGACCCGTGGTTCTCAACCCTGGCAGCCTAACAGATCACCTGGGAAGAAGGAAAGAAAATTCCAGTGCCTGGGTCACCACCAGAGACTGATGGACACTTCCGGGGTGGGGCCAGGCACTGATGGGTTTTAATAGCTCCCAAGTGATCCTAATATGTAGCCAGGGATGAGAACCACTGGCCTGGATGTTTGCTAAAACCTTTTCCAAAGCTTCTGCTGCCATGTTAAGACTCCTTAGTCCCTTCAGATTACATAGCATTGTTCTGGAAGGACAGCAGGGGGTGGATAAGGGTGGTGGGAGCAGCAGGGAACAGCATGGGTGGCTAGAGAGCTGGGACTGGAGGGAGGCTGATTCTCTTCCCACCCCCTGAGCCAGATCCTACAGGCAATGGGGAAGTCCTATCACCCAGGCTGCTTCCGATGCATCGTTTGTAACAAGTGCCTGGATGGCATCCCCTTCACAGTGGACTTCTCCAACCAGGTGTACTGTGTCACCGACTACCACAAGTGAGTCCACCCCTTGGGGTGCAGTGTGGAACTGGGCTCAGGGGTTCCCCAACCTCACCTTATCTCTGCCTTTTCTCTTTCAGAAATTATGCGCCTAAGTGTGCGGCCTGTGGCCAACCCATCCTCCCCTCCGAGGTCAGCATGTCTGGGTTCTTCTGCGGGCAGCCAGTGCTGCTGCCCTGGGGAAGGGACGGGGACATGCTGCTGGCCTCCCATGGGAGGTGGTGGTGCTGAGGAATGCACTCCGCGAAGATTCCCGTGTGACTCTGCTCTTGGGGTCACCACCCTGACCCAAACATCCGGGCCTGGCCACGTCTGACAGCCTCACTGGGCCCAGGCTCCATCTCTTCTCTCCCAGCCCAGAGAAGGAGACTTTTTTTGAGGTCAAGGTCACCAGATCCCAGACGTAGGGGCTGGAAAAAGGTGGGAAGAATCCTCAGGGCTGCTAGGAAGAGGAAAGAAATGATTTACGCTATGCATCCAAAGGGTGTGCCCAGGGAGAGAAGCCAGAAGCCAATGAGGAACCATACTGTACTGGATCTCCTTGTCCCCAGCTTAGCCTAGTTTATTTATGCTGCCTGCCCCTTTCCCTTCCTTTTACTTCCCCTGCAGCTGGGAGAGGTAGGTAAGGCCGGAGCTCCTGGACTGGGAGAAGGCTCCGAGAGGGGACGTGGCCTCCTGGAGGCAGTGCCAAGGAGGGGGAGAGGGGAGTCCGGTAGGGTTGGCATTCTCATAGCTAGCGGTGATGGCAGAGGGGCTCCAGAGGCCTTCATGAGGGTTAGAGGGGCCTGTCAAGGGTGGGTGGAATGCTGCCCTCACCCATGGCATCTGCGTTATTTCAGGGCTGTGAGGACATTGTGAGGGTGATCTCCATGGACCGAGATTATCACTTTGAGTGCTACCACTGCGAGGTTAGTGCGGGGAGCCAGGGCTCCTGGAAGAGAATTGCAGTGGGACTGGGGGAGGAGTCAAATCCTAGAACTGCCAGGCTTTAGGAGAGGGATAGGGCTTGGAAAAGCAGGAGTGCTCTGACCTACCTCTATTCTCTTTGTCTTCCATCTGCTTTCGGTTCTGCTTGTTCAGTCCTTTCTGAATCTGGCTTCCCCTGGGTCAGGACTCCTTAAACTAGGGACTCCTGGTAGCTGCTGGAAATGGGGCCTGTCTCATTATTTCTGCTATAGCAGCGACACCTGCCGTCCAGCCAAGTTATTTTCCCAGGAGCCCTTCCCTTCCAGCCCCACCCATTCCTTCCAGTCCCTGAAGTCTGGTGTTGAGCAGGGCAGACTCCCAGGATGTAGGAGGTGCCGGGCCGAGGTGAACCGGTGTGTTTGTTCCCAGGACTGTCGGATGCAGCTGAGTGACGAGGATGGCTGCTGCTGCTTCCCTTTGGATGGGCACTTGCTCTGCCACAGCTGCCACATGCAGCGGGTCAGTGCCCGGCAGCCCCCCGCCAACTATATCTGAGCTGCGGCGTCGCCGTCATCACCGTTGACAGGGCCCTCGGGCGGGCACCCCCCTGAGGTCAGCCGGGGCACAGGATGCACTCTGCAGGCCTGGCAAGAGTCCACTGGGAGGGCCTCGAGGGACTGAGACCCAAAGATCGTGACATTCCAAATGGACTATGGAGGAGGAACCTTCTAATGGCCATTGTGTGGGTGACTGGCCTTCCTTCCATGTGAGCCCGTGCTGTAGCATATGCTTAGGCACACACAGGTGGGTTCCAGTACTTTCTGAAGGTCCGATTCTAGTCTGTGTCTCCAGTACACATTTGTGCATAAGTCAAGAAATGCTCTGGTTCTGGGTCATCAGAAGAAAGGCCGTCATGGAAGCTCCTCGCTCCTTTGTACCCTGCGTACGGGGTCAGCCGGATTCTCACCATAGCATCTTACCACTGTATCCGGATGAAGAGGCGGGAATTCTGGACCTGAGTTATTTGGCTGCCTTCCCTCTTAAGGACTAGGAGAGCTGCTCAACCCCTGCTGGGCACAGGAACTGGCTCTGGGCAGGCCTGATGCCTGTATTGCCTGTTTCTCAGGGACTCCACATGGGCCTGGGGAGGCTGGGTGGGTGCTTGTACAGGGTTTCTCTTCTCGGCTGGGGAAGATAAATGAGTGGGTCTTTGAGTGTAGAGTTGCTACGTGAGATGTCTAGGAATCTTCAGACTAGCCACACTCCCTACATACTCCAGGTTTAAGTGCACTGAGCCCTTCAGCCCTGTATGTGCATACATGGGCCCATTCACACACACACACACACAGACTGACAGACTGACTCTCCCTTCCCCATCTTTTCCAGTCACTCTTAACTTAGTTCCCTAGCAGTAGCTCAGCGCTCCAGGCCTGCCACCTATCAGCAAGATCCAGGATTTTATTCACTACAACTCCCAAACTGTGGTTCTGAGGAGCCCGAGGAGTAAAAACATTTTTACTTGGTTCTAGTGAGTTTGGCTGAAATCGGTTCACCTAAAGCTGGATCTCTCAAAACCAATTCACTGAAAACTTGTTTGCTTAACGTTCATTTCACTTAATGACTAGTTTTCTAAAAGCTCAATTCCTTTCTGGGTGTTCTTATAGCCATTTAGATGTTCTAATCTTTTTTGTCATGCTTTGGGTATTTCAAGGATTTATATCTATTCATCCAAGAGTGTTTCTGAGTTAATTATCAGCAACATAAGTTTATCAAATTTGCAGCACTTTGTAAATGATGAGATTGCTTCCTACCTTTATGGATGTCTTTTTCTATGTTACCTACTTTTCAAACACTTTTTAAAAAAGTTTAAAGTTTCTAGCAATAAATATAATTGGTACAGATGTTTTGTGTATTATTTTCTGTGTTTCTTAATCCAGTGTTCCTTTACAAATTAGATGCCTTGGAAAATGTAGTAGAGCTCAATATGATTTTGATGCTCTGGTCTAACTTTACATTCCTGTTATTAAAATGCCAGCATATTCTAAACAAATGAACAGGCATGTGGCATATTCAGTTGACTAACAACTAATGGTTAAATAGACAACAGCAATAAAAGTGAAAGGGTGAATCTGCTAAATCCCTTTGAAATGCTGCAGATTTGATAAATAGTCATTTTAAACTAACTGTCTCGAGGTGAATTGGTTTTAGGCAAATTAATCTGGTAATCTATGATCCTTAGTCTTCATTCTCTGTCACTTAGAGTTTCATACTGGAAATGATGAAACAGACGTTGCACATTTAGGGGTTAGTCTAAGATGACTGTGCCAGCCAACCCGGGACCTGCATAGAAGAGGCCTCTAAGTGAGAGTAAAGAGTTCAGTTTCATACCACTGACTGCTAGAGGGGGGAAATGCACTTTTTTTTTACAGGGTTAAATGTTCTGAAACTAGATTACTTGTTCTACAGCTGGGATTGCTCTTCCTGAACTGTTGTTATTAAATAAGTGAACAAAAGACTGTGACTGGGAATTTTCTCATCAGGCTGCTCCAGGCCTGGGAAATCTAGACAAGCATGTATTGCTTTACATCTATGCCTTCAGTTCTTTTACTCTTGGGGCTCTTGTTCACTCTGTCACGCTGACTCTTTGTTGCTTATTCTGATGTCGGCCTCCGTCTTTTGCTGATTGGCTGATTCCTTTCTAGGTCTGTGCTCATCTGTCCCAGCCCTAGGGCTCTCAAAGACTCTTCTTGCCACTGGGGCTACTGTCTCCCTCCTTCCTGATGAGAAACAAGTGCTAACATCTGATGAGGACAGGCCCAGGGAAGGCAGGCCATGGGAGAAGAGCAGCCCCAGCTGCCCCACATCATCCCAGGCAGGCTCCCAAGTGTACCCTGCATTGCAAGAGTTTCCCTTCTTCCTGTTGACTGGGAGATTGCTCATCTGTAATAGTTCTTTTTAATATTTACAGTTGATAACAAAAGATATGACACCAAGGACACAGCAACAGGTAGACCCTGCTTGACCAACTTGCCACCTGATTTTCACCCACAGCCACTAGGCCTGAGATGGGGAAAGGGGAGATGGAAGAATTATGGATCCATTTTGTGTCTCTAGATAAGAGTTGTGGTAAAGGAGTCAAGCTTTCAAAGCAGACTTCAGCTCTTTGCTCTGGCCAGCCCTGTTCATCACAGGCCCAAGTATGGTTTATGGAGAGTAAAGCCAGTGGTGGTTCTCTGTCAGCCTTAACTCCTTAGAGACCTGTTGCGCCCTTCACCATCTGAAGCTCTCAAGGCAGGGAAATGGTAAGATTCCACTTATAATCAGGCTGGAGACTGTCCTCAGTCAAAGAGGAGGTAGAGAAAGAGCTATTTCCAGGCACATAAAGCTAGTTGGATGAAGCCCTTGAAATTATACCTATAAAGAAGGGAGTAAAAAGAGAAAGGAGACTAACAGGACAGGTAAAAGGACGGACAAAACTGGTGAGCTAAAGCATTGCTACTTCATTTTGTGTTTTAGAAGGACTCATACCCCAGGTCTGGCCTGGGCTCACTCCAAGCCCTAGTGGTGAGGCTTCCCAAGGACGGGTCTGACCAATCTCAGTCCCTTCCGTCCTCTCCTCTCTCGCGGTAATGGAAGACCGAGACAGGGCCTCTGGCTGTACCAATTTCTTGTGAAGGGCCCTTGGAATAGCTGCTGCATTCTTAAGGGTAAATTCCTAGGAGTGGAATTCCTGGGTCAAATGGTATTTCTATTTTTAGTTTTTTTATTTTAAAGGACTAAGGTCTGACCCTGAAAATAGTAACTAGTTACTGAGACATGAGATTAGACCATTTTGACTAGTCTAATTGTGACGGTGGGAGAGTCATCAGAGGCACATTCTGTCCACTGTGGGAATTACCTCACCTAAGCTTAGAAATGACAGCGCCGATCCATGTGAAGGCTTCCAAGGTGCTATCCAAGCAGGGTGAGATGGGTTAGGAGGAATATCTACTGAAAGGTACTAGTTAGTCTTGTATCCTAGAGAGTTAGAGCTAAGCGGGGTGTGATGTTTGAGATAATCCAGTCATCTCATTTTACTGAATAAAGAAATAGAAACAGAGTGACAAGGGACTTCCCCAAAGTCATGCAGCTAGAAAATGACAGCAGCTTTTAAAGATTTATCAAGTGCTTATTTTCCCCTCCCCCACCCCCATCACAGGGACTCCCATGGCACAAGTAAACTGTAAATGAGACAAGCAATAAGCATTTCATTATGATAGATAATTAGGGAAAGTTTTAGTGGAAAATGCAGGGAACTCAAGAGACAATAATGAAAACTTTTGGTGCTTACTGGTGCTTTTTTGTTAATTAAAGTTAGCAGTTCCCAAAGTACCTTTAAAAAGCACATGAGGAGAAGTGGAGGAAATACACAGCAGGAGAGTCCCTGCCCCTGAGATCGCAGTCTAGCCAGGGAGACAAATACACATATAAAATGCCTTGAGAAGATTACAAGCAACATGTCAACAAGTGCAAAGTAAGTGACTGTTACAAGCAAAAGACCTGATGCCTCAGGGTATAGCTGACAGGGTGAGACTTTGACTGACATAGTAGATCATAAGGTGGCAGCCGGTAGGCTAAGTCCTGTCCCCAAAATCATGGAGTTTGGCTCACTGGGAATTATTTTTTATAATATTAATTTGAATCCTAGTTGAAGGGAGAAAACCACCAGCTGATAAATATAGAAAGAATGATAGAATCCAAAAAGCATCATTCTGTGAACTTTAATAAAATTATTGCTTCTGGCAATGATAATTAATTAGTGTTAAAAACCATACATGAACTGGTTGGTGGAAAACTGGACATTCATATAGTGCCAGGTAACACTATCAGTTTTTGGTCTGGAGGCCAGAAATGTCACCAAGTTGGAGGGATCAGACAGTCATCACCACTTTCTGGAATGGATCCTAGTATCACTAATCAGTAGACCAGTTCTAGTGTGAGGCAAATACTCAACCCAAACTACTATATATTCTAGCTGCTTCCTATCCCCAAAGGAAGTATTAGATATAACTTACAGTTTACAGGAAACACTGGGAATAAATAAACAAAGCAAAAGATGCTAAGAGGAAGCAGCCAGACAAATCCAGGTGACGCATTCTGCAGGCAACTGACCAGCTATTGTTTGCAAGACAGTATGCTTTTTTTTTAAGTCAAAACTGCTAGATTGAGGAGACTTCAGGTATATAATAACAATACAATGCATGGTCCTGGATTCCTTACTGGTTTAACCAAATTGTTTTAAAAGATATTCAGGGTCAATTGGAAAATTTTTAATATAAACAGGGGATTAGATGTAAAAATTTACTGAGGTTGGCAAGATCAAAATCATTAACAAAATGCCAGTTCCAAAACCACATGTACAGGGTAATCATTTTTTTTGTTACAGGATTATTGATATGCACTCTTATGAAGGTTTCACATGAAAAAACAATGTGGTCACTACATTTACCCATATTATCAAGTCCCCCCCATACCCCAGTTCAGTCACTGTCCATCAGTGTAGTAAGATGCCACAGATTCACTCTGTGCTACACTGTTTTCCCCATGATCCCCAACACCATGTGTACTAAACATAATACCCCTCAATCCCCTTCTCCCACCCTCCCCATCCACCCTCCCACACACCCCCCTCCTTTGGTAACCACTAGTTCCTTCTTTGAGTCTCCAGGTCTGCTGCTATTTTGTTCCTTCAGTTTTGCTTCGTTGTTATACTTCACAGATGAGGGAAATCATTTGGTAGTTGTCTTTTTCTGCCTGGCTTATTTCACTGAGCATAATACCCTCCAGTTCCAACCATGTTGTTGCAAATGGCAGAATTTATTTCGTTCTTATGGCTGAATAGTATTCCATTGTGTATATGTACCACTTCTTCTTTATCCATTCATCTACTGATGGACACTTAGGTTGCTTCCATTTCTTGGCTATTGTAAATAGTGCTGCAATAAACATAGGGGTGCATATGTCTTTTTCAAACTGGGCTGCTGCATTCTTAGGGTAAATTCCTTGGAGTGGAATTCCTGGGTCAAACGGTATTTCTATTTCTAGTTTTTTGAGGAACCTCCATAGTGCTTTCCACAATGGTTGAACTAGTTTACATTCCCACCAGCAGTGTAGGAGGGTTCCCCTTTCTCCACATCCTCGCCAACCTTTGTTGTTCTTTGTCTTTTGGATGTTGGCCATCCTCACTGGTGTGAGGTGATATCTCATTGTGGTTTTAATTTGCATTTCCCTGATGATTAACGATGTGGGGCATCTTTTCATGTGCCTGTTGGCCATCTGAATTTCTTCTTTGGAGAAGTGTCTGTTCAGCTCCTCTGCCATTTTTTAATTGGCTTATTTGCTTTTTGTTTCTTGAGGTGTGTGAGCTCTTTATATATTTTAGATGTCAACCCTTTATCGGATATGTCATTTATGAATATATTCTCCCATACTGTAGGATGTCTTTTTGTTCTACTGATGGTGTCCTTTGCTGTACAGAAGCTTTTTAGTTTGATATAGTCTGACTTGTTCATTTTTGCTTTTGTTTCCCTTGACCGGGGAGATATGTTCATGAAGAAGTTGCTCATGTTTATGTCCAAGAGATTTTTGCCTATGTTTTTTTCTAAGAGTTTTATGATTTCATGACTCACATTCAGGTCTTTGATCCATTTTGAGTTTACTTTTGTGTATGGGGCTAGACAGTAATCTAGTTTCATTCTTTTACATGTATCTGTCCAGTTTTGCCAACACCAGCTATTGAAGAGGCTGTCATTTCCCCATTGTATATCCATGGCTCCTTTATCATATCTTAATTGACCATATATGCTTGGGATTATATCTGGGCTATCTATTCTGTTCCACTGGTCTATGGGTCTGTTCTTGTGCCAGTACCAAATTGTCTTGATAACTGTGGCTTTGTAGTAGAGGTTGAAGTCAGGGAGCATAATTCCCCCTGCTTTATTCTTCCTTCTCAGGATAGCTTTGGCTACTGGGGTCTTTTGTCATTCCATATGAATTTTAGAACTATTTGCTCAAGTTCATTAAAGAATGCTGTTAGTATTTTGATAGGGATTGCATTGAATCTGTGGATTGCTTTAGGCAGGATGGCCATTTTGACAATATTAATTATTCCTAGCCAAGAGCATGGGATGAATTTCCATTTATTAGTGTCCTCTTTAATTTCTCTTAGGAGTGTCTTGTAGTTTTCAGGGTATAGGTCTTTCACTTCTTGGTTAGGTTTATTCCTAGGTATTTTATTCTTTTTGATGCGATTGTGAAGGGAATTGTTTTCCTGATTTCTCTTTCTGCTAGTTCACTGTTAATGTATAGGAATGCAACAGATTTCTGTGTATTAATTTTGTATCCTGCAACTTTGCTGAATTCAGATATTAGATCTAGTAGTTTTGGAGTGGATTCTTTAGGGTTTTTTGTGTACAATATCATGTCATCTGCAAACAGGAACAGTTTGACTTCTTCTTTACCAATATTGATGCCTTGTATTTCATTGTTTTGTCTTATTGCCATAGCTAGTACCTCCAGAACTATGTTGAATAAAAGTGGGGAGAGTGGGCATCCTTGTCGTGTTCCTGATCTTAAAGGAAAAGCTTTCAGCTTCTCATTGTTAAGTATAATGTTAGCTGTGGGTTTGTCATATATGCCCTTTATTATGTTGAGGTACCTGCCCTCTATACCCATTTTGTTGAGAGTTTTTATCATGAATGGCTGTTGAATTTTGTCGAATGCTTTTTCAGCATCTATGGAGATGATCATGTGGTTTTTATCCATCTTTTTGTTGATGTAGTGGATGATGTTGATGGATTTTCGAATGTTGTACCATCCTTGCATCCCTGGGATGAATCCCACTTGATCATGATGGATGATCTTTTTGATGTATTTTTGAATTTGGTTTGCTAATATTTTGTTGAGTATTTTTGCATCTATGTTCATCAGGGATATTGGTCTGTAATTTTCTTTTTTTGTGGTGTCTTTGCCTGGTTTTGGTATTAGAGTGATGTTGGTCTTGTAGAATGAGTTTGGGAGTGTTCCTTCCTCTTCTACTTTTTGGAAAACTTTAAGGCGGATGGGTATTAGGTCTTCACTAAATGTTTGATAAAATTCAGCAGTGAAACCATCTGGTCTAGGAGTTTTGTTCTTAGGTAGTTTTTTGATTATCAATTCAATTTCTTTGCTGGTAATTGGTCTATTCAGATTTTCTGTTTCTTCCTCGGTCAGCCTTGGAAGGCTGTATTTTTCTAGAAAGTTGTCCATTTCTTCTAGGTTATCCCGTTTGTTAGCATATAATTTTTCATAGTATTCTCTCATAATTCTTTGTATTTCTGTGGTGTTCGTAGTGATTTTTCCTTTCTCATTTCTGATTCTGTTTATGTGTGTAGACTCTCTTTTTTTCTTGATAAGTCTGGCTAAGGGTTTACATATTTTGTTTTTTTCTCAAAGAACCAGCTTCTGCTTTCATTGATTCCTTGTATTGTTTTATTCTTCTCAATTGTATTTATTTCTGCTTTAGTCTTTATTATGTCCCTTCTTCTACTGCCTTTGGGCCTCATTTGTTCTTCATTTTCTAGTTTCATTAGTTGTTAGTTTAGACTGTTCATTTGGGATGGTTTTTCTTTCCTGAGGTAGGCCTGTATTGCAATATATTTTCCTCTTAGCACGGCCTTCGCTGCGTCCCACAGATTTTGTGGTGTTGAATTATTGTCATTGGTCTCCATATATTGCTTGATCTCTGTTTTTATTTGGTCATTGATCCATTGATTATTTAGGAGCATGTTATTAAGCCTCCATGTGTTTGTGGGCTTTTTCATTTTCTTTGTGTAATTTATTTCTAGTTTCATACCTTTGTGATCTGAGAAGCTGTTGGTACAATTTCAATCTTTTTGAATTTACTGAGGTTCTTTTTGTGCTTAGTATATGATCTATTCTTGAAAATGTTCTATGTGCACTTGAGAAGAATGTGTATCCTGTTGCTTCTGGATGGAGTGTTCTGTAGATGTCCCTTAGGTCCATCTGTTCTAATATGTTGTTTAGTGCCTCTGTCTATTTATTTTCTGTCTGGTTGATCTGTCCTTTGGAGTGAGTGGTGTGTTGAAGTCTCCCAAAATGAATGCATTGCATTCCATTTACCCCTTTTATTCTTTTAGTATTTGTTTCACATATGTAGGTGATCCTGTGTTGGGTGCATAGATATTTATAATAGTTATATCTTCTTGTTGGACTGACCCTTTTATCATTATGTAATGTCCTTCTTTGTCTCTTGTGACTTTCTTTGTTTTGAAGTCTATTTTGTCTGATACAAGTACTCCAACTCCTGCTTTTTTCTCACCATTAGCTGCATGAAATATCTTTTTCCATCCCTTCACTTTCAGTCTGTGTATGTCTTTGGGTTTGCAGTGAGTCTCTTGTAGGCAGCATATAGATGGGTCTTGTTTTTTTATCCATTCAGTAACTCTGTGTCTTTTGATTGGTGCATTCAGACCATTTACATTTAGGGTGATTATCGATAGGTATGTACTTATTGCCATTGCAGGCTTTAGATTCGTGGTTACCAAAGGTTCAAGGGTAATTCCCTTACTATCTAACAGTCTAATATAACTCACTTTGTATGCTATTACAAACACAACTGTAAGATTCTTTTTTTTTTCTCCTTTTTCTTCCTCCTCCATTCTTTGTATGTGATGAATCATATTCTGTACTCTTTGTATACATTTGGTTGACATCTATTTAGCCTTAGGAATACTTCCATCTAGAGGAGTCTCTCCAAAATGCACTGTAGAGGTGGTTTGTGGGAGGTAAATTCTCTCAGCTTTTGCTTATCTGAAAATGTTTAATCCGTCCTTCAAATTTAAATGATAACCTTGCTGGGTAAAGTATTCTTTGTTCAAGGCCCTTCTGCTTCATTGCATTAAATATATCATGCCACTCCCTTCTGGCCTGTAAGGTTTCTGTTGAGAAGTCTGATGATAGCCTGATGGGTTTTCCTTTGTATGTGATCTTTTTTCTCTCTCTAGCTGCTTTTAAAAGTCTGTCTTTATCCTTGATCTTTGCCATTTTAATTATTATATGTCTTGATGTTGTCTTCCTTGGGTCCCTTGTGTTGGGGGATCTGTGCACCTCCATGGCCTGAGAGACTATCTCCTTCCCCAGATTGGGGAAGTTTTCAGCAATTACCTCCTTAATGACACTTTCTATCCCTTTTTCTCTCTCTTCTTCTTCTGGTACCCTTATAATGCGAATATTGTTGCATTTGGATTGGTCACACAGTTCTCTCAATATTCTTTCATTCTTAGAGATTCTTTTTTCTCTCTGTGCCTCAGCTTCTTTGTATTCCTCTTCTCTAATTTCTATTCCATTTACTGTCTCTTCTACTACATCTAATCTGCTTTTAAATCCCTCCATTGTATGTTTTATTTCAGATGTGGAATTTCTTAATGATTGAATCTCTGACTTAAATTCGTTCCTGAGTTCTTGAATATTTTTCTGTACCTCCATAAGCATGTTTATGATTTTTATTTTGAACTCTCTTCAGGACGATTGTTGAGGTCAGTTTCATTTGGCCCTTTTTCTGAGGTTTGTGAGATTTTGGTCTGAACCATGTTGTTTTGACGTTTCATATTTCTGTGTGGTGCCCTCTAGTGCACAGAAACTCCAGTCTTTGGAGCTGCTCAGCCCCTAGAGTGAGGTTGGGGGTTGTAGGGGAGCAGAGGTGGTGCCTGGGGGGAGGAAAGGTCTGTTTCCTGATTCGTCTGCGGTGCCTGTCCCCAGTGTCAGAGCCAGTGGGCCAAGCACACATGTGTAAGCCTCTGTGCTTTGTGTCTCTAGCTGTTGTAGGCAGGGCCTCCCTCTGGCTGGCTTGATGCCAGTGCAGTGACTGGTGGTTTGCGAGCTGGTGCCTGCAGGCCAGTAGGAAGGCTAGGCAGGCTGTGTGTCACAGTGGGGGACCTCGGAGCTGGGTAGGCAGTCAGTGGGATGGAGCACCTGAAGCTCCTCAAAGTTCACAACCAGCTGGGCAGAGCGCACCCAGACTACCTTGTCCAGCTCTCTCTTCTCCCGCAAAGCAAGCTCCGTGGAAACCCCGCCCCTTCAGCAGCCTTCTTGCTGCTAGGAAGCCTCTCAGACCACCCGCCCTTCCTCTGACACAGGGCGGCCAGGTGTGGATCCCGTCCTCCACAAATGGCCGGAATGTCAGTCTCCCAGGCCTTCCACCCATCTGAGTTCCCCAATGTCCAGAGCACCACACACTATAGGCTTCCGTTCACAAAGCAGATGTCCAGGGCTAGGTGTTCAGCAGTCCCAGTCCTCCACCCCCTCCCTGCTCTGTTTCTCTTCCTCCTGACGGTGAGCTGGGTTGGGGGAAGGGCTTCGGTCCCACGGGATTAAGGCTTTTGGACATTACCCTGTTTCGTGAGGTCTGCTCTTTTTGTGAGGTCTGCATGCAGTCTGATTCAGCCTTCCTTATTCTTGCTGTTTTAGGGTTAGTTGTATTAATTAACTATATTTTTGTATTATTTGTGGTTTTGGGAGGAGTTCTCTGTGTCACCTCTCACACCACCATCTTGTGTCTACTACTCCAGGGTAATCATTTTTTAAATGTCTATATATTTGTGAGAAAAAGATCTGAAGATACGCAGTGAAAGGTCTTAAGAATGGTGATCTCTGAGAGGTGAGAATTTTGTTGTTGGCCTACATTTCTTATTTTTAAACAATGCATATGTACTGCCTTTGTAATAATAAGCTGTTACAGATAAAATAACTAGTTGCCAACATTTACAATTCAGGAGATTCCACACAGAAACCAGGTTATTGTATATGAAAAGCTGGGTCTCTAAGGTTTTTTTAATAATCAGACAATATGTCACTGTATTTCCATTCCCATGTGGCAGCGATCGGATGCAACTGAGTGATGGCTGCTCCTTTGTTCCGTGTTTTGTCTCCTTCATTTGTTACAGTTCCTACCATTCTTTCATCTGTGCCCTTTACACACCACTTAGCTGCCTGGCTGCAGTACTTCTGAGTCAGTAACCCTTGATCTGGATGATCCTAATGGGGTCCCCATCCATAGAGCCTCCCATTATTGATCAATATGAGATACCAACAAATTAGTTTTGAAATGCTACTCAAGAAAAGCATCCATTTCAGAATGACCTGTGCCTGGGTTTTTTAATAAGGCAACCCAGTTACGGTAAACCCAGATGTAATACTTAGCTACCATGGTTGCATACTGTAAATTCTTTTAGCAAAATTTCTCTTTGGTAAACAGATTATAGAAAGTATACTACATTGCTAACTTCCTCAAGGTTTTGCTTTTTTGACAGAACACCTTAATCCTAAAAGGCATTTCAAAAATGTACAAAGTATGTTCTTCCCAAGCATGAAACTCCAAATGCCCTTTGGTTGGTCTTTCTTGCTCCCACTGGTTCTGATACAGTTTTAAAGGAGGAAAATCTCTTTCACATGCAACTCAGTATAAGAGAGTGTCATCATAAGTTTAAAATCCAGGGAAATACTTAATCAGCCTGGCGCATATTTTCTCTTAAGAGCAAACTCAGTCCTATAACAAGAACGGCACATGTTGTGCTTCATGTCTAGCTTTTCAAATGATACTAGTTGTCTTCTTCTGAAGTTTACTGTCTCATATTCCTTTGGTAAAAATTGTTTCAATCTGTCCCATTTTTTGATCCAAATTTCCTACCAGACCTTATTTATATACTAGTTCACAGTAGTGTCCCAAAGTAAAACCAGACTCATTCCGATTTGTATAACACAAGTTTCCATGAATAAACAGGCAACCCTTGAAGCTGCAAGGGGCTGAGTTTTAAATCCCCTTGAAAGTGTTAAGCAATTGCAAAAAATGGCACATTATGAACATTTGTTCTAAATTTTTCATTTGATGTCACAGGTTGATTACGTATTTTCTTTATCTACTTGTTTTCTCCTTAAATCATGTACTGACAATGGACATGAGATTTTCTAGCTTAATCATCAATAGTTGTGGCTCTGAATACCTTCATTTTCCAGTGAACACCCTTGAAAATAATTCTAAAATCTCTTGACTGCCTATAAAATTTTTTATCCCTGAAACTAGTTTCTGGGTCCATAATACCATAATACACACCTGCTACATGTCTTCAGATACTTTTAAAGTGGTAAGGCTTTTTTTTTCCTAAACAATTGTTCAGTTAAGTGTGGTACACAGTCCAATGGCTATTTTAACATCCTAGCTTTGAAACTGGTTATTTTAAGCCCAAATTTTCAGTATGGAAGCAGTAAATACTCACCTGAAATCTCTGTCTTTGGAGCACCATTTTGTGTCCTAGCTAGAGTGTGTGAGGCAGAGCCCCTGCAATGTTCTCAGAAAATTTTCATTTTTCTCTGTAATTCTAAACAATGCAACAAAGACACGTCCAAGTCTGAAAGGTTAAGTAAACTTTTTCTCAGACTCCCATTTACATTTATCACCAAGTTAGAAACATATTCATGAATATTTTTTGAATACTTGATCAAGAGCAATGTTTCAAGAAAGTTAGAGCTAGATTGTGGGCAGGCGTTGTGCCTAATTTGTCTTTCCACATTCACTGCACACACACATTCCCTGCTGGAGCAGAGCTCAGGAATACTTGAGCATGTTCTTGGCTTTATCATTAAAGAACATTTAAGAAGTGAGTGATTGTATTTTGCATATGGCACAGCAGAATGTGGTATGAACAACACTGATGAAGAGATAGGCCTATAAAGGCCAAGCTTTCTGAGGAACAAACAAAACTATACAAGGTATTAGCACCGTGGGGGTGGTCAAAAAGTAATTATTTCAACAAGTAAGTGCCTCTGTATGCCAAGCACTGAGATAGGTACCTTGGGGTCATGCAGGAAGCATCTCCTTAAATGCAAACCCAAACAAAATTAAGGTTTCTGTACTACTTCTCAGCAATAAAAAATAATTCTGTACCACTTTTCAGAAATAAAAAAGCATAAACCAAGAAAACGAATTATTGATACTAGTAATAACATGTGTGAATCTCAAAATTAATTATGAGGAGTGAAAGAAACCAAAGAAAAATTAACCTTTATTTGATTCCACTTATATAAAATTCTAGAAGCTGCAAACTAAGGTCAAATGACAGAAATTGAATCAGTGGTTGGGAGGAGCTGCAGAGAAGAATTACAAAGGGGTAAAGTAAGCATTTAGGGGGTGATGTGCATGTTCACTGTCTTGATTGTCGTGATGGCCTCACAGATGTATAGTTATGTCAAAACAACCAGTTGTACACTTTAAATATTATATGCCAAGATACCGCAAAATAACTGTCTTCTAAAAAAATCTGGAAAAAAGAGCGGGAGGGAGGGTCAGAGAGAAAGAGAATGAATTCTAGGGCCTTTCAAGTCTTTCCTGATCAAGGACACCAAGTGGTGTCTGATTTTCAGATCCTTTTTCAGTACTTTGCTGCAGATTTAACTGTCAACATGGTGTATAGGCTCAACTTTCCAGTCTTACGTAGAACTGGCCTATAAAGTCCTTTACTTCAGCTGGTCCAGTCTCCTCTTGGACCCAGAATGCAGCCTGGACTCCCTGTCTCTGCCTTCATTTACTGAGATGTTTGCTCCGTTTGAAAGGATCCAAATTTTCTCTCTGGTCAGGCCCAGCTAAGATAAGTTTTATTTCATAGTCTCTTTCCTATCCATCCTGCAGAAAGAGTTCTATACCTTCTTCAAGTTTCTCTAGTATTTATGATCTAAGCTGCTCTTCTAACACCTTTTTGCTGCCTTGGATCATTCACTTTTCCTGTACATGTCTTATCTCAAGTAGCTTATGAACTTCTTCACGGGAGGGACTGGATCATATTTATCTTTGTGTCTCTCCCAAGCACTAAGTGCTTAATAAGTGTCAATTTTAAAACACCTCATTTGATAGTCTTTCCAAAGCACCTTCTCAGCCATTATCTCATTTGATCATTACATCAATACTATGAGACTGGAAGAGCTAGAAATATTTTATTTTCTCCTTTTGACCGATGAGGAACCTGAAGCCCACGGTCATACAGTTTGTTAGAGACAGAGATGAAACAGATAATTGCACAGAAAGGTTTGATCCAATTCAAGGCTTCCCATGGTTCTACCCTCTCCCCGTACCTGAAGCCTCTGCCCTCTTCACCTGCTCATTCCCCAAGCACTTTAGAGCTGCATAGCCAAAGCTTTTAAGTACCATATTAGAAAAGTTGACAAATATGAGACACGGAATTTCAGTAGATTTCTGATCAGCATTGAGTCACCAAAGCATGCTTGCTATTTTGTCCAAGTGCCATTTGTTAGGGACATTATGCCTGATGTTTAATGATGCTGCACTACAGAGCTGAGGAAGCATAAATGATTTTTAAAAGCCTTAGAAAATGACAGCACTTTAATATTAAGCATGAAAAGTGGCAGCTGACGAGATGACCAAGGATATAAGAATTTCTGCACTGGATCACACTATTCTTCTATGTATTGCTAGTAGAATTCTTTAGTTGGTACTAAAGAAAAAGGTCAAAGTCTCTACCATCTAGCACACCTCGTCCTGAGAGTCCTTCCCTACCTTCCCGCTTATCAGCTTCTTCTCTGATGCCAGAGATTTGCAATTTATTTGGTGCAATTTTCTTAGCACCATATATTATTTTTGAAATAGTTTACCTAATGATTAGATTCTTGGCAACTTTCAAAAGAGGGTGGGGATGGGATTTAATATGGAGGGTGAGCTGGGGGTCACCTTGAAAGGAGCAATAAACAACCTCTGGTCAAAGCCCATAGCCAGCCCGGGATCAAGCCCAGGGAGGAAGTCAGGGATAATTGTCCCCTCGTCCCATCACTGTCTTCTCCCCCCAGCCTCCTGCTGGGACCCTCACTGGCTGAAACCAGTCAGGCAATATGGGAACCCTGATGTCCTTACCAGTCTCCACAGGATGTTAAAGAGCAGAATGTGGGCCTGGGGGCAAATGGAAGACATACAGCTCATTGGTTTAGGGGTGGGCAGGTGACCCAGCCTGGCCAATAAGACATATGGGAAAGTCTGCTGGGAAGATTTTCTTCCCCTTCCTTCCCACTTGGGACACTGTTGAGAGGATATAGTTCTTGGACGTTAGCAGCTCTATTGTGACCATGAGGGAAATGCAGAGAACTTCAAAGAACCTCGATACGATGGGAGCTACTTTAAAAAGCCTTGGAAACTCCAGCTTCAGACGTGTTAAGCAAACAATAAATGCCTGTATAGTTTAAAGAAAAAAGAGGGGGATGGGGAGGTGAATGAAGGATGAGAGATAAAGGAAAGGGCTGAGGGGTCTCGGGGTGCGGGAGCAGGGGAATCTCTGGTCCACGGGGTAGGGCTGGTGGGCAACGCCTGAGTTGAGGAGACTTGCAGGCCTGGTGTAGGCAGCCCGTCTGGGAAGATTCAGAGGCCCACTGGGTCAGGTTTAACTCCGGGAGCCATGACCTTGAACAAGTCGCTTAACCTCTCTGCGCCTCAGTTTTCCCCCCTGTAAAATGGGTACGACAGTGATTTCTCTCTTAGGGCACTGTAACGAGGAAAGGCAGGGCAAGTAAAACGCTTGACGTAGTGCCTGACTCATCGCAGGCGTTCCGTAAATGTTAGCAATTATTACCATTTTCTCAACGTTTGCCCTCAACAAGGGCGGGTATCCAGGAAACATGGCAAAGAAGCCTTTGCGAGGCCTCTCCCCTAACCAGCCGAGACTCCAGAAGCCCAGGTCGCGGGCGGTGGAGGGTTCCGAGGGCGCGCCCGGAGAGGGGCGGGGCCTGCCTTCCCGCCTCGAGCGCCCCGCCCCCGCCCCCGCCCCTCCCGCGCGGCCGGGCGTGCTTCGTTGGTCCTTTCCCCTCCCCCGGGCTTCCCGCGGCTGTCCCCCCGCGCCCAGCTTCCCGCAGCCCCTGTGCGGGGCCCGAGCGAGAGGTTCCGGAGACTGGTCGCGGGCGGGGTCCCGGGTGTCGACGCTGCCGGCCAGCCGGTCCCAGCCCGCGCCGCACGGCCTCGGGAGCAGATGCCCCACGGTGTGCAGGTTTGCTTCAGAGGGTCGGCGGGTGGCGCTGCGGGGACAAGCGCTGGGAGGGTCAAACCGGCCAGTCCCCAGTTCCCGGCCGCCGAGGCCGCCCTCGCCCTTGGGAATCCTTGGCCGCCAGACGGAAGGGAAGTAGGCGCCATGGAGCCCGCTCCGCATTTTGATTCATCTCGGGCCTTGTAAGGGTCACATCTTGTGAAAATACCTGTAAAATCAATTTAACATTCAGTGCAGCGTGTAAAGACAGCTCTAAGAATTTTAAAGACGCCTGAGTCAGAACATTTAAATGCTTGGGTCCCGGTAGCAGCGTTTTAACACGTCTGAGTGCAGAGGGTGGAGAATCCAGCCTGATTGCCGCCACTGTTCACGCCCTATAATATTTAAAAAGGGTTAAGAAAAGCACCCCCAAGTGGGTAGTTGTCTAGGGAGGGAAGAACAACTGACTCTTGAAATTTGGGTTGGTCCTCATTTCCAAGTGCGAAATTTGCCTTCAAAACTTTTTTATTTTCAGGCTTGGATCAACGATAAACAGAATTGTTAAAATACTGAGCCTAACTAACTAGTGGTTGTTGTTGACAAGTCGACTGTGTTATTCTTAATGTCTCATAGAAAGCAGGAATCGTTATCTCAGTTTTGCAGGTGGAGGAAAGTTTGGCACAAGAGTATTTCCCTTACATTCACACAGGTAAATGGCTGAGCTGCAAATTAAATACTAGATGTCTTGACTCCTCAGCTGCGTCCACCTCTAGACCATGTTACAGAACAAACGAGTAGTTAACTTTGATGTTAGCTGTAAAACGAGGGAGTAAACCAAATGTTTTGTGAATATCAAATGTTAAATCATAATAACCTTCAGTGTCTGTTCTGCTTTGGGAGGCTCCGTTGCCCTTTGGAGTTTGATACCTTACAGAGAGGAGGGGGCGGAGCAAAAATGGAAAATAATGTCAAGGGAAAATTTTTACCTCCAGAGCCCAAACCATGCCCATCTTTACTGCGCCTCCGTGTTGATGTCATTCCTCCATGTCCTGGCCAGACACCGACAGCTCACATCCTGGCCTAGCTGCATTAACTACCCCTTGCGTTACTTGGCACTGACCTCCCTGCCTGTCTTCTTGTCACGCTGTTTCCTTTACCTGCTTTTTATTAATGCTGTTATGTGAAAACCAGTTGTTGTTCAAGTGTGGAATGATTTGTCACTCCTGAAGGATGACTCTAGGGTTAATGATCAAAAAGTACCAACAGATCACAGATGAAGGGACAAGTGAAAGCAGCACGGGACGGGAAATTGTTGTGGAATTTGATAGCTTAGTTATTTGACTGAAGAAAAAAGCAGACTGATTTTTTTCCCCCTTGCCCCAGTTCACCCATAACTGGAAAGCTACTCAGTTTTAACTTAGACATGGGAAAAGAGCAGTACCCTCCTGTTTACACTAGTGAATTGGGAAGTCTTTCCTATGGAGGCTCCTTTTTAGACAGTTTGGAACAAGTAGAAACATTTTTGTGCTTAGAGCAGCAACATATTTTGTCACTTATAAAAGTCTGTCCAGAAAACTTGTGTAAGATTTTGGGACCCAACATATGTGATATAGTCCTTGCCCATAAGAGGCACCCCTGAGCTTCTTCCTCAGCTTGTAGACAACAGAAATTCAAATCCAAGGTAGTTTTATCTGGAGCAGCCAACCAGTTTATTCATCTTTTTGTTTTTCTTTCCCTGGGTTCCACAAAAAAGAATTCTGGGAAAATCGGATGGCGTCTGGGGATTTCTGCTCACCTGGAGAAGGGATGGAAATACTCCAACAAGGTAAGGGTTGCCATTTCCGAGAGGTTTGATGACTTAGCCAGAGGTCTTATTCACATTCTTGTCTCCTATCATAAAAAGGATGTGTAGTGTTTACCAGTATGGTATCTCTAACAGAAGCCTAAGTTTCTGGGGAAACTAGAATACATGAAGATTCTTAAACACTCTCTTACTGGGAAACAAGTTACAGTGACTCCTGTCGAGCGTCTTCTTATGCAGTAGACTAAAAATTCAAGGTGCTCTCATGCTGTGTCAGCAAGCTTGTCCTGAAGATAGGAGTGACCACCAAACTCCTTGAAGGCTTCCTTCCTACCTGTGTCTTGAATTTTCTCATATTTTGTTCTCCAAAATCTCAGAGACTTCTCTCTTGAAGCCTTCCATTTCTTGAATTCTTTCCATATCACAGATCCTTTCTATATCTTTGAATCCTTCAAGAACTTGAATCTTACGTATTTTGACCATTTCTGTATTGATCCTTCAATGCCTTAGGGGGAAAGAACCAATTTCTTATTCTCCAAAAGGACTTTATTATGTTCCAAAGAATGAAAAATTTGAGTGGTAAGGAGGAGTTAACACTGAAGACCCTAGCAGAAAGCATGTGGGAAAATAGATGGAAAGACAGCCCCTTGAGCATATGGATAACCAGAGGATCCCAGGTTTCTTGCATTTTTTCTCATGTGTGAGCTGTTCTGCATCCACATGGGTTATTCAACTCTTTTTACAATGAGGAGAATTTGGTTAGTTTTTTTTTTACTTTGTCGTAAGAGTACACCTTCACTCAGTCTTGCTTATGTGACTAGAGATCACATTCAAAGTTGGAGCTTTACAATGTATTTTTTTCTTCCTTTCCTGAAGAACTCTAGTTATATTCTGTGTGAATGAGGCGTGTTGGATAATATCGTGATCCCTTCTGAAGGCTCCCTTACTCTTGATTCTCTTTGTCTAATATTTTCCGACTGTATTTCCATTTTCTAATATCTTAGTTTTATTATTCCTAATTCTTGATTAATATCTTTGTGTATAGTATAATGCTTGTTACTTTGAGTATTGCTTCTAGTTTATTTGTGGATTTTTTAGAAAATTTAATTAGATTTAAAAAACTTCCCTATCAAAACCTAGGGGTTATTTGGAAGTGAGTATTAAGAGTTATGCTCAATTATATAAAGTAAAAGTCCGTACCTTCTTTGCTTTTTTGCCAATGGGGGACATACCATTAAGTGTGTAGCAAACAGCTTCCTCCTTGTAACCTGAGTGAAGAGGACCTGTTACAGAACCCACATTTCAGCAAACTACTGCTGAGTCTCTCACAGCACGTGGACGAAAGTA
This sequence comes from Smutsia gigantea, assembly GCA_032199065.1. Classification (NCBI taxonomy): domain Eukaryota; kingdom Metazoa; phylum Chordata; class Mammalia; order Pholidota; family Manidae; genus Smutsia; species Smutsia gigantea. The sequence goes on along the minus strand of JAVSCE010007925.1, from coordinate 249,628 downwards.
GCTTAAGCCTCACCCTGGCAAAGGAACAGGCTCAGGTAAGAGCCCTGGGAGAAGGGATGATAGGAGGAAGGAAAAAACCTTCCAAGAGTGAGAGGTTCCTATCTTAGGTTTTTTTGGTTTTCTAGGCATGGAAGGAAGTTCGACTGCATAAAACAACATGGTTGAGGTCTGAGATTTTACACAGAATCATTCAAGAGCTGCTTGTGGACTACTATGTGAAGATACAAGACACAGATTTAACTTCTGAGGACAAAAAGGTGAGGCAGGAGAGATGAAGTAGAGGTTGCTTATCAGCTAGAAGAATGACCAGGCCAACTGTGGCTTCATCTGATTATATATATGGTCTGGGGGAAACAGGAGCTTTGAGTAATGGTTATCAAAAAGAAATGGGCTAACCCAAGAATGGACTGACAGTTACCAAAGGGAAAGGGACTGGGGAGGATGAGTGGGAAGGGAGTGACAAGGGGGAAAAAGGGGCATTACGATTAGCAGACATAATGTGGTGGGGGCACGGGGAGGGCTGTACAACTCAGAGAAGACAAGTAGTGATTCTATAGCATCTCACTACACTGATGGACAGTGACTGTAATGGGGTATGTGGGGGGGACTTGATGAAGTGGGGAGTTTAGTAACCATAATGTTGCACATGTAATTGTAGATTAATGATACCAAAAAAAAAAAAGAAAGAAAGAAATGGGCTGTAGTTATGGGGGAAGAGATCAGTGTGTATCAGGGTTGTGAAGAGAGAGATTGAGAGGAGAAGGCCCTGGCAGCTGAGAAGTTACCTGAAAGGGATGACATGTTTGAGGATTTTGAAAATGTGTGAACCTGTTGGTGAGGATAGAGGAGGTGGTGTGGGAGAAGTTTTACAGTAGCCTCTTGGTTTTTGTTTTTCTCTTTCAGTTTCATGAGACCCTTGAACAGCGGCTACTTGTGACTGAACTGACACGTCTCTTAGGTCCCTGCCAGGAGAGGGAGATGCCTTCGCCACTGGGGCTGGAGAAAGCAGACCTACTGGAGCTCATGCCACCCTCAGAGGTTGGGGGTGGGCAGATACTGGGGCCAAAGAAGTGAAGTGGCTTAATTTCTCCCATATACTTAAACATTTCTTGGTTAAGCTTTGCTTTTGTAAAAATGATACACGTTCATGGGGGTCAAACTCAAATAAGAAAAATGTTTCACAGAAGAAAGAAAAAGCTGAAATATGACATCTAAGAAAAAAATACAGTATTATATACAGCTTAACATAAATGGTATTATATCCGTCATGCTTATATAGAGAATATAATCTGTTTTCACTTAAATACTCTGGACTTTTTTTTCAAGTCAATAAATGAATAAGATTATACCTGATAAGGCATTCTTAGCACAGTGTCGAGGCTCCTAATTAGTGTTCAGTGTTCTTATTATATTATCAGTTTAAATCACTGATAGGATTCCACTGTATGGATGTAGCGTAATTTGCTTAACTTTATTGACAGATATTAAGATCTGTTTCCACATTTTTGCTGTTCGGAACCACACTGACATGAACATGCTAGTTCACATGTGTCTGTGCCTTTGGATGATTATTTCCTGAATGTTAGTGCTCAAAGTGGGGTCACCGGGTCAGAGGATACGCATGTTGGTACATATTGCCAAACTGCTCTCCAGAAAGGTGTTCCATTTTATTCTTTGCTAATTTGATAGGCTAAAAATGAATCTCCCTGATGTCTCTTGATGCATTTTCTTTGGTTATCATTGACATTGTTATCAGTGTGTGCTTATGGACTGGATTTTCCTAGTTCCAACAGGCTATTTGCATCTCTCTTTTTGCTTCTGTGGCTGTAGGATTTTGTGTGGATGAGAGCTCGGCTCCCGCTAGAAGTGGAAGAGCAGCTCAAGAAGAAATGTTTCACTCTGCTCTGCTACCATGATCCCAACTCAGGTGAGCACTTGCTCCCTGTGTTCTGCTCACAGCTGACCTTCAGAGCTCCTGGTCTGTACTTGTGAGAATAATGTATTTGAATTTAAGATTTGGAAGAAGCTAGGAAGCATTGGAGATGGTTACTTGTTTGTTTCCTTGCCGGTAGAATAAAAGCAAAGAATCTTGTGAGAACTCCTTATATTCAGTAAGGTACCAAGCAGGCGTGTCCTCTTGCTGCAAGGAAGGGTGAGCTCATTCTTTGCAGGAGAATAAAAATGGACTAGGGAGGGGAGTTAGGGCTAATAGGTGTTCCCCTTGTCTTTATTTCTATGATTTAAAAATTAAGGGCCAAATCTGGAATTAAAGGTAAGAGTGATGAGAACCTAATTATGAGAACTGAGCCATATTTAACAGGACAGCTGAGGAAAACCTGGAAGAAGACCGAATTTGTAGGGCTAGATATAGGATGGGGCACTGAAAAATGGCTTTAGAAGGGCAGTAGTGATTAGTTTTCCTGTCCAGTCCTCTGTCCCTTTGCCCAGATTCAGACAGCGAAACCCTAAAAGCAGCAAAGGTGTGGAAACTGGCAGAGGTCCTGGTGGGTGAGAAGCAGCAGTGCCAGGAAGCCAAGAGCCAGCAGAAGGAGCAGATGGTGCTGCTGGAGAAGAAGAGTGCCACCTACTCCCAGGTTTGTCAGGGCAGTGGGCACTTTTGGGGAAGCCGAAGATTTCTGGTCTGTCTTCTTTTCTACTGTCTTCTGTTTATGTTCTCCTCCTGCCTCTTGGGGGCCCAGGTGCTTCTCCGCTGCCTCTCCCTGCTGCAGAGGATTCTGCAGGAGCACCGGCTTAAGACTCAGTCTGAGTTAGACCGCATCAATGCCCAGTACCTGGAGATCAAGTGCAGCGCAATGGTCCTTAAGCTGAGGTGAGCTGTGACCTGTGGGTCTAAGGAACTCTATCTCACATGCCACCCCCTCCATCCCTCACCCTCATGCCACTCTCCTCACCGCTATGCCTAGCACCTTGTGGGTATTCAGTAAACGTCACACAGGAATACTAGCCTTTGGATTACCCAGAAGCTCTCAACATTCTTGAGTCTTTTATTTTAAAGCCTTCTGAAATAGGTGCTTTACTGTGAGATAAATTGCTCAGACATCAGAGTGACCTTGTTTATCCCATCACTGCTTAGCCTGCAGATACTGTGTGTCCCATTCCTAATCTACTGCTGTCAGGAGTCCTCTGTCCTGTCTGACATGTCTTTCTTTCCTCTGTCAGGATGGAGGAGCTAAAGATTTTGTCTGACACTTACACTGCTGAGAAAGTGGAAGTACACCGTCTCATTAGGTGAGCACTCCCAAGAGCCTGGTCCAGCTGCTTGGAGCTGGTTTCCACACTCTCTGGACTCATTCAATGTGTTCACATTCTTGTCTACTTTCTGAGGAACCAGGTCCTTATACAGTTGGACCCTTGAGCAACACAGGTTTGGACTGTGCCAATCCACTTATATGCAGATTTTTTTCAATAAACATATTGGAAATGTTTTTGTAGATTGACAATTTGAAAACACATTTTGTTTTCTCTCGCTTACTTTATTGTAAGAATACAGTATATAATACATACAACCGACAAAATCTGTGTTAATCAGCTGTTTATGTTATCAGTCAGGCTTGTGGCCAGCACTGGGATATTAGTAGTTAAGTTTTTGGGGAGTCAAAAGTTGTGTCCAGATTTTCAGCTGTGAGGGGTTGTGCCCCAACCACTGTGTGTTGTTCAAGGGTCAGCTGTATTGTATCTGTGCCTGGCCTCATAGGGACCGTTTGGAGGAGGCCATTTGCCTACAAGAGCAAGACATGGAGCAGTCCCAACAGGTCCTGAACACCTATGAAGTCCTTGGGGATGAGTTTGACAGGCTGGTAAAAGAGTACACCCAACTCAAGCAAGCAACTGAGAATAAGCGCTGGGCCCTCCAGGAGTTCAACAAGGCCTACCACTGAGCGTGGCAAGGGGGCAGGAGGCCCAGCTTCTGCACAGGCACTGCCTCTTCCTGCTCAAAGGACCGCCTCCCCTCAGGGGAGTGTGGGGACTCTTGGTGGAAACACAGCAGTCTTTTAGGCACCCTCCTGCTTTCTCCTCAGTTACAGTAATGGAGTCTCTTCTGGAAAATGTAGCAGATTTATATAACTTTGCGTACAGCTATTTGTCAGTGTCGACCCTAAGTTATATTTGAGCATTTCCTGAATAAAGTGATGATATTGTTTCCTAGGAATTTAGTCATTTTTCTTTGGGCAAAGATGGAAAAAGAGTTTTGAAGTCAAGGTGGGTAAGGACTGGATACTGAGTGGATCAGGTAGAGACAGATCTGTAATGCTTAGGCTAAGAGCAGGAGGTAGAAGCGCCAGCCTGCCCACATGGGGTCTTAGAGGCTTTGTTCTTGGAGAGCAGAAATGGATTAAATCTGGGTTTGCTCTTGAAGAACTATAATCCTCAGAAGAATGCTAGATGTTAAGGCGGGTAGGGAGTTCTGTCACTGGCTCTCAGTGGGGCAGTCACAGGAAAGCAGCAGGGCATCCAGCTCCATTACAGAAACAGACATGAGCCACTCGTGCTCCCAGTCCCCTCTGGTGTGGTTTGAGGCTGTTTCTTTCTCAGGAGGCAGAGAGTGGGAATAGATCACCCTGAGGAACCGAGTTTCACAGTCCACTTAGCTTAGAGCCAGGCTTGGCCCTAGCTGATGTCAAAGCAGGGACTGAGAAGAGAAGCCAGACTCCACTGTTACTTAGAAGAGCCTACTCAGCTTTCCAAGCCACTTTCCAGGGAGACTGTCTTGAGGCATTCTCCAGGTAAGAGCAAAAAATGATGGTTGGTTTACAGGAAAAATTAAAATCTTTCACTCAACTTTAAGTTTTTCTGAAAATGGTGGTTCCTGCCATGTGTCTATAAGCAAATGTTGGCATACCAAAAATGAACAAATAACAATGGAACAACTCCAATTGTTAATAATGTTTAGTTCTATAGTTCTTTTACCCCAACATTTTTAGGGGAAAGTTTCAGACATACAGAAAAGTCAAAAGAATAGTATGACAAACATCAATATACTTCAACAACCTAGATTCAACAGTTACTAACATTTTGCTTTTGTTTCTCCCTCTTTCCCCTCCCTTCCCCCCACCCCTACTAAATATATATTTCCTTACACAGACTTTTTTTCTGAACCATTTTATAGTAAGTTGCAGACATGACACCTCATTCCCTAGATACTTAAGCAGTCAACTCCTAAAAATAAGTGTAAATAATAAAATAATTATACCTAAAATTAATAATTTCATAATATCTACTGTCCAGGTTATATTCAAATTTCCTAAATTTTTTTCCTGGTCTAGGGTCCAAAAAAGTTTCATGTATTATACTTGGATATTAGGTTTCTTTAATTTCTTTTAAAATAGAACATGTCTCCCACTTTTTTTATTATTATTATTAAAGTATGCCTCCCCACTGAACAACACACTAGAACAGATGGACCTAACAGACATCTACAGAACTCTACACCCAAAAGCAACAGGATACACATTCTTCTCAAGTGCACATGGAACATTTTCCAGAATAGACCACATACTAGGCCACAAAAAGAACCTCAGTAATTTCAAAAATATTGAAATCCTACCAACAACTTCTCAGATCACCAAGGTATAAAACTAGAAATAAATTTTAGAAAGAAATCAAAAAGGCTCACAAATACATGGAGACTTAACAACACTCTCCTAATTAGTCAATGGGTTAACGACCAAATCAAAACAGAAATTAAAGAATATATGGAGACTAATGACAACAACAACACAAAGCCACAATCTGTGGGACGCAGCAAAGGCAGTTCTAAGAGGAAAGTACATTGCAATCCAGGCCTATTTAAAGAAGGAAGAACATTCCCAAATGAATAGTCTAAAGACACAATTACTGAAATTGGAAAAAGAAGAACAAATGAGGCCCAAAGTCACCAGAAGGAGGGACATAATAAAGATTAGAGAAGAAATAAATAAAATTGAGAAGAATAAAACAACAGAAAAAATCAATAAAACAAGAGCTGGTTCTTTGAAAAAATAAACAAAATAGATAAACCCCTAGCCAGACTCATTAAGAGGAAAAAGAGAATCTACACACATAAACACAATCAGAAATGAGAAAGGAAAAATCCATGACCAGACCCCACAGAAATACAAAGAATCATAAGAGAATATTATGAGAATCTATATGCTAACAAGCTGGAAAACATAGAAGAAATGGACACCTTCTTAGAAAAATACAACCTTCCAAGACTGACCAAGCAAGAAACAGAAAAACTAAACAGACCAATCACCAGTGACGAAATCGAATTGGTAATCAAAAAACACCCAAGAACAAAACCCCTGGGCCTGATGGATTCACCTCTGAATTCTACCAGACATATAGAGAGAAATAACACCGATTCTCCTTAAAGTTTTCCAAAAAATAGAAGAGGAGGGAATACTTCCAAACTCATTCTATGAAGCCAGCATCACTCTAATACCAAAATCTGGCAATGACTGCACCAAAAAAGAAAACTACAGACCAATATGCCTGATGAACGTGGATGCAAAAATACTCAACAAAATATTAGCAAACCGAATTCAAAAACACATCAAGAGGATCATACACCATGATCAAGTGGGATTCATCCAAGGGATGCAAGGATGGTACAACATTCGAAAATCCATCAACATCATCCACCACATCAACAAAAAGAAGAACAAAACCCACATGATCATCTCCATAGATGCTGAAAAAGCATTTGACAAAATTCAGCATCCATTCCTGATTAAAACTCAACAAAATGGGTATAGAGGGCAAGTACCTCAACATCATAAAGGCTATATATGACAAACCCACAGCTAACATCATACTTAACGGCGAGACGCTGAAAGCTTTTCATCTAAGATCCGGAACAAGACAAGGATGCCCCTCTCTCCACTGTTATTCAACATAGTACTGGAGGTCCTAGCCACAGCAATCAGACAAAACAAAGACATACAAGGCATCCAGATTGGTAAAGAAGAAGTCAAATTGTCACTATTTGCAGATGACATGAAACTGTACATAAAAAACCCTAAAGATTCCATTCCAAAACTACTAGAACAAATATCTGAATTCAGCAAAGTTGCAGGATACAAAATTAACACACAGAAATCTGTTGCTTTCCTATACACTAATGATGAACTAACAGAAAGAGAAATCAGAAAAACAATTCCGTTCACAATTGCATCAAAAGAATAAAATACCTAGGAATAAACCTAACGAAGGAAGTGAAAGACCTGTACTCTGAAAACTACAAGACACTCCTAAGAGAAATTAAAGAGGACACTAACAAATGGAAATGCATCCCATGCTCTTGGCTAGGAAGAGTAAATATTGTCAAAATGGCTATACTACCTAAAGCAATCTACAGATTCAATGCAATCTCTATCAAACTACCAACAGCTTTCTTCAATGAACTGGAACAAATAATTCTAAAATTCATATGGAACCACAAAAGACCCAGAATAGCCAAAGCAATCCTGAGAAGGAGGAATAAAACAGGGGGAATTACACTCCCTGACTTCAAGCTCTACTACAAAGCCACAGTAATCAAGACAATTTGGTATTGGCACAAAAACAGACCACAGACCAGTGGAACAGAATAGAAAATCCAAACATTAACCCAAACATATACAGTCAATTAATATTTGATAAAGGAGCCTTGGATATACAATGGGGAGATGACAGCCTCTTCAGCAGCTGGTGTTCGAAAAACTGGACAGCTACATGTAAGAGAATGAAACTGGACTACTGTCTAGCCCCATACACAAAAGTAAACTCAAGGTGGATCAAAGATTTGAATGTAAGACATGAAACCATAAAACTCTTAGAAAAAAACATAGGCAAAAATCTCATGGACATAAACATGAGCAACTTCTTCATGAACATATCTCCCTGGGCAAGGGAAACAAAAGCAAAAATGAACAAGTGGGACTATATCAAGCTGCAAAGCTTCTGTACAGCAAGGACACCATCAGTAGAACAAAAAGACATCCTACAGTATGGGAGAATATATTCATAAAAAGCGTATCTGATAAAGGGTTGACATCCAAAATATATAAAGAACTCATGCACCTTAACAAACAGAAAGCAAATAATCCAATTAAGAAATGGGCAGAGGACATGAATAGACACTTCTCTAAAGAAGAAATTCAGATGGCCAGCAGGCACATGAAAAGATGCTCCACATTGCTAATCATCAGAGAAATGCAGATTAAAGCCACAATGAGATATCACCTCACACCAGTGAGGATGGCCAACATCCAAAACACAAACAACAACAAATGTTGGCGAGGATGTGGAGAAAAGGGAACCCTCCTACACTGCTGGTGGGACTGCAAATTAGTTCAACCATTGTGGAAAGCAGTATGGAGGTTCCTCAAAAAACTCAAAAATAGAAATACCATTTGACCCAGGAATTCCACTCCTAGGAATTTACCCTAAGAATGCAGCAGCCCAATTTGAAAGGACAGATGCACCCCTATGTTTATTGCAGCACTATTTACAATAGCCAAGAAATGGAAGCAACCTAAGTGTCCATCAGTAGATGAATGGATAAAGAAGATGTGGTACATATACACAATGGAATATTATTCAGCCATAGAAGAAAACAAAATCCTACCATTTGCAACAACATGGATGGAGCTAGAGGGTATTATGCTCAGTGAAATAAGCCAAGCCGAAAAAGACAAGTATCAAATGATTTCACTCATATGTGGAGTATAAGAACAAAGAAAAAAACTGAAGGAACAATACAGCAGCAGACTCACAGAACCCAAGAACGTACTAATAGTTACCAAAGGGAAAGGCACTGGGGAAAATGGGCGGGAAGGGAGGGATAAGAGGGAAAAAGGGGCATTACGATTAGCAGATGTAATGTTGGGGGGGCACGGGGAGGGCAGTACAACTCAGAGAAGACAAGTAGTGATTCTATAGCATCTCACTACGCTGATGGACAGTGACTGTAATGGGGTTGTTGGGGGGGACCTGATGAAGGGGTAGTTTAATAATCGTAATATTGCACATGTAATTGTAAATTAATGATAATAAAATAAATTATATTAAAAAATAAAAATAAAAAAAAAATAAAGATACTTAAATTGAGGATTTTTGTGTTGAACTCAAAGAAACAGACCAGTTGGAAGGGAAAAAAGTATGCTTTAAAGATATTCCTTGGAGGTGCTGAATGACAGTCCAAATGCTTTACCTCGATGGTGTCAAATGTGTGGGCATGAGTCTCAGGTCTTTCCTATACCTACTCCTAGAGCCACCTTCTTTCCCCATTTTGGTTACTTCTTCAAGTCTTAGACAATCACTGAGTGCAAACTAAACCTCTTCTCTCTAAATAATGAGTTTCTTACTTGACCTTGGAAAATAAGACAGTCCTCACTCTCCTTTGTCCTTCTCCAACTTGAACTAAAGGTGGAGAATACACTGCACTAGTTTTTTGTTCTCTTAATCGGTGGGTAAGCGAGAACTGAATGGAGGATGAAACTATGGGCCCCCCATTCTGTTCAAGCCTACCTATCAATTCTTGGTGACAAAGTTGCTTCTGGACTGGTCTTATCTGGCTTCTGCTTCCCTTCTCTGCAAAGCTGAGAACCTAATAGCACTAACTAACATAGAAGGATTTTATTTCCTAAATGCTTAACAGGGCTCTAGCATGAGTTTTCTTGCTGACTCAGATTGTGTTTTAAAAGGAAATCTTTTGTTTTTCCTTATAACAATTTAACAGATAAATGTAGACAAACTCACTTGAAAATATTCAGATCACAATCTATTTTTCTCCCTCAGCTTGGACCTTGTTGCTGCTCTGACTAGGGAACAGATTGTTGGGGAATCAGCTTTGCCCCCTTTCCCACCAGATATTTGGCCAGAAGGACAACCAGATCATCCTTGTTCAGGATGTCTTCAAGATCCTTCTCTAGATATTTGCAGATTCTTCTTTAGTTTGAGATCAGAATTGGACATAAATCCATTAAAATTAGAGATTTCCAGTATTTTCAAGTTATTAATCTCATAAAAGTGCTTAATTCTGCCTTTCCCCAAAACACTACTTTGGTGGAAAAAATGTTATGTTATTTACTCTGAAAACACCTTAAAAGGTTTATAAAAGTTAAATTTTCATGTATTAGTACATCACATTTAGAATCATTCTTAATGGTAAACAGAAATTGATTTTGTTTTACTTAATGTAAATTTGCATGAAATATATATACTATTAAACTGCTTGCTTTCTCATCAGAAATAAAATTAATAGTGTATCTCTAGCCAGAAATAACAAATATATGGAAAATACATTGCAAAAATTTATATAGAATGCTCTTTAAAGAAATACATGGTTTGTGTTCAAGATACCCAAAAAACTTACCTTATAAAGAATTGAGTCACAAACACAGAAAATGTCAATGATAACAGGGTTTTCAAGCAGGGGAAGAAGGTGATCGGGCATTCCTTGCCAAAAGTGTAATAAGAAATGCTGGATCTAGTTGCAGAAGAAAGAATCACTACATTACAATTTTTTCTTAACATGAGCTCATATAAAGAACAGGATAAGAAAGATGTAATATGGTCAGCAAATCATTCTTTGTCACCCTTACCTCTTCAAAGTTTCCATTAATTGCGTTGTCCAGGATGCACTGGCAGTGAGTTTTGTACATCATTATAAGGGTATCGACCTATTCCAAGAAAGAAAAAGCTTAACACCCTTTCGACACTGCCTTCTTCTTTCCATGCATTCATTTGTTCATTCATTCAACACACATTTTTTAAGCTCCTGTTATGTACCAGGCATTGTTCTCCATGCTGAGGAATCAAAAATAAAGCCACAGTTCTTATTTCAAGGAGCTCACTGCCTGATGAAGGAAGAAAGGCAATCAAATGGACAGTTACAGTAGAGCATGATAAGGACGATTGAAAAAGGTGACTTGCAGGGAGCTTAGGGCCCAAACATTGTTTTAATTTTCTTATTGAAGAAAATTATATTTTATTAGAGAAATAAGTGTAAAATAGTAAAATACATAAACTCTTCCATCAATTTTAAGCAGATGCTTGGGCAGTGTGGCCTAGCGGCTTCCAGTTTCAGTTCCGGAGTGAGCTGAAGCAGTGTGCCCAGCTCCACTGCACTGCTTCCCATAGGATGCTTTGTCTCTGAGTAGGGCAGTAATAATATTACCCATACGGTGTGCCCGGCTTAGGCTCACAGTAAGACCTTACTATATATTATCTCAAATTAGTAATAATCTCAAATAACTCACTTACTCAAAAAGGAATTGAACATTGAGTGTCTCTTATGAAAATTCTCTATTTCCATGTTCCCACAGATATTTGGATTGTATAGTTTAAAAGTTCAAAATATATTCTAAAATTTTCAGTGGATTAGAACTAGATGACATTTAGAAAATTAATAATATTCAAATTAAAAAATTATTTTATAAACTAGAAATATGCCTCCCTGTTACCGGTTGTGTGGTCTATGTGAACAAGACCATAGACCAGTATAAGAACAGAACTGTGAACTTCTAATAGGGTTGTTATGAGGACTAAATGAATTAACACAAATAAAGTGGTTGGAGTTAGCCATAAATACATGTTAAGAAAGTGATGTTAGCTATTTTTACCGTAACAGTAGCTAGGATGGTGATGAGGGGTAATGTCCTATCCTAACCCTTTGCTCTCCAATCTTTATCCCTGCAGCCTACTGATAGCACACATCATTGTGGTTTGGCTCAAAGTTGTTTAATCATGATAGACAAATTACCAATCTATCCCCAAGGAGGTTTGCTGATTACAGGATACCTCCAGCAGATAAGATATATCACCATTAATGCCATTGAGACAAATGTTAAGCAATGATATTGTATTTTTAGATAGGTCACCAAGACATACTTTTTAAATGAGGATAATGACAGCGTGAAAGATAGAAAGGGTTTCATAACTATTGTCAAAAATTACCCTTTTGATCCTTGAAAACTATTATACATGTAAGTTTTTATCTTCACAAGTACTTCCATTTATTTGTGTTGAAATTTATTCTTTTATACATAATTAAAAATTTTAAATCTATTGGTACATTTGTTTAATATTTACATAGTCTTAGGACAATACATTTTTGTTGTAGTATAGTTTGCATTCTTCATAAACATAATTATGCTCAAGGTTTCTGAGAACAGACATCACATTAGAGAGGTCAGGAGTACAGGCAAAGCTTCTCTTCAGAAAAGCCAGTGAGCATGTGCTGACAGTAAAAACTGCCTTGAGTGACATTGTGATGGGGCAGAAAGCAGGGCCCTCAGCTTCAGCGACCAAGCCTCCCTGGGGTCAGCTTCCTCCTGGGCAGTCTCCATCCTTCCTGTATCAAGAAAGCAGGTGCTCACAGTGCTTAGCTTCAGCCTCATCCACCCGGGTTCCTAGGAACTGAGAGGTTGCCTGCGGGAACTTGGCTGTGGGCTAACAAGTGAACGGCAGGCTCAGCTGTCCTCAAGAGACCGTGTCTCATGATGGTGATGGGGTGCTTATGATGGGGACCACTGGGGATGAGCTGAGAAATCAGCAGTTATTTAAGTATTTTGATCCTTGAGTGCAAAATCATCTACAGACCATTTTTCAAGCTGACAGATAGGTATTCCTTGGAGACAGCAGAGTATCTGAAATAAACCATTGGAACTTGTTCCTGATCTTTCTTCTTTTCAATGTTGCTCTCCCCATCCTCCCTCCCTCACCAAGTATATTTACACAGCAAACATCTTCATGATATGTTTGCATATATGCAATCCTGTCCACAAAGGTGACCCAACAATACCTTCCCCCAAAGAGCTGTGTTTCCTGAGGTCCCCCTGATTTCCAAAGGTTTCTGCACAGAGTGCCCCATGCTAACATTTACCAGAGGCATCTCAGATCTTCAGTCATAATATCACACAGTATATCTTATACATTTAAAAAATTGATGCAATGACCCTGAAAGGTGTGACAGGAGAGAATAGTAGGAAGTGAACATACGTCACATCTGCTTGGAGTCAGCATCTGAGAATTATCTTCAATATTCCGCCTATTCTTAACTGGGAGAATATGCCTTTCATTAAATGAACTCCAGAAATTACTCGCATCTCTATCAATAGACCTTTTTTTAAAATTAAGGTGTTATTTTTATTTCCAGCTTCTACAGAAAGCTCATTACTAAAGTAATACAGCTGGACATTAATGAAGCATACTCCTCTATCTTTGCACCTCAAAAATATGAACTGACTTAATACAATATTTCCTCAAATGCTAATGAAAAGTGATCTTTAGTTGGAAGAAGAATGCAGAAATCATTATGCCCTGATTTAATAATGGATTTTGGTGTTAGCCAGTAGATAACCAGCAAATGACTCCAGAAGTTCAAAAGTAGAGGAAGATTTTTTTAGCCTTAGGCTTTACTACATAAGCACTGAAAAGTCATACTGGAGGATTATTTATAAACAGAATCCTATAAAGCTATTTCTTCCTTAACTTTCAAAAAAATTTGCAAAATAAGAGAGCACATAATTTTAGAATTGGAAGGAGACTTTGTGATCTTCTAGTGTGGCCCTTGTATTCATCTAGGTAACTCCCCCTCAGTGCTGGGAATAAATTCTGTCCTGGAGAAGTGCTTGAAGGCTGTTTACTGAAATGGGGCTAATAAAAAGCATAAAGCTTATAATTAAAGAAACTGTATGTGATAGATACATCCTAGTGTTTTCTTTCTTGATATGTTTCAAATAAAAAATAATTTTTAGTCTTTTGGCATATTTTACCACCTTCTGATTACATACTATCATGGAGAAGGTAAATAATTAATTGGCAAGTGTTTAATCGGTGGTAGTAAACATTTGTCCCTCCTATAAATCAGTCAATTGTGTTTGATTATGCAGATTTCTGACTACTTCCTGCAAGTGCCATGAAATTCCCAGCAAATTGAGATATGGAACCAACATATCAGAAAATCAATAAAGTATCTTTAATTGATACCTTGTCTTTAGAAATGCATCCTTGGTACACAAGGTGTTGAGCACTGGGGAATTCTGGGAGAAGTGTTCCAGTTTTTGAGCTAAGTGAATATTTACGAGTGAAGCCACCCTATAATTTAGAAAAATGAAAAGAAATAAATCATTATAAACTATATGGCTCCAAAGTACAATTGTAACAAAATAGAAACCTGTAACATTTCTTTCTTCAACCTGTAAACCATGACAAATTGGGAGATTTGGAAAAACTGTTTAGATTATGTAACTGAATAAATTAGACATGTCAACAGAATTATTGTTTTAAACCATAATCAGTTTCTTAGGATATTTTTCCTATTACTTTGGATTGTACTTTTTGAACATTTGTCAGTTTTCACAACTTTTAGAAATTTAATTTGGTTCACATTTGGTAATGGTAGAAGTTTTGAAAGATCTACCTTTATAACTTGAAATTATTTTAACTATAAGAGGATGAAGAATTGCCAAATTCACTTTAGAATTACCAAATCATTTACAAAGTAAATGAGATAATAAGTTAATGAATTTATTTATTTCAGACATAACTGATAGTAGAATTGTTTTTGGAGTTAAGTCTTCTGACTCTCAAATGAGCACTCTGGACTTTCCCACCTGAACCTTTCCTCACCCTAAATTCAGATATTTGTTGTTCTTTTGAATCCCTTGGGGAAAGTACACTTCTATTAGTTTTGAGAATATTATAAAAAGTGACAAACTAATATATAATACTGCAAAAATAATACTCCCAAGAAACCCACACAGAAATAGATAGGGCATATTCATGACAGAACCAGATCCCTAGCAAATCTGTCATTACTGTTCCATAAACAGAATTTTAACAAAACAGATTTCAATCAAACGTTTACCCAAATAATGAAATGGTAAATACGGTAAAGGAAGTCAAGTGTTCATGGCAGGGACCAAATTTCTATCTTTTCCACCGCTTTCCCCCTTTTTCTAGTTTTTGTGTTTCTTTGTCTCTGCATTATTGAAGATTTTACTGGTTAAAATCTTTACTGCTTACATAGGTAGATGGATTCCCATCCTGTCTTCTCCTTCCCAAGCTTTAGAGATTCTTATAGATTTATCATGATAAACCAGGAAGAAATTGGGAGGACTTTTGGGTCATTAAACATTAGATACTTTAGAAACACCAGTTTCTTCTTGACTGATTTGATATATGCTTTCAGATAAATTTGATATTAAAAGTTCAGTAGAAATTCATTTCTTTCAGGTTAGATTTTACTTTTTACCTTTGCTAAACTTTATTTTCAAGTATGTATAGAGAAGGATTATTCTGATTAAATATTTTTTAAGAAATTAATAAAGAACTACTACATAAATGATTAACTGCCATAAACTGGTGTAACAGCACAATGACCCCAATCCATTTGATTTAATCAGTCCTAAAATTCAAGAAATGTTTCAAGGATTCTTAATGTTTTGGGTTTGTCACTTATGAGCTCCAGTATTCATTCCATTATGAAAGAATGACACTGTCAATAAGTACAGAAAAATAATAGAATGAGAGAAATTAAGAATTTAATCTAAAAGAAAGGCAAAGGTGAGGCAAATATGAAACTAACATTTGATAGATAAACATAACAACAATGGACCTAAATTCTAATTTTAGGAAAATTTACACTTTTTTCTTATATCATTTTTCTTGAGTAGAAAATCATGTTTATTCATCCCAAGATGTAATTTGATGAAATTGGAAAGGAGAGACAGAGAAACAGAAACTAAAACATGGCCATGCATAGTGTTGTATAAATTTAAATAGGGACATCAGAATAGTCTCATTTCCATTAACAAATATAACTAGCAATCAAAATCAAAAATCTTTCTACAAAAGGAAAAATAAACAGGTCCAGAAGATTTAACAGGTGTGTTTTATCAAGCATTCAGGAAGCAGATCATTTAAAACTTAAAAGGTTTTCTCCAGATAATGGAAAAGAAGGACCACTTCCCAACTGATTTGAAAACTTTTATGCCAAAACTGGACAAGGACAAAAAAAGAAAAAAATTACAGGCCAGTTTTGCTTTTATCATACCTGAAATAGTAGCTGAAATAAACAAATTATTAGCAAACCAAACCCAGCTGGCTACAGGATGATTATAGCTAATTTTGACTTAAATTCACCACATTAACAGAAAAAAAAGGAATGCCGTATATAATCATCTCAACTGATACAAAAAAAAACATTTGTTTAAAGTCCAACTATCATTCACTTTTCTCTTTTTCTCTGTCTCCCTCCCTCTACCTCTGTATGCTAGAAAAGAGGAAAACTCCACCTAATTATTCAATAAATATCTATCAAAAATCCACAGCAAATATCATACTCAATGATAAAAGACTATAGACATTCTCTTAAGAATCACAAATAAGATAAAGTTGCCCACTTTTCTCTCTTTTATTCAACTTTTTTTGTACTAGAGTTAATAGCCAGAGGAATAAGACCAGAAAATGTAATGAAAGATTAAGTACTGAAAAGGAGGAAACAAAACTAGACAATGTGGTTGAAAAAATAAAATTGCACAAAAATTGTTACAGTTAACAAAAGCTCTTTAGCAAAGTTGCTGAATAGAAGATTAATAAAAGTCAATTGAATTTCTAAAATTAAGGAATAAATATTAAGAGCATGTACTATAAAAAATACCACATAAAATAACAAATTAAAAGATGCCTGAGAATAAATTTAACAAACGAAGTGCAAAACAGTTATGAGACAATTAAACTTATCAAAAGGTATTAAGGAAATTATGAATACGAAGATTCAATGTTTTGAAAATGTCAGTTCAACACAAATTGATCTATTTTTTAATACAATTCCAATAAAATCCCATAAGGGTTTTCTGTTTAATAAGCTGATTCTAAAATGTGTGTGGAGATGCAAAAGACCTGGAACAGACATAATATTCCTTATAAAGAAAAACCTGGAAAAAGATTTGTACCATCAGATATGAAGATATATTATAAAGCTTTAATAAATCAGTGATACTGACACAGGGATAGGCTAAAACAACTCTGGAATAGAATAAATAGCCCCAAAATATCCCATGTATACATGACAAAATTGGCCCTGCAGATTACCAGAGATAAGAAAAAGACTTCTTATCTCATATAATACTTAAAAATCAATTATAGGGGAGGATCCTGGAAAGATGGTGGAGCAGGAAGTATTAAAAATCTGTCTTCCCATCAAGACAACAGTTGCACAGGCAGGTTCTGTCTGGTATAACTATTTTTGAACTCTGAAATCTGTTGATGACTTCTAGGGTGAGGCTTGTACAGCAGCTCCAAGTAATTCTGCTCAATTTCAGTTCTCATCCCGGTAGCAGCTACCAACCCCCACCCACAGCCCCAGAGCAGCAATGCACAAGTTGGAGCAGCAGCTTGTTCACAGCCCTGGGAACCAGGCTGGGCAATACGGATTTTGTGCTCCAAATATTGGAGATCTGTGTTCTGACTGATTACCGATTGCTGCTTTCTGATCACAGAGGTGAAGACACAGAGGCAGGCAGCTCTATTACATCCTCCCACTGTCCCACTGTTGCAAGCCTCTCTATCACTGGCTGAAGTGACTTCCACGGAAGTTAAAAGGCTTTTCCTCCCCTTCATTTTTCTTTTTATTTCCCGCCTCTTTTGAGAAGCAGACATTAAAGATTAGGACACTTAATAGCAACTACACTTATGGAGGTAATAGAAAGTCACTGAGTATATCCTGGGAAAAGTGCAGACTCAGAAAAGACTTAAGAAGACCGTAAGTTTACACCTACCCAACAACACAAAACACACACTTTTCACAAGCGCACAGAATATTTTCCAAGATAGACCATAATGTTAGCCCTACAAAATAAGTCTCAATAGATTTTAAAAGCTGGATATCTTACAAAGAATCTTCTTTGAGCACAATGGGATGAAGTTTGAAATCAATAACAGAAAGAAAATTGGAAATTCGACATACTTTTAAACAGCCAATACATCAGTGGAGAAATCATAATAGAAATTAGAAAATACTTAGAGATGAGTGAAAATGAAAACACAATATACCAAAAACTTACAGGATACAGCAAAAGTAGTGCTAAGAGGGAAATTTACAGTTATACATGCTTATATTAAAAAACAAAAAAGATTCAAATCAAAAACCTATATTTACAACTTAAGGAACTAGAAAAAGAACAAACTAAAACCAAATAATTATTTTTGTCTGAGATATGATCTTATATGTAGGAAATTATAAGGTTTCCATACACACCAAAAAACCTGTTATAACTAATAAATGAGTTCATCAAAGTAACAGGATACAGTCAACACACAAAAATTTTTTCTATAACAATGGAAAATATGAAAAGGAAATTAAGAAAACAACTACTTTTACAATAGCATCAAGAATAAAATATTTAGGAATTAACTTTACCAAGGAAGTGAAAGACTTATACAGTAAAAACCACAAAAAACATTACTCAAAGAAATTTAAAAAAACATAAATGGAAAGATAATCTATGTTCATGAACTGGAAAACTTATTGTTAAGATGGCAATACTACCCAAAGCAATCCACAGATTCAAGGTAAATCCCAAAGGTGTTTTTTGTAGAAATAGAAAAATCTGTTATAAAATTCATATAGAATCTCCAGGGACTTCCAATAGAAAAAAATAATCTTGAAAAAAGAACAAAGTTGGAGAATTCACACTTCCTGATTTTGAAACTCACTATGAATCTACAGTAATCAAATTATTTGGTGCTAACATAAAGACTGACATATAGATTAATAGAATAAAATAGAGGATAAAGCCCACAAATAAATCCTCACAAAAATAGTCAAATTGTTATGGACAAGCGTGTCCAGGCCATTCAATGGAGAAAGGGCAGTCTTTTCAACAAATGGTGCTGGGAAAACTGGATATCCACATGCAAAAGAATAAAGATGGGCCTTTACCTAATACCAAATACAAATGCATCAAGATGCATCAGAGACCTAGATATAAGACTTAAGACAATAAAATCTTAGAAGAAAACATATGACAAAAGCCTCACAACATTAGATTTGGCAATGATTTTTTGGATATGACACCAAAGGTATAGGCAACAAAAACTAAAACAGACAAAAATTAAAAACTTTTGTGAATCAAAGGACAGCATCAACAGTAAAAAGGAAATCAATGGAATGGGAGAAATTTGCAAATCATATATCTGATAAGGGATTAATATCCAAAAACTACAGAGAACTAAAATAAACAAAAAAACAAACAATTTGAAAAATGGACAAAGGCCTTGAATAAACATTTCTCCAAAGAAAATATATGGGTAGTCAACAAGCACATGAAAAGATGTTCAACATTACTAATCATTAGGGAAACGAAAATCAAAACCACATGAGATACAACTTCACACCCATTGGGGTGACCAATATATATATTAAAAAAAACAGACAATAACAAGCGTTGTTACGGATGTGGAGAAATTGGAACCCTTATGTACAGTTACTGGTGGGAATGTAAAATGGAATAGCCACTGCATAAAACAGTATGGTGGTTCCTCAAAAAATGGAAAGTAGAATTACTATATGATACAGTAATTCTTTTTTGGGTATAAACCCAAAAGAGTTGAAAGTAGAATCTCAAAGAGATATTTGTATACCCATGTTCACAGCAGCATTATTATTCACAATAGCTAAACTGTGGAAGCAATCCAGCTATACACTGACAGATAAAAGGATAAGCAAGATGTTGTATATACATACAATGGAATATTATTCAACTTTAAAAAGGAAGGAAATTCTGCCATGTGCTACAATGTGGATGACCTTTGAGGACATTAATGTTAAATGAAATAAGCCAGTCACAAAAACACAAATACGGTACAGTTCCACATATATGAGGTCCCTAGGGTATTCACAATCATAGAGACAGAAAGTAAGATGGTAGTTTCCATAGGCTAGGGAGAAGGGGAAATGGGGAGGTATTATTTAATGACTATAGACGTTTAGTTTTATAAAATTAAAAGAGTTCTGGAGATGGATGGTGGTAATGGTTACAGAACAACTGTACTTAATACTATATACTTAAAAATGATTAAGATAGTAAATTTTATGTTTTACATATTTTACCACAATTTTAAAAATTGAAAAAATCAATTACAGATGAAATAAGAACTCATGTAATAAAAGTAACTTCATACTCTTAGAGGAATATATAGAAAAAATTTTTGTGGAATACACAGATTTTTAATAACAAGATACAAAAAACACTAACTCTAAAATTAAAAATTATTTTCATCAAAAGACACTGAGAATGCTGAGCCATGCCACCAATAGGGAGAAATTATTTATAACATATAATGTACAGGATGTTAGTATCCAAAATATAAAAAGAACTAAGAATCAAATTTTTAAAATAGAAAAATTATGTGATCTGAACAAACACTTCATAGAAGAGAATTAGACAGTAAAATCTAAAAGATAATCAAACTTATATTTTTAATGCAATGATTAAAAACAATTTTCAAATGAAAACCAAAGATACCATTTTATACCCACTGGACTGGCAAAAAATAAAATGCCATTCAATGTGAAGTGTTCATGAGAATATGGAGCAAAAGGAAGGATCACACACAGCTCGAGAGACTTAAATGATACAACCATTAACTTACAAAGTTAAACAAGAGTATATCCTTAGGACCCAAATTCCACTCCTGCACATGTGTACCTGCAGAATGTTAACAGCAATACTGTTTTTCAAGCAAAGAAAAAATTCCAGCAATAATGGAATGAATAAATACATTGTGATATTTTCATACAATGGAATCCTATGCAGCCTTATAAATTAAGGCACTAAAACAACATATGTTAACATGGATGAATCACACAACCTAATGTTGAATGAAACCAGAAAGTCAGAAAAAAATGAATCCATTTTTATGTTAGGCAAATAATAAGCGATACATTGGCAATAATAAACTGGGCAATAATAAACAGTACATAAAATTGACTACCTTAGTCATTCTTAAGTGATATTAAGTACATTCATATTGTGCAACTATCACCACATTGTCTAGGTATACAGTCATAAGTGATAGATTTAAGGAAAAACAAAGCAGTGATTAACATCTAATTCAGGAGAGCAGTAACCTTTGGCAGGTGGTGGGGGAAGGGATTAGGATGGAGGCACACAGAGGACTTCTCCCTTCTAAGCTAGGAAGTAGGTCTGAATTTTTTAATCTTCTAACTCTCTTTAAAACTGTGCATGTGCTACAAGTAGTACATTTCCCAGTAAAAAAAGTTAGAGTGTTAAGGAAACATATAAGGAGCAAAGTGTATGTGTTTTATTTTAATATTTTTTTAAAGTTGCCATGTTGATAAATAATAGTTTTGTGTAATAAAAGCTAGCAACATGTGTGGAACATCAACAGGAGGCAAAAATGCCCAAGGAAAAATTTACAAATTAAATGCCCATGAATATGTTAATAATTGTGCACAAAGTTGGTATAAATCAAATAATAATATGTGTCCAGAATGTGTAATACAAAAAGAAAGAAGGGATTAAAAAGTTAGGAAAAAAGTAAAATATGGTTATTTTAATTCCACTAATTTGTTTGCTCTTTTAATTGCACTAAAAGAAGTGCCAGATCACAGGTCAACTACAGAAGTCTGGTTTTGTTTTGTTTTATTTTTTCCTCAGATGATGACTTCAGTCTTGGGTGAACTATTAAAAATTTTATTTCCAAAAGAAAACAAGAAGGAACTACATAAAAGAAACAATATGATTAGAAGGCAAGAAAGTCTGCTTTATGAGGAAAGATTAAAGGATTTAAGGTGCACAGTTTGGCTAATTGATGACTAAAAGAGAGCACGATAACAGTCTACAAATATTTGAAAAGCATATACTAAGGAGGGAGGATTGGTTATTTATCTTCGTACTAAGTTGTTAAACTGGACATGAATGGTTGATGTTAAGGAGAAGAAAACTTAGGCTATCAGGGAAACTCCTGTTGAAATGTATGAAATAAAGGGACTATGGTAACTTCATTACTAGAGTTAGTTAAAATTTGGCCCACACTAGATTAACTGAAAAAGAAAGGCATTTTTTAAAATTAGGACAAAGTATTAAAAGTAGGTTTTTGTTTATTAAAGAATTCTGAGACATTCTCTTAAGACATCTGAAATTTGAACCACTACATTTATGAATAACAATTTTAAAATAAAATTCATACCATTGACTGACAATTATTCTTACCATCTTCCTTTTTGTTTCACTTTTGTTGTTTTGTTTGCTTTTATATTATGAAGTATTTGAAATTAAAACAAAGGTATAGATAAAAAGTAATAAATACCCATGAACTTACCATTCTGATTAAGACATTAGACATTTGAAATATTAAATAGTCTCTGTAGCCCTCCCTAATCTCATTCCCTTCCTTCTCCAAAAGAAATAGTTTTAAGTTCTAGATTTGGTTTAAATCATTCCTTTCAAATCTCTAAAAACTTACCTCATATGTTAAATATTCTTAGGCAATGGACACTATTGCTTTAAAACTGGTGTCATATAGTATATATCTTTCTATATTCAACAATTATTTTTCATTCAACTTTATATTGGAAATGAATCTAATCTGATTCTTATAACTACAGTTCACTCCTTTACAAAGCAGTATAGTATTCCCTTGTGAAAATATATGAAAAATTATACTTTCACTATATCATAATGGACAATTATTTTCCTGTATTCTGAGATTATAAACAATTCTGCAACAAACATCTTCATACATGCCTCCTTGTTAACAGTGTAAGGTTCCTTGAGGAATTCACTTATAAGGTGTGTGCATCTTCCACTCCACTAGTTACTGTCCCTCCAAATGTTGATGAGCATCTCCTGTGGTCTTCATATTTTCTTACAAATTGATAGGATTTCTTCATCTAGTAGAGATATCATCCCATTGTTATATCTGCTGAAAATATTTTCCCCAGTCTTTCCTTTGACTTCAAATTTTGCATATGAGGCTTTTGATACAAAGAAGCTTTCAATTTCTGGGTATTTATATTTTTCCTTTGAAATCTCTTAAATTGTTTTCATGCTTAGAAAGATATCCCCCACCCAGTAATGAAGTAGATACATATGTTTCTTTCTAAATATTCTTTTTATACTTAATAATTTACATGGAATTCAATACAAGGTATAAGGTACAATTTTTTTCCCCAAATAATTTTTCTAGCATTATTCCCTGGAGAATTTTATTTACTTAGTATTCTATCTTTCTCCAGAAAGGACTGAAGATAATTCATTGAAAAATATTTTCTTCCTTCATTAGTTGTAATGTTTCTTTGATCGTATACTAAAATCTTACATAAACTGGTTTTTTTTCAGATATCAAATCTCTGCTGTAGATTTGTTCTATCTAAATTTCAGTCAGCATTACAGTGTCATAATATTTTGATATCTGCCAGAGAAGTAGCCTTTTGACTTATTTATGTTTCCCTTAACTATTACTTTTATCAAGTTTATAGCCATTTTAATCATTTCCAAAACATTAATTACCCACTCAAATTTGTATTATGGTATTAAATGTTAAATTAATTTATGGAGAATTGGCACGTTTATAATACCTAACATTCCTGACCAGGTATGATTTTTTAGTCCTGGCCTTTTCTTTTAAAAATTTATTTTATACCTGTATTTTGTTTTCAAACAGGTAGTATGTTTCTGTTATTATGATTGCTCCTAAATATTTTGCATTTCTGCTAGTTCCTGCAATTTAAATTTTACAATGTCATACCTTTCTTTTCTTCAGAGACTGTTCTTACTTCTCTCAGCAGGGATCTGTGACAAAATTAAGTCCTATGAAAAGTATTTAAGTGATCATTTTCTCAGTGCTCTGAAGGATGGCACTCAGCTAGTACCGTTCTAGATGCATAGAAGAGCTCATTCTCTACTTACCATGGGTGCTGTAGGGCATTAGGGCTACAGTCTCTCTGGCATCCTGACTGAGAAGAGATGGGACTTTCTTTAAGCTCCTCAAACTCCTCCCCCATAATTTTGTCTCAGTTCAGATGACCTGAGTACTGACCATACCTCAGAGAGAAAGCCAGATCTACCAAACTACCTCAAGTTCCTGCCACAAAATCTACAAATCTACTCAAATCTGAATTTATCCTTTCCCCTTTCCTGCTTTAATGAAAGCAGTGTTCCTTCTCACTAGGACCACTTCCTCCATGCTGACGCTCTTCCCTGCCTACCTCATCAGTGACCCTGTGCTCTCAAATTCCCCCTTTCTCTTGTCTTTAGTCTGACTCTTTACTGGATCTGTTTTACCAACATTAGGATGACAGTCTAATCATCAAAACTAAACTTCAAGTCCTCCTCCAACTTCAACTTGACTAAATTTGTTACATTCAATGACACCTTATATCACACTTATATCACAAACCAATGAAACCCCAGGTCTCCCTAAAAATGCTTTCCCTGAAGTCATTAATTATCTCTACTCAGTTAATTCCATAGATCCTTTCCAATCCTTATCTTGACCTTTCAGCACTATTTTACAGTAGTGAGCATTCCCTTCCATTGGAAGCATTCTTTTCTCTTGCCTTTGTGCCACTAAATTCACCTCCTTCTCTTCTTACCTCTTTGGATTCTCCTCAGTTATGTTGCTGACCCTTTTCTTCTTCCCTATGTTCACAACTCTTCTTTTAACCTCTTCTGTTTTCATTCATTTTTTTTCCATAACCATGGCTTCAATTGCCATCAAACTAAATATATGACTAAGTCCTCTTTTCTAGTTACATATATTCAACTGCCCATTTCAAGTCTGTACTGGGTATTTCACTAGCACATCAAATATGACAAGTCCCAAGTTGAACCCATTATCTTTCTACTTTCTACCTGCTTCTCTTTCACTATTTCCTAGTTAGAATCAGTCACTTCTCTCCCTCCCTAGGGCTATTATCCAAGCCCACCTATTCTCCTATTCAGACTATCCATATATTAATAACATGATGCTTCTTTTGCTTGCCTTTCCATATGCCAGTGGTTGACATTTGGCATTTTTCATTGTCACAAGGAGGGTAAGGGGTTGGATGTTACTGGAATGTGGTGTGTAGAATCCAGAGATATAGCTAAACTTCCTACAATACACAAGACATCCTCCACAGAATTATCTGACCCAAAATGTGAGTAATACCACTGTTGAGAAACTGTAACCTATGCTGTTCCATCTGGAGCAGTATCTGCACCACTGTTCCACTCCTCCTCCAAATTCCCATTATTCTCGGTTCTTCCCTTAAATTTCACTTCCTGTGGGAAATGTCCTTAACCACTTAAACTAGATTAACCTCCATTTTACCCTTTATAATTATGTGTAATTACTTGTTAAAGATATATTTTCCTGCTATGTTATAAAATATCAAATCTATCCATTTATCTTATACCCCAGTACCTGTAACTCCCATATATCTATTGATTATTATCTTGATCATAGGTTTTAAAAAATAGAACTTCATTCATAATTTTTAAAAAAGCAAATACATCTCTCAGCCTCAGTTTCCTTAGCTGTAAACTATCAAAGTTAACACCTATTTTCCCTACCTCACAGTTATTAATGTTCAAAGACCTTACACTGAAAGTCTCATATCCTGAGCAAACTATGATGGTTGGTTATACTAAAAACAAAATGATTTTTTACAATTTCAACTTTGTTAAAGAAATATTTTACCATCATTTAAAAATATTTAAAGTTGTTCTGATCCTTTAGCTAAAAAAGACCTTAATTGGGTTAATTTCTATAGTAATAGTATGATGCTCTATTATTCCTTCTGGTATCTTAAGAAAAATTGTCTGCATAGCCTAACCAAAATATTTTACTTTAACTTGATTAACAAAACCTATACCTGAATTTGTAATGCACTCTTCTACGGAGGAAACAAACTTGAGAAACATTTTTCTTTTATTCTATACAGCAAGGCTTATCATACACATGTTCTATCAGTTGATAGCACACTAGTACCACCAGCCTCATCAACGGGGTAGAAGGAACACCTGAGAGAAATTACTTAAATTCCCTATTGACATAAACTTCAGTCAACTGAAGTGTATTTCTAAGTCAATATTTTTGCACTTTCACAATTGTTTATCTAATAAAGAGCTATTATTTCATTGATAAAAAGAGCAATCTAAAGGGTTTTATTATGTAATTAGCCATTAAATGTATTAAAAGCACTGGTGGAAAGAAACTGGTCATTTCAGAGGGTTGGGGTTTTATATTATTTCTTAAGATAATATGTTTGGATCATTTCATTAAACTAATGGAGTTGCAGTTTACCTCAGGTCCAGATTTACCACATGCTACATTGTCATGTGCCTCTTTCATTCTATGGCACCTCTTTTTAATGATTAGTTAACTTGAGGATAATAAAGGCCTTATCATGTGCCTAATTAGCCATGCAGTCCCTAATAGCGCTCTAACTCATTTAGATAAAGCCAGTTTGCTGATCTGTTCGCTGGCTGGGAGTGGGGAGGAGGAGGGGAGTCCAGCAAGAAAGTGTGTGTGTGTGTGTGTGTGTGTGTGTGTGTGTGTGTGCACGTGCATGTACGCTCATGCTGTACCTTTCCTCTTCCCATTTCCCCCATCCACACCCCATCCCCAATTTGGAGAAGAGATCAGCAAAGTGACTACTAGACACACACACACACACACACACACACACACACACACACACACACACACTGGTTAAAACAAACCATAGCATAATATTTAAGCTTCTAGACAGCTATTAAAGGTTTTGTCTAAATGAGTATATTCCAAATATCAATTCTTTCCATATCTTCAGCTTTTGGCTTTTGTTTTATGTTTAAATGGAAATTTCGTGGATCACTGATGGTTTTTCTTTGGCAATCTCTTAAGTATCAGAAACAAACAAAAAAAATGTACATGTAGGCATTTTAAATGTAGGCACATAAATTTGTAAATGTCAGCATTGGCTCTAACCATGGCAAGGGTATCTATTGGCAAATTGCTTTTTCAATTTGAAGTTAGTCAGGTAAGGATAATTGAAAAACTCCCCCTCCTCAGTTAATTGGATGTTGTTTCCCATGTAGGTCCATGTATTAGTTGCCTCAAATCTAACTTAGCTCTATCTGAAGTCCTAAATCATTCAAATCAACTCCTAATGAATAACATTTATTTCTATATTTGCCAATGAGGATGATTAACACTTATTGTCCAGCTGGTGATACATATTACAGAAGATGTAAAATAGAAATGAAAATAATTCTTACCTCATTCTTCAGCTTGCTTCCAGAAAACCTTAAAAATCAGTACATTTTCCATTAATTAAAAAATACATACAAAAGTAGTAACTTCATACTATAATTAGTGAAATAAATAAATTTGGAGATATTTGATTTTCAAATTTACTGAAAAAATAATCTATTAAGAGAAATAAAATGAATACTTAGGGAGATCAGATAAGCTTTGAGGCAAGCAAAGAGCACTTAGTATTAAATATTTGTGTTCTAGAGACTGTATTTTCACTTGGTGGTGAGCAGTGGCTAAGAAGCTGCCAGTATGTTCATCATAATACTGAGTTCACCTTAGCATGACTCAGGCGACTAAAATTATTTTTTTTCAAAAATTACTTTTAAAAATAATTCATTCCTTTGAGAGCTAAGAGCAGTTCTTGGTAAATCATACCGTAAGGCAATCTCAGATGCAGATTTAATTATTTAGAGCTCCAGGATTTAAAAAATAATAATTGTATATTATCACTAGTTTCTTTGCATGTCACCTCACTTGTAAATGAGCTCCTCTTGATACTGACAGATCAGAGAAATGTGTTCTTTATATTCATTCATGTTTTTTCTTTCACAAAGACTCAAACAGGTGGTAGCTTTATCTTACTGAGTTTAAGTTGGTATTCAAAGTATATGTGATTAGAGATAATTATAATAAACTTTTCATCTTTGTATCCTACTGGGACAAGGACATAGATATTTAAAACATGTTATCTCTTGGGGGAAAAAATTACAATTCTCTGCCTTTATTTTATTGAATATAGCCTGAAAACAGACTCAGCCTTGTGAATAAATAATAATTTCAAGGCCATTCCGCTTCCCTGATTTCTCCTTTTCATTGCTCTGGGACACCTGGTTCACCCTTAATTTCCCACTAATAATTGCAAATTATATAAATTGTTCAGTAATCTAAACCACATCATTGTAAATGTCCACACAAAGTTTAAGTTAAGGTCTGATGCTTAAAAGAAAACATTTCAGTAAGCAACAATAGTAAGCCACTTATTCAATAGCTATTTTGCATATTTAAGTAAATGGTAAATGCAGAGGACTTGTCTTGAAGATAGTAGAACTCTACCTGGTCAGGCCCTTTCCAGAATACACGGAGTGGTAATATGCACTGCTCTCTTTGATGCCAATCCCATAATAATGATACCTAGAGCAAGGAGAGCAACCAGCTCTGTGTTAATGAAGGAGTGTTTTGAAGGGGAAAAGAGACTAAAGCACAATGAAGTAGACATCAAGTAAGAGCTGCAGCCCCTTGATCGTCATCCTTCCCTGATTTTTTTATTTCAAGTAGCATCTTAATGTCCTAAATTCCCGTTTGGTGGTCACTAGTCCTACTATGGTCTTATTTCTGGCTCTAGGCTTAAAAAAGGAAAATCACCTACTGCCAAACACCTTCAGATCCCTAAAATATTAAGTTTCAGAAACAAAAAAAATTTTTAATGTAGGCATTTTAAATGAGGCACATAAATTTGTAAATGTCAGCATTGGCTCTAAGCATGGTAAGTGTATCTATTGGCAAATTGCTTTTTGAATTTGAAGTTAGGTGAACAAGAAAATGATAGGTTTCCTTTGTAGTATACCTCTTGGAGAAAAGAGTATGAAATTATGCATGGGGAAGATATTAATGTCATGCATAGGACTATGTATGAAGTTTCTGCTCTTTTAAAAGTTATTTTCCTCTTGAGGAATGATAACCCTAATTCACTGTCATTTTCACTTCAAACATTTGTGCAACAACGGGGGAAAAACTACTCATGAATCAATGGAAATGTGAAACATGGAATGTAACAGTATTATGATTTGTTACAAATGTGTCTATGGATCCTGAGACACAGGCAAGCATAGCATATCATCTGTTCTCAAATTGGAGCTCAGTCTCCAAACCTGCAGGATCCTGACTTACTACACACTTTAGCACAACTGCTACAAATGTTATACAAAAGCTAGTCAAATAATGGGTATTTAGTGAGGGTGGCCAAAGCCTGCTCTCTTGTGCTCTTCCCCTTTCTCGCCACTGCTCCCCCATGCAGCTCCACTACCTACTTGGTTACCTGTCAGTGAAATTTGCATTCATCTAGGATCAGAGAAGGAGTGAATAAAAGAGAATAAGGGGGTTTCTAGTGGACTGCTGTGTAACCGTATATAAACTTTCATTACTTAGCATCATCTACGTTTAAAGTGCTTCAGACAATGAAGGATCTGAGTTTTAAAGCCCCTTTTCTGACCTCAGTAATAAAGGACTTGGCAGAACAATTCCACCCTTAAACATTTTCAAGGCCCAGGACAATGGTATAAGCACAGATCACATACTATTTATATAAATATTTTTAAAATATAAATTAAGCTAACAAACTGCTAAATAAAATATCCTTGTCTTCCTATCTTGACAATGATCTGGTAGGTAGGTTTGGGTTTAGAGTTCTTAGATCTTGTAGTTCCATGTGGGGACGTGGTGGTGGGGAAGAGCCACCCTCACCCCCTTCTCTTCCCAGCCCTTGCTCCTTTTCTTACTGTGAGGGGCCTCTTGTGAACACAGAGCCTCCACAACCAAGATCCACCCGCACCCTGCTCCCCCAAAGAGCCAGCCCCTGGCCACCCTCAGAACAATGTACACTAATGGAGCAAAGTATCCTCCAGATGATGGATGGGGAAGAGCCCCACATAATGCTAAGGCCTAGGGCTGTGTGGACAGGGAATTCCATGGCCCTGGGGCCTGGAACGTGGCTAGAAGGGGGTCTTTGGGTAGACATATTCACTCAGGCTATGGACTCCTTTCCCCTGGGGAAGGGAACAAGTGACAGAGGGCTAGGACAGAGTCCTCTGAAGTGTGAGGCTCAGAGGCAAGTTCTCTCCTGCTAGGTTCTAAGGGCAGAGAAGTCACCTGTAATGACCCTGAGCCATTTGAGAAGGAAAGGAAAGAGTTTTTAAATATGAAAACAATTACATATACTTTCAGAAAGAGCTGTTATATTTGAAAAAGAGTGTTGGGAAGATTATGAAGGTAAATGAAGGTATTTTATGATTGTGGCAGACTGGGAACAAGCTTTCAAGTTCTCAATTTTGGTAGAAAGACAATACTAATCTGTTAACCTGAACAGAGAAGGCTCATAGCAGCTCCACTTTTACAGTACAGAAGATAACTTTGTCGTAGATGAAGGAAAAAGAACCCTTAAGGTATATTGGAACAAACGGAGAAATGAAGAAAATATGAAATTTCTGGAAATTCCAAAATATTGAACTGATTTAAGCCTCCAGTTAGAAACTAAAAGAAGGAAGCTTAAGTCAAAGATTTTACCAAAAGCAGCTATATTGATGGAAACAGATAAGAGAAATACCTAAAAACCATGACCAAATGAGCAGATTAAGATTATACACAACAAAGTCTATTAGAATTAATGAACCTAAGATTCTGAAATATGTATTAGTATTTCCTTTATTATATTTTAAAACTAAGATATCAAAGGAAATGTCTTTATATTAGAAGAAATAAAGCAAAGGATGTTTGAGAGCAAGGGGATCTATTACAGTGGAAATGCATTGTAATTTCTGTTCTTTTGCAAAGCTTGTTGTTTGTTCTACAGATGGTATAGTTTAAAAAACTACATTTTAGCCACTTGCTGAAGCAATATACATTAAGCATTGCTTTAAAAAGTGATAATCTTGCTTTATTATAATTCTGATCTTGTTTCTCATCTATAATCCTTTTCTCAACATGTGAATAATATACAATGGCAAAGTGTTTTGCCATGCAGATTGAGAAGAAACTACATTGCCTTCACACGCAGTAGAAAAAGGATCGCTAAGTCAAAGAGATGACCATGAGTTCAGCAAATATTAGAAGTCATACAATTAGAGGACAGACATGGAAATCAGGTCAGGAACACTTGTGCTCTGAGTTCCACCCTAGTCCATGGCTTCCTGAGCCAGACCACCTGCCAGTTATGGAGTGGCGACCACACTGGCCAGCATGGATGCACATTTTACTTCCATCTTTAAATATCCTAATGATCACTTTTCTTAGAAATTGCAGCACCTTTTAGGACCCAATAAATGCTGATGAATATGGATTTGTAATTTTTTTCTTATGACTTTTAAGGAAAGGATATTTTCATTACACAATTTATTTGTTCCTTATTTTTATAAAATGACTGTATTATTTTGCTCCCTATCTTCCAATCATTAGGGCAGAACATTTTTACAAAAAGAAGTATTTAATGCTTCCTGCCATCTTCAGAGTCAAGATTTCATATCTAACCCTCCTACACATGATAAAGTCCTCTTAATACAACGTATGTGTTTTATTCGTAGGTCAAATGTAAATGACACTATCAACCCAGACACACACTGACACCCAAGGAGCCGCCTTGGCCGATTACATTCCATTCTGCAAATGAGAAACATCATGTCCTTTTACCAAGGGCAATGCCTAATAGTATAGAATGTTGATGTAGCTGAGCATTTTCTATCAATACAATCTTATAAACATGCGAGCTGATAGGGAACCAGTGAAAGTGAACTCCCTCTCTATTCTTCAGACATGTATGAAGTGCTTACTGTGGGCTTGGTGCTGAGGATCCAGAGAGGCAGAAGGGGTCTCTGCTGTGAAAGAACTGAAAGTCTTGTGTGGGAGAAAAGCATGCCAAGAAAGAATTGTGATACCAAAGTTATGTGCTGAAATTAAAGCACTGACAATAGGTGATAATAGAAATAGTTACCATTTATAGCACATCTATTACATGCAAAGAACTTTATGTATGCTTCATCTCAAATTCCTATAGCAGCCTGCAAGTAAAGATTATCTCTGTTTTGAGGCAGAGGTTCAAAAAGTTATGTGATTTGTTCAAAAAAGTTGTGTGAAAACTCATGGGTTTGAGGACAAAATCCCAGGCCATAGCCCCACAGAGCATATGCTTTGTTTCAATAGCCCATGGTGCCGCCATACTCGAGATGCAAAAATACACACACACATACACACACACATTATTTGTATCTCAATTCTATTTGTAATCAGAAATTCTTAAGTGAAATATAGTTAAAATGTGTTTGCACTCAGCACATACACTCCGTCTTCTAGTTCATCACGAATCATGTAAGCATTGATAACTGACAAGATTCATTAAGACCTACACCACTGATCAGGATCTTCCATATTTGACGTTCCATACAAAGACCCTCCTAGAATGTAATCTCCTTATAATAGGAAATCAAGAAATATTTGTGGAATAAGTAACATGAAAAAAGTTAAAATTAACAATGTGCCATAAAGAAAACTTTATAAATAGGAAATTTTCAACTAAGGGCAGGTTAATAGTACCATATACTTAAACATATTGACACAATTTCAAATTTTGTAGAGATTGACGAATTTCTTGTCTAATATGAAATCCACTAATTCCTTTAACTTTGCCCTAAGCACTATATAAACTTACCCATTACCATCGGAATTACTCTCTCTCCACAAATAACTGTTGCTTCCCTTTGCTTGGTACCTTTCCTCTGTTGAGCTCTCCATGAGGAGTGCCATTCTCCATGTCTTCATTCGTTACTCAAACCTCAAGGCATAGTTTTAATGAATGAAGCTTTTCCTGGTCTCTCAGGCAAATTAATCTCTCTCTTCTTTGAACTCCTCTCTTGGTCATTTATCCCTGTAGTTTTACAGCTCATACCATTGGTCTGTGTATTCAAGACTGACCTCCCCTAATAAACTATAAGATTTGGAGAAAAGGAAGTGTATTTTTTCCTTCATTGTATCCCTACTTCGAAATTACTGTAAAGAAAAACCCTCCCATATTGTATGAATCAATGTATCCTGCTAGGAATCTGGAAACTGATAACACACGAATTCTCTTAAAGATACAGTTTTCAATAACCACCTACTAGCACTATGCATTTCCAGGTTACCAGTAAAATACTGGGGTTGAACAAAAGTTGCACACTTAAACAATGTATACAAAGGGAACAAAATCAGTGTACTTAGGTGAAAAGACTGTTGCTAGGAACATAAATCTCATTATCTGCAATGACTGTGTAATGCTTTAAGACATATAACCAGTTCCTTTTGGAGCCAACAAAAATATCTTTCCCCTTTAAATTTTCTTTTGGCCTTACTAGGTACACGTTATCATCTGAGTAATGACTTAGTGACTTTGAGAACACAGAAGAGACAATAAATGAGCAGCTCTCTGTCTTCCTAACAGCTAAAGATAAACCTCATAAAACTGGGGAGAGTAATTTTGTGCAAAGTATACATGAATTTTTCATCTCATGTGCAACATTCTCTAGCATTATTTTGTTGTTAATGTATTTCCCTAAGATAAATCTTGTTAGGATATTTGCCAGAAATATTCTTATATAACAATAACATACGCTGGTGGGTGTTAAATAAAAAGTGAGATTTTACTCACTGTGGGATAACCAGTTATTTTAATTTATATACCACAATCCAACACCTATCTTGTGGGTTACTCTGAATACAGATTCCCAAACATTTCACAGTTTTTTCTCCCTTTATGATTTTTATCCATTTTTATTTTAAAAAGATATGTATGATAAGTGCTTTAAATTCCTGGGTATGATTAGCTAATTTCCCTAAGAAAATGTTTGCATAATACAAGTAGTCTTTGTGATTATCTAACAAAATTATACTCATTCATTAACATGAACTAGCCTTACATCAAGTGACAGGTATCATTTACATCTTATGAATGAAGAACTATTAACTAATGTTTTTGCTCACGTTTTAAAGCAAACATGTTATAAAATATAAGAAATTTTTAATAGGACATGAAATTATTGCTCTTCTTTTTTACTACAAAAGTATTTAGAGGGTGCTTAATATTTTTCTTCATTTGCTGATCAATTTATACCTCCACCTATATTTCTTCTTTTACATTTCAGTCATTACATAGAATTCCTGAAACATATGTTCCCACTGAGCTAGTAGCCCTGATGTTAGTTTACACTACACAAATGATAACTGATAAGGCAATGATGGGATTAAGCTGTTCAGGGACTTGCAATAGCTTACTATGATAAGAGCAGCTGCCATATCAGTTTTATTAACCCACTAAATCACTACTAATAAATAAGATAATAGCTTTTGTCCATCATGTCTGAAAACCGAGATTCAACTGATCAAAGTCTACAAGAAATTAAAATGTAACTTCAAATCAAACATTCTACAGTATGCATTAAATCTACTCTGTGGGCTTAACTGTGAACTCCTCTACTCTACTATTATGAGCAAGGGTGGCATACAGGCTCTTTTTGTTTATCATTGTATCCCTAGGGCCTAGTCAGCACCAAGACATACAGCAAAATGCTTATTAAATAAATGAATATTCATAGTGAAAGTTTTTTCACAGCACATAACCTATCTTACTATTCTTTGCATCTCAAAAAGTTTTGGCACCATGATTTGTACATCCATATAAATATGAATGGATTATTATTCTTGATAGAATATATTTATAACATAAAATAGACAAAAATTCCTTTTCATTAGTTTTTTTGTACCCGTAGAATTTTGTTTCATTTTTACTTATTCAAAATCTAAATTAAAATTATTACACAGAAAAAAAAATCTTGTGCATTTTTTTGTCATTGGTGGTACATCAAAGAGAATAAAAAACACAAAAGCCAAGTCAGTTTTAATCTTGGTGTTGAGAATGCACACCATCTGCCATGGGGTGTTTTGGTTCCCTTGGCAGCGAGGGGACTGTAGAGTGAAGGCACTAATGGAGAGCTGAGATGCTGATATTCCTGCAAATTGGGCTTTGTCCCAATGCACACTGAGATTATATGCTCTAGGTAAGGCTTTCCATCCCCAAGTGTTAATCTTTGGAGACCTTTTTTTGTAGCCTCCAGCAGCAGTGGCTTCTTACATGGAACTTCAGACTTATCACTGGAAACAAATTATTCAACTTCTAATTTTGAGATAAATGATATCTGGCCCTACACAGTGATTCTGTCCTTTGGATTTTTTATGGTTATTTTTAATATATTTATTTTAAATATTTTATACCTTCTCTTTGGTTGAGTACCTTTTTGGCTCATTTTACTTAGTTAAACTTTTTCACCTTTTACTTTTTTATCAGGGAAGAAAGTAGCATCTGCACAAATGTGAATTGTGAGAACTGACTGATCATCTAAATATTAAACTATGTCAGAACTCAGAAAAACAGAAGTTGAAGATAGACAGAGAATTCATCCCGATTTTTTAGACTATACTAACCATCTCCTCGCCACAAAGATCAGTGTTTCCCAAATTTTGGGTTTCATTTATTGACCAGTAAACTTTGGAGGATGACATTGTTCCATGAACTCCAAAGCCGTCTAAGGACAGTTTTAGGAACAATGGTACTGTCTTGTGCTCAGAATAAAGAATCTTTTGAATTAATCATGATCTAAAATAAATTCTGTCTGAAAGATCCCAATGAAATGATCGGACATACACTAGCTATTCTACAAGAATTTGGCAAACTTTGAGTTTAAATAACCATTACTAAACAGTTTTATAATGTTAATACATTTTAATATACACTCTACAGAAGTGAAAATTAATTAATACCAATTTATTTATATTTTTATAATAATTAATTAAATATTTAGGGGCAGTATGTTTAAGGTACTATCATAAACAGTATGAAAATAAATTTTGTAACATTACTGCTAAAATTGGGAGAAATTATGAGTTACTGTTTCTCAGAAATGTGCATTAGAGGAATTTAAACTGTCATTTATATTTCTCCATTTTATCAATGCCTCCTATTTTTACAGACATAAGAATATTTTTCATAAAATGCAAATTCTG
Organism: Smutsia gigantea; assembly: GCA_032199065.1. Lineage (NCBI taxonomy): Eukaryota > Metazoa > Chordata > Mammalia > Pholidota > Manidae > Smutsia > Smutsia gigantea. The sequence goes on along the minus strand of JAVSCE010007925.1, from coordinate 213,529 downwards.
AAATATTAACAGCTGTTAGAAATAATGATTGTGAATATACGAACATAGAAATATGTTTAGGACAAAAGTTAAAAGCAATTCTGCTACAAATTTACTTTTATATAAAACAAATATCTAAATAAACATAATTTAAAATGCCTTGTGATTGAGGCTTGAGAAAATGTTAGCTCTATGTAGAAGAATCTAATATGTTAATAAATTTTCAAACTGTTAGATAAAAAAAACTTCATGCCTCAAAAGTTAAAAATTCAATTACACAGCTGTATTGTTGATATGACTATTATCAGAAAGAAGTAGGATTTGCTAACATACAAAGCACAAGCTTTAGAGCCAGTTAAACCTTGATTTAAATGCCAACATTGTTATTTTATAGTATGTGTGTGGCTTGGGTGAGTCAATAGTCTTTGAACTGCAGTTTCCTCATTCATAAAATTTAGGAACTCCAATCTTGTGTTGTCATTGTAAGGATTAAGGTTAATCATACAATAGAGTATGTGTGTTTGTGTGGTGTGTGTGTGTGTGTGTGTGTGTGTGTGTGTGTAGTGCTCAGTAAATAATACATTTTAATTGCATTGGTGATTTGGAGGCTCACTGAGTGATTAATTTTATATTATTAGGGATAGTGAGGTTGAAAGCCTATTTATTTCCCCTTTCATTCCTATACTTTGTCTCATTTAATTCTCACAACAAACCTATATGACAGAAATCATATACCCACTTTACTGATGAAAAGCTCTACTGTACAAGTAAGTATGAGATTAAAGCTTAGAATTGTCCAACTTTAAACTTCACACTCCTAAAAACTAGATGATACTACCTTTTAATATATTATCTTTCAAGATAAAAAAATCTAAGGATATTTCTTAGAAGTAAATGAAGACAAGAAAACTATCTGGCTAAGAATAATTACATCACAATATTACCAGTTGCAAGGTACACAAACTCTATATCTTGCCATATCTTTCAACATACTTAGTTTATATATGGATAATTTCTTTTTCTCCATGATATCAATATACCATAAATATAATAGGCAAGTCCTAAAAAAAAAACAAATGGCATATCAGCAAGGGAGAAAAAATTCAAATTGTTAGTGATTGCTCCTGGACACAGCAGCTTTTAGATATCAAACAAATTGCCTGAAGTTAGCACATACTGTTACGTAAACCTAAAGGCTGGAGCCTCAGTGTGCCACGATGGACAGGGTTAATGATTCATCCCTAATCCTAAAGGCTCCTTCTAGGATTAATTGACTCTCTCTGTGGCCGCCCTGCCTGTCCTCTTGCAGATCCTGTGAAGAGGGTATCTCTGCATTGCTTAGCCCCTTTTTCTACTATCTACCTACTTCAAACACTAATGATCTTTCCTCTACAAATGCAATTCAGTATGAATCAAACTCATTAGAAATCAGCCCGTGAAATTGATTAAACTTTGAAAAAAGCCTAGTTGGTGGGGCCAGTTTTGTCTTTTTCAACCTCACATTTCCTTTCTCCTTATCAGGCTGCAAGACTGCTAACAGTTAATTGGAATCAATTAAATAAATATTGATTGATAATCTATAGAAAGTGTATGGAAATGAATGAGACAAAGCCTCTATCCTCAAAATACTATCTTTTGAGGGGAGGAGATGAATAAATTTCACATTAAGATAATACCAATAAATTTCTATTGAGGGTGCAGAAGAAGATCCTACAATAAATCAAGAGACTAAGAAAAGATTCAAAGAGAGGAAGTTCATGAGACATTCTTTTAAATGAATACAGTCTCAGCATACCCACAGGAGAAAGGGCATTTTCCATGGAGAAAGACAGCATAAACTAATGATTGGCAGGTGAGGATGAAGCAAATGGTACCAGGCAATAATTCAGCAAGAGCATAGGCTATATTCTGAGACATGAGAAGTTGATGATAAGGGAGAAAATGGTTGGGGACTAAATAATGGACCTTGAACGTCAAGCTGAGAAAAGTTTGTCACAAGCTAGTCAAAGTTTCTGAGCATGACAGAGATATGATTGATGGTCAGTTTGGAAATTTTTAGCTTCAAGAGAATTTATAAAGTAGGATCTATGTTTTGGCAAGTGACTGAGGGTTAGCTGGCCAAAAGGGTAACCAAGAGGCACAGGTGGGTATTGAGAACTTGAAACGTGACTAGTCTGACTTGAGCTGTGCTATAGGTATAAAATACACACATGGTCTCAAATAGTTAAAAAAAAGGTATAAAATATCACAATAATTTCTATTTTGATTACATAGTAAAATGATAATTTTTTGGATAGTTGGACTCAATAAAACATTAAAATCAATGTCATCTGTTCCTTTTTACTCTTTTAATGTGACTACTAGATGTTTTCAATTAAATATGTGACAGCTTTCTATTTCACTGGGCAATGCTGAATTAGATGTTAAGACAGAAGGAGACACTAGGTGAACTAGAAAATGCATGGTAGTAGAGGGACCTGGCACTGCTGTGACAGAGAAGCCATAGGGGAAGTTCTATGTGTTTATTTACCTTAAAAGGACATTATCAGGAGGTTCAAATGCTAGACAGGTGCCAGGGAAGATGAGTAACAGTAGAAAAGGGCCACAGAGTTTTTGCCCAGGTAAAGAAATAGGCAAGGACAGAGTGCGTGATCAGGGACAAGGGAAGTGAACAGATAGCTACTCTTTCAAGAAATAGCAAAGTGAAGGAAAATAACAGAGCAGTTGTGAAGTGTATAACAGGTTTGGGATGATTTTATTTTTATTGACATAAAAGACATCTGGATATGCTTGTAGATAGAAGGAAAACAAAAACTTAAAACACAATGGACCAAAGAAATAATGGATGGACAAGAAGCTGTAACTACAGGGGCTGCCACGAGAGAAAAGAAAAGCTAAGGTTATCAAGAGAGAGAATGTATGGCAGCTTATTTTGTGTTTATATTTACAGTGGAGGTGATCACAGAGGTCATTTGAGCATGATATTTGTCTTGTAGGGAAAAGGATATTAAGAAATTGTTGTCTGGGAACAAAAATCAAAGAAAGACCCCAAACCACGCTTCACCCCTGACTCTCTTGCTCTAGGGAATGTCATGGATTCCATTTGGTTACTTGTGTAGCCATATGCATGTCCCTTTCATGACACTGGTGCCTTCATAATTATAAAAATTATGAATGATTCATTTAAATTATTTCATCAGAAAAAATATATTATGATCGTTCTGTATAAATTTTGTTCTTTAAACATTATTCTAAAATCCACTTTCTTTTTTTTTAAGTTCTTACAGTTGATGAAAGTCTGCTTCAGCAAGAAGAGAATACCTGGATCTATTCACTGAAAAAGACATTTATTTGTATTGTGTCAATCCTCCTGTATAGGGTATCATATATACAGATTTGACATGTGCTCACGGATGTGTCTTACTTTGAATGGCCTCTTGTTCCAAGTCGCCGTGTTGTTAAGAGGGGAAATTTCTGGCGAATTGTCTAAAAAGAAAGTCAATTACTTTAGTTTTTAGAAAGTGTGTGGTTCTGTTATAAGCCACTCATAACTAATTAATTCTAGAAAGTAAATGTTGAACTTTGAGTAAATATTTAGTCTGGAGAAAGTAATATCATACACACATTGATAAGCAATATAATACATTGGCATGGGGAGCTACTTCTTTGATGAGATGGTTCTACTGCCCTTGTCTCAATTTCCAAAGCAGATCACTACAATATCTGCTTTTGAGTGATGTTATTACCAAAGCAATTATTACTTTATGTACTTAGTGGGGATATTTGTGTTTCTTTACAATAATTTTATCCAGAGATTTACCTACCATTATATATCATCTCCAACCCTGAAAGGACACATGAAACTTTCTCTACCTTACTGGATCTCCACAGTAGTGTTTAAAAGTTTTTCTTTTCTATATTCTTTTCCCTAAATTTGGTAAAAGTAGAATCTAATTAAAGGACAAAATTCTCTTCTACATAAAACAGCAGTTTTAACCCGGGTCATAGGAGATCTATACATCATCTCCTGAGAGCTCCATGACAAACTTTATATATGCGTCAATTTCCTGGAGACTAGTTCTGTAGTTTTTATCAGATTCTCGAGGTGTTTCATAAGTCCCCAAATAGTTAAGCATTACTGCCACAAGGTGGACTAATAAATAGTAATGCTAAAATGGACATTAGAAGTTGTCTTTGTCAACCTCCTCATTTTATAGAATGAGTGAACTGAATTTTGAAGAGAGTAAGTGCTTTCCAGGTCTCACAACAAATCAGTCACAGTCTAGGCTAGAACCTATCACTGGATTACCAGGTACCATATCACACTGTCTCCCATAAACAAATAGATTTCAAAATAATTTCATAAATTATTTTATTATAAAAGACTTGAGAAGCCAAACCAAAGTATTCATTATTTTCTGGACAATGAGTCCCTCTACAGGCTACAATTTGGATTTCAGTTATATGAGATACAATATTTGACACCTACACTTCTTAAGTTTTCCTGGAATATCCTAGGTTCTTAGACAATAAACATTGAAAGAATCTCAAAGAACCAGGCTTTCCCAAGAAACTGATTTGTTTCCCGATTCACAATGATCTTAAAATGAGAAATATACATAACTATAGTAATGTCAGTTCTATAGATTCCCAGCCTAACCATACATGTTGGGTAGAAGAGAATGTTTTTAAATGGGATAAATGTAACCAATTCTATCACAATATCTTGAAGTTTGGGGTATAAACATATTCGCAGTGAAATGGAGAATTGAGAGTACTGTTCATGTAATAGAATAAAAATCTATTAAAAACTCATATACTTGGACTAGCTAAATAATAAACATAATCACCAATTGCATTAACAAGACACTTGTCACCTCCACTTAATTTTGCTTCTCAGTATAGGCCTGGACCACACTCTTTAATGTATCCCTCTCTGAAAGGTCTACTCAAATGGAATTTCTTTTAAGGTCACATTAAATCTTGTGACAGCCAGACTTTGAATATTCAAAACATATAGTAGTTCAAGGTAATATATAGCAGGTAAAATCAAGGTAAAATATTTAGTAGTTCCAAATACAGCCCATAAGAGCTTGTGAAACAAATTTCTTAATATTCTGTAAGAGAACTTGTTCAGGTTAATTTATTTCCATACCATCGGCCTGACTGGACTTCAGTTGTCAGTAGTATAGCCAATATGCACCCTTACCTTTCCAAAGGTCGCTGCACAGGCTGGCTCCAATTTCTCTTTCCTGCAGAAATCTAAATAGTGTGCATAAAGGATGCACCGTGGTAAGCAAACTCCTTCACATACAATGTAGTTCTCTTCAAGCCTAAGAAAAAAGGCCAAAATTAGGTCAGACCTTTTCTTTACTTCTCCTTTCCTTTATCCTTTCACATTGAAGTAATACCCATTTTGAATATAGACTCTATATAGATGAGTTCATAAGCAGTCATGAGTCTGTTTTTTTATTCTGGATATTACTGGAAATCAGATCACAAAGATTAATAACAGAAGAGTAAGAACCCCGATGAACACATGCTAGTGCAGTTAAAATACCTTGGCTAACATAAAGCCATTCCACCTGGTCCACATCCAAAGAATAGGTCTTACTGTTATGTAAATTTTCACTGTTCATCATGCTTTGGACTATGAAATACAAATATGAATAGTGAAATTGAAGATGATGGCTTTTTAAAAGAACATTCTCAACACTAAAGGGCTGCCAGGCTTCAGGTTGGCAAATGCCTACAATCTCTTACTTTCATTCACAAAGGGTTCACTAGTTCTGAACCCTGAATTAGAGAATCATGGTGATGCATTTATTTAAAAATACATAAAAGTAAACTCATTTCACTTAAATCTGAAATGTACTGTAATATTTCTTTCTCTATACCTTTTTGCTGTGATCATACTAGAATTATCTAAAACATCATGTATACTCGAAACAATGTAATTCTCTATAGATGCCTCCAAACATGACATATAGAAATTCAACTCTATATTATAAATATAATTATACAAACTTTGAAAATTTAGAGCTAATTCTATTTAATTTGGATGACTGCAATTACAACTAAACACAATTTGTATAAATGTAATCATATATATTTAAGTGTTACAGATGCCTGAACAACGACCAAGAAATCAGAATTTGTAGACTGTATTTCCAGTTTTTCTAACAATTCAATAAGTGATTTTGGCTAAAGTTTACTTATACCCATTTTATGTATAGTAAAATTATAATTATTACTGTACAGGAACATTGTAGTAGAGTAGGGTATGCATTTAGACTAAGATTGAGTGAAACTCTTCAAGATAACTGATTTAACATATTCATTCCCAAGGTGCATGAGATAAAAGCTAAAGATGGTCCCAAAGCAGGTAAAGCATCAAACATCCATTTTTCTACGAAGAAGGAAAAAAAAGAACCAAAACCCAATAAGACTTACATACATAAAACCAAACACCTGGTGGACAGGGAAAACTGGGAGTTACTGAGAATTTTCACTTCTAATTTTTAACATTTCCAATATAATCTATAACCTTAAGGGAGAATTCTCAAAATACAAATAACTTATGTTTTAGAAAAAATATGTAATGCTCTTTTTTAGGAGAGGGTGTGCAAAATTCCAACAATATGACAGCATCTTGCACTTTCAAAAACTATGAATATCACTGAGAAATATTCAGCTACTTAAAAATCGTATTTTAATGACATGCTTATAATGCCCACTTTCACCTGGCACTTTTGATGTTGTAGGCATTGTCTTTGTTTTCAAAATACTGAATTATCCTAAGCAGAAGTACAATGTTAATTTTGGGTATGACATTTTTATTCTTTAATAATAATACACTTATTTTTATAAATTAAAACCCATTTATCTCCATTCACTCAGAGCTGAAAAAATGCAAATGATCATTCAAAAGACCTTCATAATATTCTAAAATCAAAACACTTTGCCCCATTATCCTAATGAAAATAGTTATATTCTAAATATTCCAGATAATTAGTTCAGTTATTTACTGCTCTAGTGTATTCTTAATAATTTCAATAGTTAAGCCATAACTTTAGAAGAATATTTGATTTATATTTCAAATATAGTTGAAAGGATTCAAGTATATAAGCACAAAAATTTGGTACATGTAAACTGCAATTCAACATTGAAATACATAAAAATAAAATTTACTGCTATTTTTAGATACTATTTTTCTACTGTATTTTCCTAAGGTTAAGATTATACCTAACTAACGAGTAAATAGACGGACTTCTTTACTTATTTGCTTATTATTTGGAATTTGGGAGGGAATTTATATACTTATTTCTTCACACTATGTGGGAAGTTTAATATTATGTTTTTACTTTAGATCCCTCTTTCTTTTGGATCAATATTACAAAATGTGCTCTATATGTAGAAAGCCTACTGATAAACTCTTTGTTTTAAAAGATTTTCTACAAAATATAATTCATTTTATTTCACTATAGTAAATTATACATGTCAGGGGCTATAGAAATAATCGAACAATTATTTAAGTTAATAGCAATATCTTAACTAATTTTTCTATGTTTTCTAACTCAAACACAGTTCATTTTATGGCCAATGCACAATTTTTAATTTGCCTTCTTTTGGATAAAGGCAATATTAAGATACTTCTTCCTTTTGTTTTTTAAGAATCACGTTTATAAACACAAAGCTACCGAATAACAAATATATTAGGACTGAATTGATTGCATGTCAAGCAAAAAAGTTATAAAAACACTCATTATTGCTTACATTTGAAGAAATTTTAGTTTAGTCATTAATGAACAAAGTGATGTGGTTTTCATTTGTATTGCAGATCATTTCTCATCAGTACCAGAATATGTCTTCATACCAAATACTCCGTGAAAAATAAATGTGGATAATTTTCTAATGTTTTTTAAAAAACTTCTCCTAAAAAGCATGAGGAGAAGCAAAATGAGAAAAACAAAAGTTCTGAAGATACTGACTTTAAAAACGCAAAAGGTGCTACTGGAAACTAATATAATATCGGGTATCATCTATACTTCAATAAAAATATCAAAAAATAAATAAAATGCAACAGGTGCTTAAAGGTAGCCCTGTGGGCGAGTCTTACCATTGCAGGGTGAGCTGGGTCTGCTTTTTTTTATCCTTCATAATCTGCGTGATGGTTTTTTTCGGAGAGAGGTGTGAATCAGCTGCTGCGTTAGTTGTGTTGTCGTGACGGTCCGCATCCTCTTCTTCAGAGGAAAAGTTGCCATTGCTTAGGTGCATTTCTGATTGTAAGTTGAAAGGATAAAGAAAATCAGAGTATAAAATCAACTATGTAGCCTCTAAATGCACCTTGGGGTCAAACGGGGTGGCCTATGGCTGTCGTGAGGCGAGTGGGAGAAAAGGTAAGCGAAATCCCTTAAAGTTAATTTCTAGTTGACAAACATTTCCCTGGGGGAAATACAAAGCTCTGGACAAAACATTGTACATATATGGGTGTTTGCGGTGTGTTTATTTTTTTTGGACGCCCTTCTCAGAATTCATCCGAGTCCCCATGACGTCCCCGGAGGGGCAGAGTACTCACTCACCTGATTTAACTCCCACCGGCAGCTCCGGGTCTTCCCCTTTTTCTCCGCTGCCCAGCGCGCCCCCGGGCTGCGCTTCAGCCGCCAGGTACACCCTTTCCTGGGGGAAAGCGAGCAAGCCCTTGCCCAGGAGCTGCACACAACACTCCTGGACATCAGGGGAAACTTGGGGCGAAGGCTGCGCCTGCAGAAAAGGGTCTCCCAGCTCCGGGACCTTGGCCATCCTCCTGGCCGCGGGAGACCTGGCCACCCTCGGCTCGGCCCGCTGCCCGCGGAGCCCCGAGTCCGGGGCGGGGCGGCGCGGGGCGGGGCTGGGGACCTGGAGCCGCAGGGGCGGGGGCGGAGGCCCGGGGAGTAGCGGAGAAGGAAGGCAGTGGACAGGTACAGCTCAGACACCCCTGGGAACGGGTGCGCCGAGGCGGCCCTGCCTTTCTCCTCCTGTCTGGGGCCGGGCAGATGCTCACCTGGGAACTCACTTCCTCACCTGCGCCCCTGTCGCCCGAAACAAGGGAGTCCCATTCTCAACATATCCCTCCCCTCCTTCCTCCCTATCTGTCATTTTGCTCTGGGCCCGAGGACATGTTTCACACCCAGAGCTCCCGGAAAGATCCGAGAAAGCTCCACTCTCATCTAGGAGGAAGGGTATGCGACTGTCCCCATCCTTACTCTCAGTAGATATAAACACTGCCTTGGCTGTGCACGGCCGGGGAGGGGAGGACGCCAGAGCCCGCTCAGCTTCGCACAGCCTGGCCCGGCTATATTTTGTCTCGGAGTAGTCCAGGGGTTGGTGAAGGCTCTTCTCCATGACTTGGGGTCAGAGGCCATCGAATCACACTCGTGTCCAGACTGCCCTGCTCACCGCAGCGCAGGGCTCAGATCTTGGGCCTCGGCTGCTATGGAGGATCTAGCCCTGAGCCTGCGGGAAAAGACGCATTCGCTCTCTGCAGTATTTTGTTTTTTAAACGCGTCCCTGGCGATTCCTCATCTCTAATACCTCGAGGTAGTGCAGTGGATGTTTGTTGAAATGTTCTAATCCAAAATGGCAAGAGTCACGTGTGGTGGAAAACGATAACTGAGCCTTCTTTAAGAAGGAGAAGTCAGTAGAGGCTTGGGGTCTGTGTTGCCTGACAACAATATAATCTTTCATTCCTTCCATCTTCTGTACTTTTGACAAAAATGCCCTGGGCTTACCACATATGCTTCCAGCCCTCCAGGAAAAAACAAGGATCCTGATTTGGTTCATATCGCCTCACCACACCCTACAACCTGTCATCTTCTAGTGGAACCTTAGAAAGATGAATCACCACTGAATTTGAATTTAATATTTAAATTACATTACATCAAAATTTAACTTAGAAAAAATGGGACTCAAGGTGGTGGGGGACTGAAGGGTGAATTATGGGGAGGAGCCTAAGAGCATTGCCTTAGATTACCCAGTTTATAACTCTAAGCAGGCAATATTATGAGTGTTTTTGAGCTTTTCCCATTTTGGGATAGGCATGTATTAGAAAAGGCAACTCTTCTCTGTCAAAGGTGTTTTCCTGGGTTCAGGTAGAGACATTCACACATCCACGCACCCACAGTTCTGAGACTACAATCCCCCCAGAGACAACTTTGCATATCAATCTCCCCTACCAAGTTCCCCAAAGCCTCAGAGCTTTCTTAGTCCAGAGCATAGCTCTATAATGCTAAAGTTTAGAATGTTCCCCTTTACAGAGTCACCCAGACTCATTCTGTAAAGGAGTACTAGTGATTAACTGTGTGTACACAAAAACACTGCCGACTTATAATCAGAAGAAAAACATTCAGTAAATTATTGGGACTTCTTTCTGAATTTTTAGAAGTAATGACCACTTGACACCCAGGTTAAGTTTGTGTGTGTGTGTGTATAAGTCATGCAAACACTATGTGGCGATTATCCAGTTGAATTGATTAATGGACACAAACCAAGCATTTAAAGCCCTTAGTGAACTTTTTGTCTTAATTTTAGGTAAATCATCTGCCTAACAAAGTAATATGTAAGTTCTTTGTGTTTCTAGTCAGAAATAGAAATTGAATAGACCTACAAGTAAGGAAATTAAATCAGTAATGAAAAACTTCCAACATAAAAAGTCCGAAACAAGAGGCTTCTGTGGTGAATTATACCAAATGTTTAAAGATCCGAACGACAATCCTCAAACTTAGGAAAAAGAGTGAAAGAAGTGCTCAAAAGGAAGAAAAAGCTGTCATCATCCTAAATTTCCACAATCCATAAGATCCTAGGCAGAGAAATAGGTAAATATGGAGAATGATCTTTTAAAATACCGATCTTGACATTTTGTTTTTTAAATTACCTTTAAGAATTTGATGTAAACCACAGACCCTCTGGGGTTGGGGGTGGGGGACACATGAATGCACCTACATACATACATACAAAATTCTGCATGCACTTTGACAAATCCCGATTAAAATAATATGTGAAAAAGTGTACTCTATTTTAAAAAATGAGTATAATGCTGAAAGAGGAGATTCTTGGAAGTTTTAAAATGACAGTATTCTCATGATTGGAGGCACCACATTAAAGAGGAAAGGAAAAAGAATTTGGAGTCAGATACATTTGCAATCATTCTCTGTGACTGTAGGCACCTGACCATTCTGTTTCTTTCTATCTAAATTAGAAAAAATAATATCTATCTGTTGCAGACTTCATAATATTCTGGCAGTTCCCCTTGAATCCCTCTCACATTTTCTGGCATCCTTTTCCCAGCTTCCAACTCCTTTTGTTTCTGGTAACCAGCTCCACCACCACCACTTGAGGCACCTGACACCCTGCTTTGGAGGACCCACCCTTGGCTACCAGACCACCGTTGTCCATAGGCAGAGAAAGTCCAAGAGCCTCAGTGTTTATATACAACCTGGGTAGCCCCTAGCCAATGACTGATGATAGGGAGCGTAAAAGCCTAGCTCTCTGACCACATGGTGGATAAATCTGAGTTGCAGTTTATAACCCAGGCATGTTCTGCGGGATCACGCTGAAGCATTCTCTGCCAGACAGTACTTGAGATCCCATCCTTCTTCGATTTATTCTCCTTCTCTGTCATGCTAGCCCCACTCTTTTACCTTTATCTGCTTGAAACACTTCATAAGTCATTTTTGTAGATGACTACTTAATTCAAGTTCTGCTGACATAAGACATCATATTATAGGGTTTATGTGAGAACTAAATGAAATATTATTAAAGACAAACTTCATGCAGTGCCTGAAACAGTAAGCTCTCAGTAAAAGATATCTAATATTTTTATTCTGGAAATTTAGGTTTCTTTCAGTGCTCGTAGGCCAGGAAAGAAATGCTCTCTCTTTCATTGCAGAATGATTTTGAAACATCTTTCTCCTTGCCTAGAATATTTCTGGGCTTAGAATGATCTGGTGTGATCATATACTATGAAACTTTCTTTTGTGAAAACTCATGCCTCTTCTAATTGTTTTTTTCTGTTCACTATTATTACTTTTTAAATATAGAAAGCACTTCTTTTATTGTTTTCAGGTAATAAAGTTCATACTGTTGCTGCTTTCAAATAAAAGTAAGTTCAGTTATGAACTAACAACAAAACCCCAAAATATGTGAAGCAAATACTGATTTTGACAAAGGTGTGAAGATCACACAATGGGAAAAGCACAACCTTTTCAACAAATATTGCTGAAATATTTGGATCTCTACATGCAAAAGAAATCCCTTCCACACAAATTTGAAACTCTCCTTCACACTATACACAAAAATTACCTCAACATGGATCAAATAATTAAATATAAGAGCTATAACTAACCATTCTTAGCATGAAACCTAGGTGTACAGCTTCATTACCTTGTATTAGGCAAATATAACACCAAAATCACAGGCAACAAATGAAAGAACAGATGAATTGAACTCCACTAAATGTGTGCATCAAAGGACACTATTGAGAAAGTGAAAGACAACACACAGTAAGGCAGAATATTTGAAGATCATCTATCTGATAAAGGTCTAGTAGTCAGAATATATAAAGAATTCTTATAATCAGTAGTAAAAAAACAATAGCCCAATTTAAATATAGGCAAAGGATTTAAATATTCATTTCTCCAAGAAGATATACAAATGCCCAGTAAGCACAAGAAAAGATGCTTATAGTTTGCCTTAGGGAAATGGAAATCAAAACCACAATGAGATAGCGTTTCACTCCCATTAGGATGACTATAATTTTACAAAAGGAAAAAGAAAATAAGTGTTGGTGAAGATGTGGAGATATTTTAAGCCGCAAACATTGCTGGTAGGAATGTAAAATGGTGCAGCCACTATGAAAAATAGTTTGGCAGTTCCACAAAAGTTAAACACAGAGTTACTGTGTGACCCAGTAATTCACTCCTAGGTTTATACTCAAGCGAATTGAAAACATATATCTTCATACAAAAACCTGTTTCATTTGTTCCCACAAATGTTTATAGCAGCATTATGTATAATACTAAAAGTGGATAAAACCCAGATGTCTATTGACTGTTGAATAGATCAATACAATTTGATAGATTCCTAAAAAGGAATATTATTCAACCATAAACAGTGAAGAACTAAGACATGCTACAATATGGATGAACCTTGAAAACATTATGCTAAATGAATGAAACCAAATATATTGTATGATTCCATTTCTTTTATTTTCTTTGACTGAGTATATGTTCATTGCTTTTTTATTGAAGTATAGTTGATATACAATATTTTGCTGGTTTAAAGTACACAACGCAGTGTTTCAACATATATTCATATTATTAAATCTTCATCCCAACTAGTGTAATTACTATCCGTCAACATAGAAAGATGTTACAAAACCATTGGCTAAATTTTCCATGCTACCTTTCCATCCTCCATGACCAACTCACATTACAATTGAGATTCTTGTGCCTCTTGATTCCCTTCTCCCTCCCCACCCATCCACCTCAACCCCTCCCAATAATAAGACAGTAATCTAGTTTTATTCCCCCATGGTAACCACTCATCACCTCTAAGTGTCTATGAATCTATTTTGTTCATTTTGTTTTGTTTGTTTTTAGATTCCACAAATAAGTGAAATCATATGGTATTTGTCTTTCTCTGCCTGGAATTTTACTTAGCATAATGCTTTCTTGTTGAAAATGGCAGGATATCTTTCTTTTTTATGGCTGAATAATATTCCATTGTGTATATGTACCACCTATTTTTTAGCCAGTCATCTACTGATGGACACTTTGCTTCCATATCTTGGCTATCATAAATAATGTGGCAATAAATATAGGGGTGCATATATCCTTTTGAATCAAGGATTTTGTTTTCTTTGGGAAAGTTCCAAGAAGTGGAATTACTGAGTCATATGGTATTTCTATTTTTAGTTTTTTGAACAACCTCTATACTGCTTTCCACAGTGGCTGCACCAACTTACATTCCCACCAACCATGTAGGAGAATCTCCTTTTCTCCACATCCTCACCAACACTTGTTATTTCTTGTCTTTTGGTTAGTGGCTAGTCTAACTGATGAGAGGTAATTGTTTATTGTGGTTTTGATTTGCATTTCTTTGATGATTAACTATGTGGAACATCTTTTCATGTGTCTGTTGACCATCTGTATTTCTTCTTTGGAGAAATGTCTACTCAGGTCTCCACCCATTTTTTTAATCAGGTTGTTTTTTTGGTGTTGAGTTATAAGAGTTATTTATGTATTTTGGATGTTACCTCCTTATTGGATAAATCCTTTACTAATATATTCTCCCATACTGTAGGCTGCCTATTCGTTCTACTGATGATGTCCTTTGCTGTGCACATGCTTTTTAATTTGATGTACTTCCACTTGTTCATTTTTTAAATTTTGTTTCCCTTACCCAAGGAGATATGTCCAGAAAAAAATTGCTCATGCCTGTGTTCAAGAGATTTTTGCCTATGCTTTCTTCTAAGAGTTTATGGTTTCACATCTAACATTTAGGTCTTTGATCTGTTTCAAGTTTACTTTTGTGTATAGAGTTAGATAGTAATCCAGTTTCATTCCTTGCATGTAGCTGTCCAATTTTCCCAACAGCAGTTACCAAAGAAACTGTCTTTTCCCATTGTATATTTATAGCTCCTTTATCCTATATTAATTGACCATATATGTGTGGGTTTATTTCTGGACTCTCTATTCTGTTCCATTGATCTATGGGTCTGTTCTTATGCCAGTACCATACTGTTTTGATTACTGTAGCTTTGTAATATAACTTGAATTCAGTAAGTGTAATACCCCCAGCTTTGTTCTTTCTCAGGATTGCTTTGGTTATTTGTTTTTTTTTTGTGGATCTATATGAATTTTAGGATTATTTGCTCCAGTTCATTAAAAAATATCATTGGTATTTTGATAGGGATTTCATTGAATCTGTAAATTGTTTTGGGCAGGATGGCTATTTTGAAAATATTAATTCTTCCTATCCATGAACATGGGATGATTTACATTTATTTTCATCTTCTTTATTTTTTTCTCATCAGTGTCTTATAGTTTTCAGAGTACAGGTATTTCACCTCCTTGGCAAGGTTTATTCCTAGGTATTTTATTCTTCTGATGCAATTGTAAGTGAAATTGTTTTCCTTATTTCTCTTTCTGCTAGTTCATGGTTAGTATATAGGCATACAACAGATTTTTGTGTATTAATTTTGTATCCTGCAACTTTACTAAATCCAGTTATTAGTTTGAATAGTTTTTTAGTGGAGTCCTTAGGGCTTTTTATATATAGTATCATTTCTTCTGCAAATAGTGACAGTTTTACTTCTTCCTTTCCAATTTGGATGCCTTTTATCTTGTCTGATTGCTATGGCTAGGGCCACTAATACCATGCTGAATAAAAGTAGAGTGGACAACCTTGTTTTATTCTTGACCATACAGGAAAAACATTAGCTTTTCGCCATTGAGTATAGTCCATCTATATGAAATGCTCTGAATAAACAAATCCACAGAGACAGGAAGTAGATTAGTGATTGCTGGAGGTTCAAGGTAGGGTATAATGGGGAGTGATTGCTTAATTAATATGGAATTTCTTTTTTGGGTAATTAAATGTTCTGGAATCAGCGGTAATGGTGGCACAACATTGTAAATATACCAAAAACCATTGAATTGTACACCCCAAAATGGTAAAATGGTGAATATTATCTCACAAATATGTTTTTTTAATAAAAAGTTCACGTTATAAAAAGACAACAATATGCTACTTTGTTACCTGGTAAGAGTACTACTTTTTTGGATTTTACTATAATGGTAATTTAACAAAATTTGGACAAACTTCTCAGGCTTATTTTAAAAATATGAGCTATCTTTTTTGCTATTGTCCTATAAATTCCAGCTAATTATGTCTCCATTCTTTCTTCAATCTAATTTCTTTCCCCCACTTTTTTTGTAGGATCAGATGGAGAGTGAAGAGAAGAAAGGAAAATAAAGGTCAAGAAATGGCTAATATTGAGGGAATCAATTTAAAAAAGAGAAACATTAAACATACCCAGTTGTTTAATGCTTAGAGCCAGATTAATGGCTCATGTCTCCACATGAGCAGAATACCCAGGAAAGGGGAGCTATAGCTAGATTACATCTGGGCAGTGATCAGGGCCAGGAAAGGGAGTGTGCATTTAGAAATAAGGTGAGTGGCATGTAGTAATCTTACATAAAGAAACAATCAGCATTGCCTATTGATTACTGGACAGGTCTTATAAGGAATGGAAAAGTTATCTCCCAGATTACAATATTTAGGAACTATCAAGGAAAACAAGAATCGGTTTTTATCTACAATAATTGCTCAGCTAGTGGCTATGACCCCTTGCCAGAACTCAGTATAGTCATTAAACACAGTTACCAGACAATTTCCTAAGTAACAGCTACCTCTACTGCCACCATCATTTAAAAGTTAGACATGTGTCTTAAATTCAGAACAGGAATTCCAGCTTGAATTGAGGCCCAGAGCTAATAACTCAGCCCTGAAACAGAAGTGTCTCTATTAAGAGATTGCTGCTAAAATCTGTTCAAGTTTCTAGACATTTCAATAGATTTTCCAATGAGATGTTCTTCCAGTCTTGTAACTCTCCATTCTATAAACCCAGGTGAGTGACTGAAGCCAATATGTTTATTTATTGTTCAAGATAGTTGTTCAGAAAATTTAAAATGCCAGGATAAAGAGTTCATAGGTGTTTGTTATATATATTCTCTCTTCAGTTTTTTCTAGATCAAAATTATTTCAAAATAAAAATTTAAAAGTCGAGTAAGTTTTTTATCTTTAATAAAAGTTGACCTATAGTTGCTTGTAAACAGAAGATATTTACATATTTCTAAGGGTGCATATGTACACATAAAATACATTAAAGCTAGGGGAAAATGTGTTTTTTATTACAATGTTACTGTTAAAAATTGAGAGAGTATGCTTAAATTTTTTTAATATTCACTTTTCTAGTTAAAATTATACTTTTTATTGAAAGTTACCTTGTTCAACCTTTACATCCAGTGGCTCCAGTGACCTTTGCCCTTCACATAAAACCTAACTGCTTACCTCTCTCTCCATTTCCAATAGAAGATAGTTTAATAGTCTTTTTTAGATTAATGTAAAACTAATTGTATGTTTGCAATAGTGAAGAAAAAAAATAGATTTGGTTAGTCTGTGTGCAAAAGTAAATAATGTACTGCTTTATGTGTATTTAAGAACTTCTTTTTATATAGTTTTATAATAAATGCATATAATAAATTACAAAAATATGACATAAATCAAATCAAATATAAGATGTATATGTTAAACAGCAATTGATACATAGTAGATACCTATTAAATATTTGTTACAAAAATGAATGGAAAGACAAGTAGTGATTCTATAACATTCTTCTACGCTGATGGGCAGTGACTGCAATGGGGGTATGTGGTGGGGACTTGATAATAGAGGGAGTCTTGTAACCATAACGTTGCTCATGTAATTGTATATTAATAATAGCAAAATAAAAAAAATGAATGGAAAGTGGTGGCAACCCTCCATCCTCTCCTTCATTCAACCAAAAATAATTCACCATCACCTGAGGATCTAAACATAAATAACACGATTTCCCTCCTTTCAGTACTTTCTAACTCTAAAACAGCTCCCTAAAGTTACAGGGGGGATGTAATTTTCACAGGCATACCTCTCTTTCTACCCCCACACCCAGAGAATTCTTTAGCTGCTTCTTCAAAATGAGGTGTCCACACAGAGTGTAAACAGAAAAAGATATTCCAAGTGTGAACCCTAAACCTGCTAAACAAATTAAGCATGTTTGAGGGCTAAACAAACTATTCTTTATTTTTGAACTTTTTAATTACAGTATTATATTACCAAAATTTTTCCCAGTGGCCTTGGGGCCAGATAATAACTTATGTAACAAGATATGCTACTTTATTAAGCATTAAATTTCAAAACTTAATGTGTAGCCTATAAGGTGAAGACAATAAATTGCCTCATGTCATATCAGTGCCCATTTGGGAGAAACGGGCAAAATTAGAGTGCCTTTCATTTCTAATAGTCATAACAAGGCAAATAATTGAAATTAGAAAACTTACATTATAAGTATGAATTTCTAGTCATTTTTTCTACTTTTATGGATAATATAGAGAAAATCACATCATCTAAAATTTAAGACATGCAAGATTTATTGTAAATTTGTCCTTAACTTTTTATAATCGACAGCTGGCTCCAAACATGCTTTTCTTCTCAGTGTACTTCTGTCTATCAGTGCTTAGCTGTGAAATGGTTCCTTTACTTAGAATCCTTGTTCCATGAATATTGAACATAGCTTTTATTTTTTTTCTCAGCCTTCCAATTTCTGTATAAAACTGGCATGTAAATATGCTGATTATAATCACTTTGCCATATATAATAATTTGACTAATAATCATTAGTAATTTTAGTAATTGGATGAATATTATTTTTAAATATAATATTGAAATCAGTAACTCTTTTCAGAAGTCATGTAACTTCCTCAAGCTAAGATTAGTTTTGCTTAAATCACTGTTTTGTAACTTGTCACTGAGTTGAATCGATAACTATGCCTACTAACTAGAGGCTGTGGTTCTAAGATCATGTGTACAATGAATTTATCCCTCATGCCTCACTCTGTTTGAAAGCTTTTGAGTCCAATATATCATTTTTACTGAACAATTCATCAATTGGAGGAGCTGAGTAAATGCTACTCTTTCCATAACATATTGCTTTGGGTGCCCGTAGAGGATAAGTAATGACAGAATAGCATCATAAGTAAGTAAACATTAGGTCAAGAGGAAAGGTAGCTGATTATATCTAATGCAAGGATTAAAACAGTGCTTCTTGAAGTTGGATCATCTGCATCAGAATTACCCGAAGTACAGGTGAAATATGCAGGTACCCTCCTCAGAACCAGAGAATCACTGCATAAAATGGATTTTATCAATACAGGTCACGTATCATAAATTTCTCACATCAGACAAGGAAAATTGGCTTTTAGAAGCTATGAGGGTGGAAAATGTTTCCCAGCCTAAGCCACAGTCTAAAATCTCAGGGTTGTAATGAAGTATGCTTTCAGGCAGATGATGACTGAGCACCAGCTCATCCAGACAGGCAGTGCGGAGGAGAGTTCCAGGAAGAAAGAGGGCAGTTGAGGAGTGAAAAGGCAGCCACAATCTCTCAGTAGCCTCAACAGTGTTTTCCTGGCTTTTCATACCATGGCACAAGCAGCAAATAATAATGATATATCCAGCACGCTGGGGTAAACAGTAAATCTGAACAGAAAGGGACCAGAGACTTTGAATGAAAGAGGCAGGCAATCTATGTCATCCCCATGGGGACACCCTGCTAGAAAAATGTTCCAGGGGACATGCGTTACTCTCTCTGCGAGGGTGGTCATCACTAATGCGTTTAGCAAGGCCTGGCCACTGGTTCTGTCTTCTCTACTTTGAAGAACAGGGAGGCTAACACCAGGAAGTCTCTGGGCCATTTCTCTGGGTCCTTGTAAAGGGCATGGGATAGTTTCTTCATTTTCATAGTCAATTAATGAATACTATTAAGTAGATATGGTAGAATATTTTACTTGATTACTGTATATTTTTATATTTGAATGAAATAAATAATAATCATTGAATTAGAAAACATGTACCATTTACACATCTTGTTTTTTCAGTGAAATTTCAAGATATTTTTATTATACATAAAATAACAAAATACAGTTTGATATAAAATAAGAAAACACAAAATTATAGATAGGTGATAAAACCCATTTTTATCCTTAGATGAAAACAGTTTGCTGATCATGTGGGCATAAAAAAAACACCCCAAAACTCATGCATCTCAGTTTAAAAATATAAATGAAGGTGGGGAGGAGAAATAGATAAGAGAGAAGTCAAAAAGCAGCTTTAATTATTAGCTTTTATAAGACCAAAAAATGGCTAAAAACATCACATGATTACTATTTCAAATAAAAATGCTTACTGACCATTTTCCCAAATTCTGTAGCACTAAAAATGTGAGTTTGGCATATAAGTCAAACTATGCTGTATTTTAGCAATGTATCTTTCAACATTAATTGGATGCATCAGAATAAAATATGTAACTTTGAAAATAATACATCAACTAAAAAAATTAAATGGCACACAGTACTAAAAGTAAACTATACTAACATTTACACAAATATGGAAAGCAAATAATTACATATGATTACATATTTTGGGTTGATCTATCTGTAATTTATGTTTGCTCATGTATCCAGAAATCTAGCTCATTGACAAGTAGGGCAACATAAAATCAGATGTAAAACCAAAGTGCGTATTAACCCTATTCACAAACTGACAGTAAATTGGAACTAAGCTTCAGTTTTATGAACTAAATAAATAACCACTTCATCTTGATAGTATAGCTATTATACCTACTAATTTTTAAGTTAAATCACCTCAAAAAGGTGGTCCATTATCTCTTTCTAACTGTGAAGTAAATTTGAAGGGAGACATGAAAAACATAAAAGTTAATTGGTCCCTCCGGAGATAGTAAGTCAATTATCTAGGTCATTATATGACTTGCTGGTGGACCATATAAGGCAAATTAAACTAATGAAAAATTCTCCTACAACAAGTTTCCATTAAATAATCTATGGATTGTTAGCTGCCTTCAGTATTCACTTAGCATTAGAAATAAGAGGATCTAGGAAGACTATTAAAAAAAGGAAATTGCAATCGTTGAGACAGGAAGTGATTAAGGTAAAAAGAAGGATTTTAGTAGAGTCAGGACCATGGTAAAGATGATTTCAATTATGACCTTGTTGTGGTGTATTAATAATTACAAGCCTACAGAGAGAAAAAGCAATCCCATGGTGCCAACAGTAGGCATATATTGGACTGCTGATTATTTTATCATCCTCAATGTGAATTAATCCAAATTTTAAGCTAGAAAAATTGGTATACTCATAAAAAATTGTGGAAATGTGAATGCATGTCATAGATAATTAAAATCTAAGTTTACCTGAAAAGATTGTGAAGTGATGTTTTTTAAATTCACGACTTCAGTTTTATTGATTCATTACACCAAAGAATGGAAGGATATGATGTCTTCACTGCTTCATTCAGCGAGCAGTAGACAGGCATGAAGTGATCTTCACGTGGTAGCTTTGTAGAAAACACTGTAGGAAATGAGGCTCCCTCCCTGTCAGGGATGTATGTTAACTCGTGCAGTGGGAGGACACATCCAGGCTTGCTAAGGAAGCAGGCTGCCTAGCTTCACACAACAAACTGATCTCTGCACAGCAGATTGATGACATCCAAAGAGATCTGAGACTCATACTTGTCTGCGTGCAGTCCTGAGGTCCTGCAGGGAAATGAAAATGGTGAAAATATGGAAAATGAGAGAAAAGGAAATGGAAAAAAACAGAAGCTGTTTGCCATATTTGAGTGAAAATTCAAGACCCAGAGAAAATAACCAAGATAAATGAGTAGAATTTAGAATAATTGAAAAAAAAAATGTGCAGTGGAATAACAGCACATTAAATCATCTGAGCTAGAACAGAGGTGTAAATGCCTCAGGAATGAAATAATAAATCTAAAACTTTTATCGATATCCATATCATTAATGGTATATAACACTGCTCAGGATTGGTGCTCAGTATTCATTATAGAAATCAATTAAGACTTCCAGGAAGATGGCGGTGTGAGCAGGGCGGCAGAAATCTCCTCCCAACACTATATTTATCTACGAAAACACAGCAAATACATCTATTCCTAAAAGACAGACGAGAATACACAGGAAAGCGCACAGCGTGCAGCTACACCCGAGAGGACTCGGCACCCCAAGAGGCGGGTAAGATACGGAGCCGCGACCCGGCGGGACCCGAGCCCTCCCCCACCCCAGCGCACCGGCGGGAGGAGAGGATTCAGAGCCGGGAGGGAGTGGAAGTGCACCCCGCGAAGTAGCCAGCCCCGGTGATCTGCGCGGGGAGCGCTGACCCACATTGCGCAGTGCAGCGGAGATTGGAGAGACAGAGGGGCAGGATCTGAGCGGGGAACGCGCCAGGGTGCTTGCAGCCGGCTCACGGGAAGGAAAAAAAAAAAGCGCGCGCTTTCTTCAGCGGTCTTAAAGAGACAGGAGCCCAGCAGAGGAGCCGGATCGCCCCAGCACACTCAGCCCAGCAGGCTGGGAGTCCTGGGGAGTTTCAGACGCCTTAGCTGGCGACTGAGGAAGCGTAGCCATACTTAACACTTCTCACTGAGATCAACAGCCTCCTATTCGTTCCCACCCCTGCCAGAGCGATAAAGGGCCCTGCGGAGCGGCACAGTCACAGCTGTGGAATAGTGGGGCAATAGCGCCACCTAGAGCATTCCCACAGAATCTACGTCCGGTGGGCATTTTTTGTTTTGTTTTGTTTTTTGTTTTGTTTTTGGTTTTTCTTTTCGTTCTTTTTTTCTTTCTTTCTTTCTTTCTTTTTCTCTTTTTTTTTCTTCTCTTTTTAAAGTCTTAAAGAGCCCAGCTGACATACGTGGCAACTATCAGTGACCAATTCTGTAGCCATGAAAAGACAGAGGAATATGGTTCAGACCAAAATCAACCAGACAACCCCAGAGAGGGAGTCTGAAGGGATGGAAATGCACAGTCTTCCTGAAAAAGAATTCAGAATAAAAGTCATAACCATGCTGATGGACCTACAGAGAAATGTGCAAGAGCTGAGGGAGGAAGTGAGGGAACTGAGGAAAGACAATGCAGAAATCAGACAAGCGATCGACGGGCTTAACAGCAGAATGGATGAGATGCAAGAGACTGTTAATGGAAAAGAAAACAGAGAACAGGAGTACAGAGCAGCTGAGGCAGAGAGAGATAAAAGGGTTTCTAGGAATGAAAGAATATTAAGAGAACTGTGTGACCAATCCAAACGGAACAATATTCGCATTATAGGAGTACCAGAGGAAGAAGAGAGAGAAAAAGGGATAGAAAGTGTCTTTGAAGAAATAATTGCTGAAAACTTTCCCTCGATGGGGAAGGAAATAGTCTCGCAGTCCACCAAAGCTCATAGATCTCCGAACACAAGGGACCCAAGGACGACAACACCAAGACACATAATAATTAAGATGGCAAAGATCAAAGATAAAGACAGGGTATTAAAGGCAGCTAGAGAGAGAAAAAAGATCACCTACAAAGGAAAACCCATCAGACTACCATCAGACTTCTCAACAGAAACCTTACAGGCCAGAAGAGAATGGCATGATATATTTAACGTTATGAAACAGAAGGGCCTCGAACCAAGAATATTGTATCCAGCACGATTATCATTTAAATATGATGGAGGGATTGAACAATTTCCAGACAAACGAAAGTTGAGAGAGTTTGCCTCTCATAAACCACCACTACAGGATATCTTAAATGGACTGCTCTAGATGGAAGCACACCTAAGGCTAAAAAGATGTCACCAGAGAAAATAAAATCATAGCAAAGAAAGCAGACCATCCAAATACTAACTAAAGGCAAAGAATAAAACACCTATTATAGAAAGAATGGAGGAGGAGGAATAAGAAGGGAGAGAAATAAAGAAACTTCAGACAGTGTTTACAATAACTTAACAAGAAAGTTAAGTTAGATTGTTAGATAGTAAAGAAGCAACCCTTGAACCTTTGGTAACCACGAATCTAAAGCCAGCAATGACAATAAGGACACAGCTATCAATAATCACCCTAAATGTAAATGGACTGAATACACCAATCAAAAGACACAGAGTAACAGAATGGATGAAAAAGCAAGACCCATCTATATGCTGCCTACAAGAAACTCACCTCAAATCCAAAGATATACACAGACTAAAAGTGAAGGGATGGAAAAAGATATTTCATGCAAACAACAAAGAGAAAAAGCAGGTGTTGCAGTACTTGTATCAGACAAAATAGACTTCAAAACGAAGAAAGGAGCAAGAGATAAAGAAGGACATTACATAATGATAAAGGGGTCAGTCCAACAAGAAGATATAACCATTATAAATATATATGCACCCAACACAGGAGCGCCAGCATATGTGAGACAAATACTAACAGAATTAAAGGAGGAAATAGACAACAATGCATTCATCTTAGGAGACTTCAACACACCACTCACTCCAGAGGACAGATCAACCAGACAGAAATAAGTAAAGACACAGAGGCACTGAACAACACACTAGAACAGATGGACCTAACAGACATCTACAGAACTCTACACCCAAAAGCAACAGGATACACATACTTCTCAAGTGCACATGGAACATTTTCCAGAATAGACCACATACTAGGCCACAAAAAGAACCTCAGTAATTTCAAAAATATTGAAATCCTACCAACCAACTTCTCAGATCACCAAGGTATAAAACTAGAAATTTTAGAAAGAAATCAAAAAGGCTCACAAATACATGGAGACTTAACAACACTCTCCTAATTAATCAATGGGATAACGACCAAATCAAAACAGAAATCAAAGAATATATGGAGACTAATGACAACAACAACACATAGCCACAACTTCTGTGGGATGCAGCAAAGGCAGTTCTAAGAGGAAAGTATATTGCAATCCAGACCTATTTAAAGAAGGAAGAACATTCCCAAATGAATAGTCTAAAGACACAATTACTGAAATTGGAAAAAGAAGAACAAAGGAGGCCTAAAGTCACCAGAAGGAGGGACATAATAAAGATTAGAGAAGAAATAAATAAAACTGAGAAGAATAAAACAATAGAAAAAATCAATGAAACAAGAGCTGGTTCTTTGAAAAAATAAACAAAATAGATAAACCCCTAGCCAGACTCATTAAGAGAAAAAGAGAATCTACACACATAAACACAATCAGAAATGAGAAAGGAAAAATAACGATGGACCCCGCAGAAATACAAAGAATCATAAGAGAATATTATGAGAATCTATATGCTAACAAGCAGGAAAACATAGAAGAAATGGATGACTTCTTAGAAAAATACAACCTTCCAAGACTGACCAAGCAAGAAACAGAAAAACTAAACAGACCAATCACCAGCGACAAAATCAAATTGGTAATCAAAAAACTACCCAAGAACAAAACCCCTGGGCCTGATGGATTCACCTCTGAATTCTACCAGACATATAGAGAAGAAATAACACTGATTCTCCTTAAAGTTTTCCAAAAAATAGAAGAGGAGGGAACACTTCCAAACTCATTCTATGAAGCCAGCATCACTCTAATACCAAAACCGGGCAAAGACCTCACCAAAAAAGAAAATTACAGACCAATATCCCTGATGAACGTAGATGCAAAAATACTCAACAAAATATTAGCAAACCGAATTCAAAAATACATCAAGAGGATCATACACCATGATCAAGTGGGATTCATCCCAGGGATGCAAGGATGGTACAACATTCGAAAATCCATCAGCATCATCCACCACATCAACAAAAAGAAGAACAAAAATCACATGATCATCTCCATAGGTGCTGCAAAAGCATTTGACAAAATTCAGCATCCATTCCTGATTAAAACTCTCAACAAAATGGGTATAGACGGCAAGTACCTCAACATCATAAAGGCTATATATGACAAACCCACAGCTAACATCACACTTAGCGGCGAGACGCTGAAAGCTTTTCATCTAAGATCGGGAACAAAACAGGGATGCCCACTCTCTCCACTGTTATTCAACATAGTACTGGAGGTCCTAGCCACAGCAATCAGACAAAACAAAGACATACAAGGCATCCAGATTGGTAAAGAAGAAGTCAAATTGTCACTATTTGCAGATGACATGATACTGTACATAAAAATCCCTAAAGACTCCACTCCAAAACTACTAGAAGTAATATCTGAATTCAGCAAAGTTGCAGGATACAAAATTAACACACAGAAATCTGTTGCTTTCCTATACACTAACGATGAACTAACAGAAAGAGAAATCAGAAAAACAATTCCATTCACAACTGCATCAAAAAGAATTAAGTACCTAGGAATAAACCTAACGAAGGAAGTGAAAGACCTGTACTCTGAAAACTACAAGACACTCCTAAGAGAAATTAAAGAGGACACTAACAAATGGAAATGCATCCCATGCTCTTGGCTAGGAAGAATAAATATTGTCAAAATGGCTATACCACCTAAAGCAATCTACAGATTCAATGCAATCCCTATCAAACTATCAACAGCTTTCTTCAATGAACTGGAACAAATAATTCTAAAATTCATATGGAACCACAGAAGACCCCGAATAGCCAAAGCAATCCTGAGAAGGAGGAATAAAACAGGGGGAATTACGCTCCCTGACTTCAAGCTCTACTACAAAGCCACAGTAATCAAGACAATTTGGTATTGGCACAAAAACAGACCCACAGACCAGTGGAACAGAATAGAAAATCCAAACATTAACCCAAACATATACAGTCAATTAATATTTGATAAAGGAGCCTTGGATATACAATGGGGAGATGACAGCCTCTTCAGCAGCTGGTGTTGGAAAAACTGGACAGCTACATGTAAGAGAATGAAACTGGACTACTGTCTAGCCCCATACACAAAGGTAAACTCAAGGTGGATCAAAGACCTGAATGTAAGTCATGAAACCATAAAACTCTTAGAAAAAAACATAGGCAAAAATCTCTTGGACATAAACATGAGCGACTTCTTCATGAACATATCTCCCGGGCAAGGGAAACAAAAGCAAAAATGAACAAGTGGGACTATATCAAGCTGAAAAGCTTCTGTACAGCAAAGGACACCATCAGTAGAACAAAAAGACATCCTACAGTATGGGAGAATATATTCATAAAAAACGTATCTGATAAAGGGTTGACATCCAAAATATATAAAGAACTCATGCACCTTAACAAACAGAAAGCAAATAATCCAATTAAGAAATGGGCAGAGGACATGAATAGACACTTCTCCAAAGAAGAAATTCAGATGGCCAACAGGCACATGAAAAGATGCTCCACATCGCTAATCATCAGAGAAATGCAGATTAAAACCACGATGAGATATCACCTCACACCAGTGAGGATGGCCAACATCCAAAACACAAACAACAACAAATGTTGGCGTGGATGTGGAGAAAAGGGAACCCTCCTACACTGCTGGTGGGACTGCAAATTAGTTCAACCATTGTGGAAAGCAGTATGGAGGTTCCCCAAAACCTCAAAATAGAAATACCATTTGACCCAGGAGTTCCACTCCTAGGAATTTACCCTAAGAATGCAGCAGCCCAATTTGAAAAGGACAGGTGCACCCCTATGTTTATTGCAGCACTATTTACAATAGCCAAGAAATGGAAGCAACCTAAGTGTCCATCAGCAGATGAATGGATAAAGAAGATGTGGTACATATATACAATGGAATATTATTCAACCATAAGAAGAAAACAAATCCTACCATTTACAACAACATGGATGGAGCTAGAGGGCATTATGCTCAGTGAAATAAGCCAAGCCGAAAAAGACAAGTATCAAATGATTTCACTCATATGTGGAGTATAAGAACAAAGAAAAAATACTGAAGGAACAAAACAGCAGCAGACTCACAGAACCCAAGAACGGACTAATAGTTACCAAAGGGAAAGGGACTGGGGAAAATGGGCGGGAAGGGAGGGATAAGAGGGAAAAAGGGGCATTACGATTAGCAGATATAATGTTGGGGGGGCACGGGGAGGGCAGTACAACTCAGAGAAGACAGGTAGTGATTCTATAGCATGTCACTACGCTGATGGACAGTGACTGTAATGGGGTTGGTGGGGGGGACCTGATGAAGGGGTAGTTTAATAACCATAATATTGCACATGTAATCGTAGATTAATGATAATAAAATAAATTATATAAAAAAATAATAAAAATAAAAATCAAGAACTTAAAAGTTAAAACAAAAAAAAAAAAAAGGGAAATGAATCAGACATTACCGAGGGGGACCAGGTCAGCCCTTGGCTCCTTGCGGATGCTGCCAAAGGCTCCTGAATGGGAGTCTTCATCTCTGCATCTCACCTGTGAGACAGGTCAGAGAGAAGACAGGCGCTCACGCCGTGGTGGCCTGGGCAGTGGCAGTGTCCCCAGGCCTGGGCGGGCACCCTGGTGGCAGCACTTCCCCTGCTTGGCAGGCACATGGCTACAGCACCTGCCATGCCCATGTCCCCGCTTCCCAGTTTTCTGGATCCTCCAACACTGGCCTCAGCCCCCGCAACCCCACCAGCACGGTCCCAGCCGAGGTGGCAGTCCTCCCGGCCAGGACCCTGCTGTCCAGGCAGCTGCCTAGTCCTCTGGGTTCTGCTCCAGCTGCTGCTCACCGCTCCTTCCAGAGAAGTTCCCCTTCCGTGGTTTTTGAGGAACTTTCTCCTCTTCCCTTTTTTGTCCAAAGGACAGTTCTATTTATGTTCCCTCTAGTAACTCCTTTTCTGTCTCCACCCCTAGAACTTAACACGCGGCTCATTCCTCCTCTGCCTGCAGAGATTCAAGAACTCACTCAGCAGATTCACTTTCATTTCCTACCTCCCTCCTCTTAAATGTCCATCCCTGGGGGTCCAATCTTTGGCCTCCTCACCAGACCTAAGGATGTTGGAGGCTTATGTTGCAGCCAGTTGGTCTAGAAGTGAACTCAGCCTCTCCCACAACCACTTCCTGCCAGCTCTCCCACTTCCAGAACAAGGAGAGACCCAGTCCTGTGAGGCCACCGCCTCAGCGCTGCCTCTGATTTCTCCTTCACCACATGCCAGTCCGCTGACAACATCTAACGAGACACTTGCAATGGGCTCTGAGGTCCATCCCCTGCTGCCTGGCTCTCCCTGCTCCCACGCCTCCTCAGGGCCACCTTAGCTGAAGGCCTTCATTTCTTCAGCGGCAGCAGGAGCCGAGTCCCCCATGAATCCTCTCTCCAGAGATGCGCCCAAGGCCCAGCCACTCACAGCGGGGAGGCTTCACCGGCGCCCCCAGTCCTACGACCTCTGTGACCCCACCATGCATCCAGATGAGACCTCTGCTCTCCCAAGAGCTCTCTCCCTTCCCCACCAAGATCGCACACAGATTCCTGCCGGGCAGCCGTTCCCGCGGGGTCCGTGGGCGAGTGCGGCTTCCTCCGGCTGAACCACGGGTCACCTGGAACCACGGTGCAGTCTACGCCGGCAAAGAACTGGTCCTTCTCCTTTTGGACAAGTTCCTCCAGGGCAATAGAACCAGCTCCTGCCATCTCTTCAGGGATGAATTTGATATTCACAGGGAGATCCTGAATTACATTTACAGCAAAAACCTGCCCAGCTTGCCCTTCACCCTTTGAGATCCAGGATTAGTCTATGTGTGACATGAACACATTTCTGTGCACACTCAGTGTGTGGGTTGTTCGCATTCCCCACAGCTCTGCTTACAACAAAGGAGCCTTAACTAAGATGGTGCGGGGAAACCCCAGGCACTCCCCCTGCAGGCCAGGACAGCTGAGGGACCTGGGGCGGGATCTGACAGGACAGCAACCGCACTGCGGCACCGCGGGGCCCGCTCTCCCCGAAGGGGATTTCTCCAGAGAGGTTACTCAGTTACAGACCTCTTTTCTGTCCTCATCTGCTGAGCATGATAAATGAGAACTCTTCCCTTTGAAAGATTGTCTAATGTTTAAGCCTCAGGATAATTTTTATTTCTCAGCTATGAGTTCAATCTGCCTTTTGACTTATTCAAAGGCTTTGATCTCGCAGCAAAATGGAATTTGAGTTTTTCTCTAGTTAATAATATTAGGGCATGGAATAGCTCCTCTAAAATTTTTACAATGTGCCTTTTCCCCCATTTGGTCTTGATCTTTTCGTATCTTTATAATTTATAACTGCATATCTTTGAGAGCCACATGACGAGGAGACGTCAATGTCTTTTCCTAGAGCATAAAACACACGCAGAACTCTCACAGTGATTCCGTGCAGACAACTGACCCCACAAACATACTGATTAGTTCCAATGAGTGGAACTAACTCACCAAGATGAACAAAGGCAGGATGAGGAGAGGATTCGCTATTAGAAAATAAGGGACCTTCAGTCACTCCGTTGGCGGAGGGCATGTGGGGATAATAATTTGTTCAAGTGTAGCCCTTGCATACATTTCTAGGTGTTTTAGGAAGTTAAGCTTAAATTCTGAAATCTTAATATTTGGAAGCTCTTCATTAACATTTAACTCAACTGCTGAGAAGTAGTTGGAAAGCCTAAGAATCTTCTGGCAAAACATGATTAATAAAAAACAAGCCAATTGCCTCTGAGTGTCAGAGGAGGACGGTGATGCAGCCAGGCTTGAGTTTTTGGGGCTCTGCTCTGTTCCCTGGGATGAGCCATTTCGCCTTGCAGCTGCTCACTCTCTATGCAGTGTGGCTTGAACACTCGCTCTGCCTCTTGGTGAGATAATCCAGCGACATTTATACACTAAGTGATCAGGCCAGAGAGCGAGCACAGGAGGGCAGGAGGGGACCAGGAAAGAAACGGACACCACAAAGGGCCGGGCACCTTACATGTTACTTCATGTCATCCACTCAACTGCCCAGGGGTGGAAATAAACGTTTCTCCTTCCCAGAAAAGGAAAACGAGGCGTGGAGGGATTAACCAATTTGTCCAAGGGCGGTGAATATGCCTTATGTTTTGTCTGTGATTATGTAAGTTTCAGAGTTACAATTTAAAAAGCAAAGCAGGTTTGCCCTTATATAGGATCTTTCTTACAAATACTGCTTTCCCTCTTAGAAAGAAGGAAAGACAGCCGAAAGAGGGAGAAGAAGGGAGAGGGAGCGAGGAAAGGGGAAAGACAGAATTAAAGAAAGGGAGAGAGAGAAACCAAAGCTGCGTGAACGTTTCAGGGCTTACTGAGTGAGAGTGCATGGACATGAGCACTGGGGGGACACGCTGACCGGACAGAACGGCGCTCTGTCGGCACCCTCGGCTTCCTCAAGGAGACAAACCAGCCGAGTGAGAGCAGCTACACCCCCTCTCTTCTGCTTATGTCTCAGGAGAAAAAAACCCATGAAAGAGAAGCCCCTGGCATCTGATGACACTGCCTCCCAAAGAAGGTACCAGAAGGCAGGACCTGCTCTCACCCATCTCAGTCTGACCACTGCAGGGCTATACCACTTCACGCTCACCCTGCAGGGATGGCACCTGGAGAGTGACCCCTGCAGCTCCGGGTCCCCGGCACAGCAGAACCCTGGCCTTGAACCTCTTCTGTTTGGACAGCTGCCCCCCAGCACTCTGCAGGGGTTTGCTCTGTGGCCGGGGATGCTTTCCTTTTGGTCCTTGAACCCAGCACATGGGTCCCACTTCCTTCTTAAACGCCCGGTGTTCAAAAGTTCTTAATTCCATTAGGCCATGCGAGTAAGATGGGGGAAGGTAGCAAGGCTGCACAGTTTAAGGCAACTCCACAAAATCCTTCTGCGCCCCAAGCCCCAGCGCTGACACCCAGAGCCCAGACAGAGCTGCTCTAACCCTCTGCATGTCCCCACAGAGCTACCGCAGCCGCCTCCACATAATACCACACTGAACAAGGTCAGCATCCACTGCTTCCGAATGTTTCCTTAAAATGGCAATCCTACAACTTGAAGGTGCTGAGGTCACACAGCCCCTTTCAGACTGCATTTGGAGGAATGTTCAACCCATTAGCCGGGACTGAGCAGAAGAGAAACCCTGGCTCAAAGGGCCCTGAGGAACCCCCTAGAGCACCGAGAGCACCTCAGTGTGTCCCGGGAGGCCCCAGGGCTCTCCGAAGCAGGTCCGGCGGGAGCTGGGAAGAGGCCAGGACTCTGCGTCCCGCACGCCCAGGCCCAGGCTCTCTTAGTGCTTGGTGTGCGCACAGCGGGCGCCCTGGACATGAAGCTCAGGGCAAGGCCGGGCGCCTTTCCTTGGCAGGTGCCTGGGGGCAGGGGAACAGTGCCTCCCCTCTTCCTCCCCTCTCCCACTTCCTCAGTCATTTCAAATGGTCCTCCGACCATCTCCAGCCCTGGAGCTGTCTCTTCTCCTCAAAGTTTCCCGGAACAGCATGGGAGCTCCCCAGTTCCCCAGAGCGGGGAGCACAGGGGCTGGGAGCCCCGGCCAGCTCTCCCTGTCCCAGGCTCACTAACTAGATGGGACACTTCTGCGTGAAATGGAAGTGTGCCATCAAATAAACAGTGTGAGAAAGGTGACCACCCAGATCACTGCCTCATTTCTACAGAACAGAGTCCAAGGCCCAGAGATGAGGTCTCTCACCTGTGGCTACACAGCCAGGTTGAATTCACTGGCAGAAGAGGAGAGAGCAGTGTGAGGTCAGAACATCAGAGATGCAAAGCTGGGTCCTCCAATCCCATCCTTGTGCCCTTGAAGGGGGAGCCACCTCCTCGAAGCTGCACCCCCGCCTTTCTGCAGCCCCATTTGGACACCTATTGAAGCTACTTTCCATGGGAATGGAAAGAGATCTAAGGATTCAGATGGAATGTCATATAACAGAGATTTCTACCTTGAAAATTTGCAAAGGGGCCCATATATTTTTTAAAGTGTATGTCTGTCTAGTAATAAGACCATACGTTGTGAGAAGGAGGGGAAGACAAAAAGACAAGCTAAAATAAGATGAAGATAAAAAGACAAGTCCCAGCAGAAAGCAACTTAGCCACAGGCACGTCACGGTTTTTGTTTTGTTAATTACTGTGTCAACAGCAAGGCTCACAGTACCATCCCTGCCCCAGACCAGCTGGTAGCTCTGAGCAAGTGCCCTTCCCTCCCAAGACTCACTTCCCTCATCTGTAAAATGGATGCAATTCCAACACACACCTCTGGGGACTGCAGGGAAGAATGAAGGACATGACAGTTTGAAGCCAGGACAAAGCATGCTGCCTTGCTATCATCACTGTCACTGTCGTCAGCATGCTCTCTCCCAGACACAGCTGGTTACCTACCTCCTCCAGCGCTCTGAAGGTGCTCATGGCATTAATTCACGCTAACACAGGGCCTTTGTTGTCTGTAGCTCCTCGTCCATAAAGTTCTCCTTTAACATGGACATCTCTGCCAAGTTGAGCAAATTAAAAACAAAGGTCATTTTATGGGGTAAGCATTTTAATAGCACTTTCTATTTTTCCAGGCAAAAATCTTGCTCTGAAAATGGAAAGTCTGTTTTCTTATGTGCAGATTGTACTGCCACCCGCTAGTCAGGTAATGTAAGCCAGTTCAAAACATACAGACCCTTTGGGCCTTAACAGTGATCAGCTCTATCCATGCTCATTGAAAAGGACCTGAGGGCTCGTCATGCATGTAATGTAGCGCAACTTCTCATGCCGAGGTTTTACAGTTAACGGAAGAATGGAAAAAAGGGTGTGTGTGTATCTCCATTAACCTTTTTCTTCCTTTCCTTAAAAAATAAACATAATTATATTTGGTATCTCTAAAAAAAAAAACATGTGATCTAGACAACCTGTTTTCCTCACTATGGGCTCCCAGCCCAGGGAGTTAATTCCCCCAAAGGCAAAAAGATTTATAGCTTCCCCCACAAATTAAAGAAAATCAGTCGGACTGAGAGGTGGCCTGCAAGAGCAGCATTTTGTTCATTCTTTACGAGGCAGGGTGGGGCCTGCAGCTGGGCGGGAGCCACATCTGCCATTTCACACGGGAACCAGCACTGACACGTTGCTGACCACCCACTTCCGTCAGCTCGTAGGGGTCCATGAGCCACGCGTCTTCTGGCCTAGCCGGCTGCACATCCAGGTGGCCGTAGAAGCCCACAGTGGGCTTCCGGGGTCATTCCCCAGGTCCGCCAGGATGATGGGAGGTGTTGGGGGAGTCTGACCATCAGGCAGCTGAAGAAGGAAAATGACTGTATTTAAAAATAAATGCTGTTTACTTCTTGCAAAAAATTCAAAGACATGACATTAGGAGTCCTGTTTCCACCCATGGGTCCTAGCAGTGCCCACATGCGATGACATTTCTGATCATCGCTTCTCCCAGGTCTAAAGTAAGTACCACGAGATGTTTTCAATTAAAACATAAAACATAATTAAACATAAAGCACTTCCTTAGATACACACTGACGAACAGTAAACTCGACTGAACATGCTCTTCACCACGAACTCACTCAACCAGCTTAAATTTCCAGAACTTTCCACAGTTCTAGAAAACACAGACCATTCAGAGACTCATCGATGCCAAAGCAGGTAGCACGGGGCTTAGTCTGCCATCTGTGGCTGAGCGGCTGTAACGAGCAAGGATCCTGACAGAAGAGTGGCTCCTTGGAGAAAGACGCATTTGAATTTAAGGGACGGGCAGCTTGGGAGGAATCCGACCCACGCATGAAGGGTGTGCGGTGGGGCGGCGGGGGCCTTCCATGACAAGCCCACCCTACTCATCTCTTCCACTTGCTCTCCCCTCACCCCAGTCCCGACAGGATGAGAAATTATGACCGCCTCACTGGGGAGGAGGAGTTTCTCCTGTTTTTCATCTGCATTGGGCATGGAGATGATGGGGGCGACTCTGCTGAGGATCAGGCCACCCGGGCCTTGCCACCCCCAGGGACAGGTGGGCCAGTGGGCCCGGAGGGGCAGCCCCCAGATGCAGGGGCCCACCCAGCATGTCAGACGCGGGGCAGGAGCTGCACCAAGTCACTCTCCACGGCCCCCCACTCCCTCAGCGTCCATGAGGAGAGGCCACAAGGTAGTCACCATGGGCTCAGCCACATCCACTGTGGGTGGGCTGCACTTCACCGCCACCCAACAGTGCCCACAGCTCCCCGCTGACCCGAGGCTGGGCTGCAAACACGCGGCCTTCAGGAGGAACTGACAGACCAGCTGGTGTCAAAAACCCAGCAGTCAAAGATGCTGCCTAGTGGAGAGCAGGCCGGGCTGGGCCAGGCAGGAGGCTGCCATCCTGACATCCCAGGCCGCTGCCTCCATGGTCCCACCGGGGTTCCACAGAAAGGCAGGTCCTGACCCTCCATTTCTAGTTAACTAAGAACAGAGAGGTCTGGTGCCACCCTGCTCCAAGATTCTCCTTCCCACAAATGCCCAGAGGCCCCTGGCCCTTCCAGGTCACTGGTTTAACCCCATAGTGGCCAACGCTGGGCTGAAGGCCTCCTCCCACCATCCTCTGCATTCAGGTTAGTCGTGGCCCCTCCCTCCACCCAAGATCTGGCAGGCGGTATAGCCCAGTGCTTGAATTCAGGGCCATGCAGGCAGAGGGCCTTTGCTCCCAGACCTGGTTCTGCCGCTACGCTGTGTGATGCTGAGTATATTCCTGTGACCCTCCAAGCCTCAGCTGCTCATGTGCAGTACAGCGATGCTCCCTAATGTGGGTGATGGTGAGCATGGCGTCATGTGATACAGTAAGACAGAGATCTCTGGTCTTTGCTCCGGGCTCTTGGCCTCCTAACTCCCTTGCAATTTCCTGGATGACTGAAATATATTTTGTTTTAATGAGGCAACTCTGGAGGGCTGCTGGACGCGGCCTGCCACCAGGAAGACCAAGGCGTGATTAGAAGCTGGGAGCTTTCGGCTGTAGCCTGCATCCTCTGGGGAGCGGGGTGGGGCTGGAGACTGAATTACTAATGAGCACGCCTCCATTAATGTCCCTGGAGGATGGAGGTCACATGGCTTCTGGGCTGGTGAGAGCATCCACCTTCTGGAAGGCGTATGGAAGCACCCAGCCCCACCGGGATGCAAGCCCCTGCTCTCCGCCCCTTCCGGACCTCGCCCTGTGTGGCTCTTCATCTGCCTGCTCACACACCCTTTATCACATCAGACATGCACTAAAAGCAAGCATCTGCCTGCGCTGTTCCCACACACGATGGTACCTGGGAGGGGCATGAAAGCCCAAATTTGTGACCACGTTGGACACAAGTGAGGGTCCCAGGGGACCCACTACTTGCAATTGGTGTCCAAAGTCAGCAGTGGGGGTGGGGTGTGACGCTAACTCAGGCGGTTAGTGTCAGAAGTGAGTCAAGTTGTAGGGCACCCAGTTGGTGTCCACAGAGAAATGGAGCATCGCTGGCTGTGGGGAACCCACACACCCGGTCGCAGGAGCGAGTGAGGGAGAAGGAAGCAGTGGGGATTAGAGCAGATGACACGCCTGTGAGCTTGGCGGGCGCATGGCCCATGAGGGGCACTCAGTACATGCCGCTCCTGTTGGACTGTTGATAATAGTCATTCTCATTCCACTACCTGGGTAACCATGGTTTCTATTAAAACTACATGTATTTGGATGACTGATCCTGGACCCTTAGCTTATCCTTGATTAATTTTATTTATCTCTAGCCTGTAGTAATTTTGTTACCTTAAAGAAATGTTTTTAACCTTAAAGAATATTGTTTTGTGTTTTTAAACTAGAATTTATAGAGCAGATGCTGCCAAGTTATCCCTAAATTCAATGGGTTGGACGTATCTGAGGAAGTACCAAGGAGCAGAATTTTGGCTGAAAGACCCAAACCGGCACGTGCTCCCGCCAGCGCCCCTCCCCCGACTGCTCCCAGCCCGCACTGGAAACCCCACTCAGGATGCAAAAGCCCCACAGGCACTCAGTGAAGTTACTCCCACTAGGAAGGAGTCCAGGAAGGTCACGCCGGGGAAGAGCAGCAGCACACTCAGCTTTACACGGAACACTGGACTATTTGCACAGTATTCCTAAGTGGTTGGTTGATCCTATAAATGTATACGGAACACACATCATGTACCAGACACGGGGGAGGGGCTTGGGGTGCAAAGTCTAGGGAGGCCGCTGGGGTGCCTGAGCTGTGGTTTGGTGGTGGGCCTGTGAGCTGGGGATAGGAGAGCTGGAGCAGAGGGACTTCAGGTGATGGCATGCACCCTCCTGCCCACGCCCCTCTGCCTTAATGCTCCCAGGCCTCCCTTTCCACCACCCTCCCCTCGTACACATGCCCACGCCATGCCAGATGGCCCTGTGGTAGGTTAGGAATGCAGCAGGGATTACAAAGGAGCTGGCACACGGTGCTCACGGACTACAGGACAACAGCTCTGACAATGACCTTGGCAGCCCTCTGTGTGGCCCCATGCATGCTGCAGCCAGGTGGAACAGTCCTGGGATGGCACTGCGGGGAGGGTGAGTATCAGGCAGGTTTGGAAGGTGCACAGGACCTCAGCATGGGCCCCTCTGAAGGGAGCAAGGGTGCCCTGTTGGTCCACAGTAACGTGAGCTCTACAGAGTTTGCTGAATGACATCCCTATATTAAACATACCGCAATAACCAGGAGAGGTTGCTTACCTATATCTAGTGAATATTTGGCATTTTAATTCAGTGAGGAGCTACAGGCATTTTAAGTGGAATTAAGCTGTCAGGCAAAAAAAATCCACATCTCCCAGCAAGTGGCCTTTCATCCGGATACCCCAAGGGTGTATCATGCAAGTGTGTGTGTGTGTGTGTGTGTGTGTGTGTGTGTGTGCATGCGCGTGCCCACACAGTTTCTCCTACCTGTACAAATTCATTCTGATGAAGATCAGTGTACTGGAAAACCTTCTCCAGCAGCCCGTCAGGCAGCGAGGACAGAGAGAACATGCCTCCCTCCAGCAGCACTGGGAAAGCAAGGGCAGAGGATGCCTGGAGCAGGCGACAGGGAGGACAGTTTAAAATAAACTCCAGGTTTAGGACTTTCAACCTTTCAAATACTTCAATAAAGTTTGTGTTACCCAGCACAGCTGCTTCCTGTCATTTGAACTAAAATAACAAAAGGTATTAGAACAGGAAATTCATTTTCTGCTATATCTTTACCCAATACTTCAATTTAATGCTATAATTTTAATAAGACAGAAATCAAATGAAAAAGCTGATCTTTAAACAACATACTTCAGTTTTTTTCCTACAATGCTCTTACCTATTGGTTCACTCACTTTCTGTAAAGGTAAGTCAGTGCTCTCTACAGCCCAAGTTTTAAGGGAATATTTGCAAGAAAGATAGTGTGAGGTGATTAAAAAAAAAAAACTTCCATGTGTGATTAACCACTTTATTAGGAAAAAATATTTCATAAGGACTGTCCATTATCCTGTGCAGTACTGTGGGGTTTCTTTCCATCAGCTCCTGAAGTTAGAGTATTTTAAAAAGAAACATATAAGCCACTAACATCTAAGGAATGGTGTCATTCGGGGGCTGTTGGCCTCACTTCCCCCTCGGTGAACTGCCTTGCCCCCTTCTTTCCCTGCTGCCCTGCTGCCCCCCAGCCTCCCTGCTTCCATCCTGATGGGCCCCTTCCTTCCCTCGCTTACAAATATGGGACCTGCATGTGACCCCAGTCTTCTCCCCCCCCTGCTCCCTGTGGCCCCTCCCTGTCATTCCTCCTCCCTGGAGTGGATTCCAGGGCTGGGAGCAGAGCAGAAAAACCAGGGGCAGAGTTGGGTAGGACTTGCAGGTTCAGAACTAAACTAATTATCTTCCAAACCAGCTCTTCCTTCTGGAGTTTTGTACATTTTTAAAGTCGACTTTATTTTTTAGAGCCATTTATTTAGGCTGGCCCACAGTTCAGGCACCAGCAGAGCCTGGACAGGACTTTCGTCTAGAATATAAAGTGCTGCCACTCAATAGTAAATGCAAATCAACCAAATCAAAAGGCAAATCAAACCTTTCGGCAAAGGCAAAGGACTCCGATAGACATTTCTCCAAAGAAAAGAGACACATGGCCCATAAGCACATGAAAAGATGCTCAACATCTTCATACATCAGGAAAATGCAAATAAAATCACACAGACAATTCACACCCACCAGGATGGTTAAAATCAATGGGTCAGGCAACAGCAAGTGCTGGTGAGGATGTAGAGAAACTGGCGCCCTCATACACGGCTGATGGGGAAGTGAAACGGGGCAGCCACTTTGGAAAGGAGCCTGGCAGCTGGTCAAAATGATTAAATAGAGTTACCATATGACCCAGCAATTCTACTCCTAGGTGTACACACAAAAGAAATGGAAACATATGTAAGCAAACTCAAGAGAAATGAAAACAAAAACTTGTACAAGGATATTTATAGCAGCATTATTCCCAATAGCCAAGAGGTAGAGGTAATCCAAATGAGCACAATGGTTATTGGATGGACAAAATGTGCATATACATATAATGGAATATTACACAGCCATGAAAAGGGGCACTGCCCCACAGAATGAATGAACCTTTATGCCAGTGAAAGAACCCAGACACAAAAGACCACAGACTGTATCAGTCCCTTTATATGAAATGTCCAGAACAGGTCAATCTTGAGAGACAAAAGGTAGATTGGTGGTTGCCTAGGGCTGGGAGGGTTGGGGAAATGGAGCAGCTGCTAGTGGATAGCGGGTGCTTTCTGAGGAAATGTTCTCAAATTGATTGTGATGGTGACTGCACAATCATGAATACACTGAAAGCCATTGAATCACACACTTTAAATGGGTGGGTTGTAAGGTATGTGAATTATAGTGCAATACAGCTGTAACAAAAATAGTCATAAATATAAGCACTTACTCAGAAATAAAAGCATATTAATCACTAAGTATGAGAAATGTCTATCAAGGATGCTAACTAGCGGGTAAAATCAGCATCAGCACCACACTCAATGGGAACGGGTTAGGGAACTTGGCCCAGCAGATGGTGCCAGGGTGTCTCTCAAGAGCTCCTCTGCCTATATTCTGAGAGGAACAGGGCTGGTCCAGCTCAGCTCTGTGGGGCAAAGCCAAGAGTTGGGGGGCTGCAAATAAATCAGGAAGAAATGACTCCCACAGACCAACAGTGGCAAGAAGATGGAACTCCAGGCACCAGGAGAGGCTCTTTGAAATGGAGTAGGCTATTTTTCACAGCCAAGCCGTCTCAACTAATATTTGAACTTTCATTTTTAATTCATTCAATGAAATGAATTCTACTAAAAACCATTTGGTGTTCCTCTCCAGTGAAAAATAAAAAGGAAATTTTGAAAAAGGAAAGGAGGCCGTAGGAAAAGAAGGGAAAAGCAGTTGTGAGGGCTGAGACTATTTCAGATTCCAGTGAAGCCACTTCCTGTCCTGACGGGAAGAGATACCAAAGACTGGCCTTCCAAAAGGGCTGTTCCTGGCTAGGCAGTCCCGATGGCAGGGGCGCACTGCTTCCTTCCCACCCCATGGCGCACCGCCCTCCCCCACGCAGCGGGCAGCACCCTGTCCCTTTGCAGCAGGCGTACAGAGATTGACCCTGGGCACAAATCCTGCCTTTAAGGTCTCAGGCAGGCTCCCTGTGCTGCATCGTCCACTCTCCTCTTTAGTTTCTCGGGCTCCTGTTTCTGTCTGTCTGTCTGCTTGTGCGGGTGTCATGCTCGACCTTGAACTAACCACCGCCGGAAAGTTGGAGGTCTGGAAAGACTGTTCCTTCTTTGACACTCGCTGAAAGGAGAAGGGGCTGCCATAGACTGAGCTGGCGAAGACGGGCTCTGGGCGCAGAGCGGGCATCCTGGGTGAGTGTCCTCTTGGCGGGGCAGGTAGCTCAGCCCTGGGCCGCAAGACCCTTGCAGAGGAAACCTGCTTGCCTCACGGGCTCCTGCTAAGCCCAGTGGCTGCTCCTAGATGTGGGACAAGTCCAAGTGCCCCTGTGCTGTTTTATTTTTAAATACTTTAGAATGTCTGGAAGTCACGTCCCACATTCTCTGGGGGGGTATCCCCAGCCGTCAATCAATCCAGGGCACCTCCGCAGGGCCTCCCAGATGCAGGCCTGTTTTCATTCTTCCCACCTGGGCTCTGCCAACAACTGGAGAAAGTAAGAGGATCTGTGTCCTGAGGCCTTTGATTGCGGTGGAGGGGGTGGGGGACCCAAGGACACTTGTACCTCGTGCCCTGCAAACAGCTGTGGCGGGACAGGCAAGCGATAGGTGGACCCACCCCCGCACCACTGGCTGCTGTTGCTAGCTTTGTGATGGTGAACAGAATAAAGGAGAGATAACGAAAGCATTCTCGCCTCCCCCACAGCCTGGGTCTGCGTGCTTCCCCAGGGACACACAGTGGCCCGCCAGCCAAAACCCTTCCCCACCCCACAAGAAACTGGACAAGACGGATGTCAAAACTTCTACTTACCAAGGCGTCTGGAGTCCCGAGTGACTGCTTCACAGAGGCTGCTCTGCCTGTGTCTGCTCTGATAGATTTGTTATGATATGGGAAAAAATGCTATATTGGCCTAGTTTATCTCCCCATGACAGGATTAAAAAAAAAAACTCAAACCAAAAAACAGGCTCTGCTGGATTCTGTTAATTCCCTGCAGACACTGAATTGAACCACGGGATTCCTGCAGATACGAACTAGCCCTGGAGCCAGAGTCCTGAAGAATGAGCCGGTTCAAGTGCAGCTTTCAGAGGTCAGCCTGCACACACTCCAGGAAGAGGAGCAGCTTCAGAGGACAGAAGTCTCCAGGAAGTCCAAAGAACAGCCAGTTTCTGCACCTCCAGTCAGGTCTCACCTGTGGGGTGGACCCCAAAGAAGAGGCCGAGTTTCACTCAGCCTCCCTCCCAAACCCGAGGTGATGAGCGCAGCACACGCAGATGGCCGGAAATCAGGCCAAGGAAGGCAGAGCTGCAGTGGGCAGCAGTCACGGAGGCTCCAGGATGGAGGGGGGCCTGAGCGCAGGCAGCACGGCTCTGCACGTGGTCAGGAGGAGTGTGCGGGCATCACGCACAGCGTCCAGCGGAGGCCAGCTGGGCACTGCTCCACCCGGGCGGCAGGCAGCTAGCCGGCCCATCAGCTGCTCCGGGAGCACAGGCCCCTTCGCTGCTCCTGCGTCCCCACACAGGAGGGAGCCCGGCTGCAGGGTGAGCGGCATAGAAGGGGCAAGCTGCTGTTGTCAGCATGTGCTGCCACCTCAGAAAGGGCTCTCGTGACCCTTTTTATTCCCTCCAGTCTGGCCAGGGATCCGGGCCTCTCCAAGCATCAGCAAGAGAGACAGCCCGCTTTGGCACCACTTCTAGACACATGCCGGCAGCTTCCAGCCCAGGGACAAATACAGTGGGAAGCAAGCATGAATGCAACAGCTAGACACCCCTGCTGTCTCCCCCCAGGCAGGTACCCAGGTTCAGTGGGGTCGACAGCGATAAGGTATTACAGTGACACAGTGTCACCGCACAGAGCTGGGGGGAGCACTCCTCAAAGGTGGGCATTTCGGAGTCTGCACCGAGAACAGGGCATTGTCTTCAGTTTTGAGGAGTGAAGGGCATACATCGCAAACCATTCATGGGGGTGTGCCTAACACTACAGCCAAAACCCAATGGTGAACATAAGATCCTGAGATCTCCTGGTTGTGGTTAGACCAGCGCCACTGCATCTTTTTCTTCTTTTAAGTCTCATGGGTGATTTTGTGTACAAGTGTTGGCAGGATAAATCTGAGCTGCCTGCCATAGTGTGAATGGTCCCCAGGAGGAGATGAAGTGGGGTTCTGACAGCAGAACAGAGAAGCAGCCAGAAGCAGCTGAGGAGGAGGCAGAGGTGGCTGTGAGGTCAGCGGAGGTGAGAGCACAGGAGCCCTG
Organism: Smutsia gigantea; assembly: GCA_032199065.1. Classification (NCBI taxonomy): domain Eukaryota; kingdom Metazoa; phylum Chordata; class Mammalia; order Pholidota; family Manidae; genus Smutsia; species Smutsia gigantea. The sequence goes on along the minus strand of JAVSCE010007925.1, from coordinate 171,093 downwards.
AATTGGGACAGAAGTGGGTGATCGGGGTGAGACGGAGGCCTCACAATCAGAGGAGGAGCAGCTGGTGGGACTGGTCTATTAGGACATAGCTCTTTCTCTAGAAACCCATCATTGCCTAGATTTTACTGGGTAAAGCCTTACGCTCACAACAAACAGCTCTGACTTCAAAACATGGGGCTTTCACTGCCCTTCGTGACTGGGACGTGAGGCCCAGGGGACCAAGGGAAGGACGAATTCCAGGCCTGGCCCCTCCTGGAAGAGCATAGCTGGCTACTTCCTGCTTGTGACCCATGTTCAAACAAATGGCAATTCAAGAACAAGGGCAGTTTTGAGAGGAGAACGGGAACTTACCAATCCCAATGGATCAGTTTCCTGTGGCCGCTGTAACCAAGTACCACAGGCCAGGTGGATCAGAACAGAAAGTGGTTCTCTCACGGTTGTGGACACAGGAAGTTGGCAACCAAGGTGTTAGCAGGGCCACACTCCCTGCCTCTTCCCAGCCCAGTGTGTGATGGTGGCTGGCCATCCTCGGTGTCCCTTGGCTCGGAGCTGCATCTCTCCAATCTGCCTCAGTCCTCATGGGGCCTCTTCCTGGGTGTGTGTCTATGTCCCCTCTTCTGCTTAGAGGGACATAAGTCAGCGGCTTTCAGAACCACTCAGTCTGGTATGACCTAATTTGAACTAATTGTATCTGCAAAGACCCTACTGCCAATGCCAACCAAGGTCACATCCTGAGGCTCCAGATGGACATGGATTGGGGGCCTTTATCCAACCTGGCACATCTGCTCTTTATTTTGTCACTATCTTATGTTCAATGATTTCTTAGAATTATCTGACTCACCTGAATGTAAGGTCTAGGTCTAGGACTTTTTCTCCCTTATTTCCATACCCCTAAGTGCCTGAGCATTGCCTGTCATAGAGTAAGATACAACCAATAGTTATTGTATAATTAAATGAATCCTCTTAAAGAACACCAATAGTTGATTTTCACTAATGTAACTAATTCTATTGTGCAGAAAATGCAAATTTTGTATATACTAATAAAACCATTTCAGCTGTAAATATGAACAAGAGGAAAAGCAAAACTTAAAAATCTGTGATTTTTTTCCTCGCAGTCTCAACAGTCAACAATTTCCTGCAAACCCATAACCAGACCTTTGCTCAGTGTTCTTCTGCCTGCCTAGAGTTCTCCTTGCTTCTCTCCACCATCCAAGGTCTTACAACCCCCAGAAGCCCTGCCTATTGCCCCAGCCTGCCTGGGACCCTCCCTCTGCATTCCCAGGGCGGTGACAGCCACCAGCACGGGCCACCCAGCTCGGAGCATTGTTGTTAACTGTCCACTCCCCTTCCTCCCCAGATGACTTCAGATTTCCTTATTCCTCATGCTCTCGCTGCCTGTGACAGGTCTGACATACTTATAGATCTAGCCCAAACCTCGGTATCCATCTTCACAGAAGACTCACCTGTGTCTTTCTTTATTCTGCAGAGTTCTGTTATGCTCTGCTCTAACATACTTTACCTCCCCTCCATTCTCTCAGCTCCGACTACAGCTGGAGTCCTTCTACCCCACAGACTCCAGCTCTCTGGGTTTTTTTCCTTTTTATCTATGTGCTCTGCTCTTAGGGTACTATCCTGTCAGGTTTTCCAGTTGATTCATTCTCTGTGACCAGTCAAGAATTTACATGAGCTATTTTTTTCAATGACTATTTCTCATTTTCAGGATTTCTATTTGATTGCTTCATCTGCTCTTGACTTTCTCTTATTTGGATGTGAGTCCTTCATGTATCTCTTGAAGATGTTAAACACACTTCAGCATATCCCTTTCAAACATGTCTTACTGCTTGCATCTCTGTGGCACTCAGCCCCCTGCCCTTTGTGGGGGCCGGTCTCACGTGTCTCCGACGTACTTCGGGACGCCCAGCCAGGACCTGGTCGCCAGCTGGTGGCTCTGCACTCCGAGTGGGCAGCGGGGCGCTGGCTGTCACCAGCAGGGCCCGGCGACGGCACCGCTCCAGCTGCTCGCACCCGGGTGCTCTGGTCCCGATTCCCCTCAGAGTCTCCTTCCCCGCGCCATGGCCCAGTGTGGACCCGGAGTCCAGCAGAGCTGCAGCCTCTGCTCACCACAGTATGATTCTGCTTCTGTTTAGTAGGGGTATTTATTACATTTTTTAGTTTATGTCTGTTTTGGGGGGAGGATCAAGCCATTTTATTGAGGGGCTTTGGGGAAGGGTCAGAGGGCTGGGAGGCCCATGAGCTCTGATGTCCTCAGCCCACTCAGAATCTCCCAAGACTCAGTCACTTCAATTAAAAACTTAGAGCCCGTAAAATTGCATTGTTCGAAGTGGATGGGAGCGTTGATGGCACTGAATCCTGCTGAGAAGTCCGTAGTGATTTCACCTCCTAGAAGGCTGTCTCCACAGCTGGCCCAGCGCCAGCTCATATACAGTCTCAACGCTCAGACGCAACGGAAACCTTCCCAAATGGGGGGAGCAGGACGAGCATGAAGAGAACGTTCCCTTGAAAGCTGCGTGCTTGATGTCTATACCTGGACGGGTGTAAATGTCCGTGTTCTGGATGTCCTCAGCCTCCAGACCAGGACATGGGATTTCCTGGTACCTGTGGACCCAGCCCCGTGAGCAAAAGCCCCACATCAAGGTGCAAGGCCGGCAGGGTAGCTCCTTCCGAGGTCCTGCCTGCAGTCCGAGGTGAATAGTTAGGTAAGAGGGTACCCCAGGCAAACTGCAAGGCTGGAATCCGTTAGTGTTCCACACCCAGGGAGCCCGGGGCAGGAGCTGCCCCTGGACTGCGCAGGGTGACCCTTCCCGTCCCACCACCTTGGGGATGCTCCACTTGTGCGCCCCCCTCACTGCTCTCTCAAAGGCCCCATTCCTCTCGGTGCTCAGAGTGCCATTCTTCTGGGGGCCAACAGGGAACAGCGCCCCCAACGTTACGCACTGCTGACTGCCAGCAGCTGGGTGCGGCCCTCTCTGGCCATGCATGCCTCCCAGAGCCGCCTCTGTCCTGGCCAGGCTGCTCCTGAGTGGGGAGGACTGCAATTGCTTTCCAGAGGGACTGAAAGGGGACACGGGGCATTATGGGGCTCAGGGGGACATGTAGGCATGTGGGGACCCCTAATGATTCAAAGTAGTTGGGAAAAAGAGAAAATCTTGTGTTGTGTAGTCAAGCTGGCTGAAATTAAATGAATTTATTATGTTTTTTAGAAAAATAGCTTTAATATCAACATTGTGCCTTTGCAAAACTAAAATTTAATATTCCTTCTCTTTAAAAGGACAAGTTTCCTTGGATCATTGTAAAAAAGTTTTCTCTACCTATTGAATAATCTATTTAGGAAAACAAAGATTATGTGCCTGGGTGCGGATTAAAGATGGCAGCGTGAGAGGTGAGACAGAGGCTTCCTCCTAAAACCTCATATAATATGAAAATAAAGCTACATCAACTATTCTTGAAAGAGCAATGGGAAAGAGGACGGCAACAAACTGCATACACCTGGAGACAAGAGCAGCCCTCACAGAAAAGGGTAACATACTAAACCTGTGGTCCTGTGGGATCCAAGCCCTTCCCCCACCCCAGCTCACCAGCAGGAGGAACAGGAACGGAGCAGGGAGGGAGTGGAGATGTGGGACTGCTGAATACCTAACTCTGGAGATCTGCTCTGGGAGCACAAACCTACATTACATGATGCTTGCATGATACTCTTGTAATTAGGGGGCTGGAAAGCTAAGACAGGCAGAATTCCTGGACAGACTAAGAATCCAGCTGCTTGTGAAAGCAGGGATCCATACCCAGCTGCTCGGGGACAAAAGAATGGCAGGCAGTCTGAGAAACTTCCTAACAAAGAAGCCCTTAGTAAGAGAGCTGCTAAAGGGTCAAGAATTGCACGGAGCTTACTGCTCAGGAGAAAGGACAGGCAGACAAAATTGTCCAGGTGCACTCTGCCCAGCAGGTTGGGAGCTTTCACGATCTTTAGGTGCTCCAGCTCCCTGGCTGCCTACACAGCTCCAAGAACCCCTTCTGTGACAGGCAGACTTGTGCAACTTTCTTCTGGCCAGCCCCACCGGGCTTGCGAACCGGGAAATCCTTCCCTGGTGTTAGGCCAGCCAGAGGGAAGATCTGTCTATAGCAACTAAAAACGCAAAGCACAGAGGCTTATATCTGTGTGCTCAGCTCACTGGTTCAGGCAGTGGAGACAGGCATAGCAGCCAGGAACCAGCAAACAGCCCTTTCTTCCCCGGAGGCACCAATACCACTCCCCTACAATCCACTCATTGCTTCAGGGGCTGAGCAGCTCCAGAGAGTAGAGCTTCTGGGCACTAGAGGGCGCCATACACAAATATGAAACGCCAAAGGAACCTGGTCCAGAGTAAAATTATGAACACAACTCCTGAGAAAGATTTAAATGATATGGACCTTATGACTCTCCCTGAAAGGGAGTTCAAAATAAAAATCATTAACATGCTCATGGAGGTACGGAAAGATATTCAAGAACTCAGGAATGAATTCCGGTCAGAGATCCAATCATTGAAGAACACAATGGATGGTATTAAAAGCAGATGGGATACAGTGGAGGAGACAATAAATGAAATAGGAACTAGAGAAGAGGAATACAAAGAAGCTGAGGCACAGAGAGAAAAAAGGATCTCTAAGAATGAAAGAATATTGAGAGAACTGTGTGACCAATCCAAACGGAACAATATTCGCATTATAGGGGTACCAGCGGAAGAAGAGAAAGAAAAAGGGATAGAAAGCGTCTTTGAGTAGGTGATTGCTGAAATCTTCCCCAATCTGGGGAAGGATATAGTCTCTCAGGCCATGGAGGTGTGCAGATCTCCCAACACAAGGGACCCAAGAAAGGCAACAGCAAGACATATAGTAATTAAAATGGCAAAGATCAAGGATAAGGACAGACTATTAAAAGCAGCCAGAGAGAGAAATAGGATCACATACAAAGGAAAACCCATCAGGCTATCATCAGACTTCTCAGCAGAAACCTTACAGGCCAGAAGGGAGTGGCATGATGTATTTAATGCAATGAAGCAGAAGGGCCTTGAACCAAGATTACTTTATCTGGTAAGATTATCATTTAAATTTGAAGGAGGGATTAAACAATTCCCAGATAAGCAAAAGCTGAGAGAATTTGCCTCCCACAAACTATCTCTACAATGTATTTTGGAGGGACTGCTATAGATGGAAGGGTTCCTACAGATTAATAGCTGTCACCAGAGGTAATAAAACCACAGTAAAGAAAACAGAACAGCTAATTACTAAGAACATGCAAAATTAAATTACCTATTCCCAAAGTCACTCAAGGGATAGACAAACAGTACACAATATGATACCTAATATATAAAGAATGGAATAGAAAGAAAAAGGAGGAAACAAAGAACCTTTAGATTGTGTTTCCAATAGCATATTAAGTTAGTTGTTAGACTTTTAGATAGTAGGGAAGTTAACCTTGAACCTTTGGTAACCACGAAACTGAAGCCTGCAATGCAAATAAGTACATACCTATCCATAATCACCCTAAATGTAAATGGACTGAATGCACCAGTCAAAGGACATAGAGTCACTGAATGGATAAAAAAACAAGACCCATCTATATGCTGCCCTCAGGACACTCACTTTAAACCCAAAGACATACACAGACTAAAAGTAAAGGGATGGAAAAAGATATTTCATGCAAACAACAAGGAGAAAAAAGCAGGTGTTGCAGTACTTGTATCAGACAAAATAGACTTCAAAACGAAAAAAGTAGCAAGAGATAAAGAAGGACATTACATAATAACAAAGGGGTCAGTCCAACAAGAAGATATAACCATTATAAATATATATGCACCCAACACAGGAGCGCCAGCATATGTGAAACAAATACTAACAGAATTAAAGGAGGAAATAGACAGCAATGCATTCATTTTAGGAGACTTCAACACACCACTCACTCCAAAGGACAGATCAACCAGACAGACAATAAGTAAAGACACAGAGGCACTGAACAACACACTAGAACTGATGGACCTAACAGACATCTACAGAACTTTACACCCATAAGCAGCAGGATACACATTTTTCTCAGGTGCACATGGAACATTTTCCAGAATAGACCACATACTAGGCCACAAAAAGAACCTCAGTAAATTCAAAAATATTGAAATCCTACCAACCAACTTCTCAGATCACAAAGGTATAAAACTAGAAATAAACTTTAGAAAGAAATCAAAAAAGCTCACAAATACATGGAGACTTAACAACATTCTCCTAACTAATCAACGGGTTAACGACCAAATCAAAACAGAAATGAAAGAATATATGGAGATCAATGATAACAACAACACAAAGCCAAAACTTCTGTGGGACGCAGTAAAGGCAGTTCTAAGAGGAAAGTACATTGCAATCCAGGCCTATTTAAAGAAGGAAGAACATTTCCAATTGAATAGTCTAAAGACGCAATTACTGAAATTGGAAAAAGAAGAATAAATGAGGCCCAAAGTCACCAGAAGGAGGGACATAATAAAGATCAGAGAAGAAATAAATAAAATTGAGAAGAATAAAACAATAGAAAAAATCAATGAAACCAAGAGTTGGTTCTTTGAAAAAATAAACAAAATAGATAAACCCCTAGCCAGACTCATTAAGAGAAAAAGAGAATCTACACACATAATCAGAAATGAGAAAGGAAAAATCACGACGGACCCCACAGAAATACAAAGAATTATAAGAGAATATTATGAGAATCTATATGCTAACAAGCTGGAAAACATAGAAGAAATGGACGACTTCTTAGAAAAATACAACCTTCCAAACCTGACCAAACAAGAAACAGAAAAACTAAACAGACCAATCACCAGCAATGAAATTGAAGTGGTAATCAAAAAACTACCCAAGAACAAAATCCCCAGACCAGATGGACTCACCTCTGAATTCTACCAGACATATAGAGAAGTAGTAACACCCATTCTCCTTCAAGTTTGCCAAAAAATAGAAGAGGAGGGAACACTTCCAAACTCATTCTATGAAGCCAGCACCACTCTAATACCAAAACCGGGCAAAGACCTCACCAAAAAAGAAAATTACAGACCAATATCCCTGATGAACGTAGATGCAAAAATACTCAACAAAATATTAGCAAACCGAATTCAAAAATACATCAAGAGGATCATACACCATGATCAAGTGGGATTCATCCCAGGGATGCAAGGATGGTACAACATTCGAAAATCCATCAACATCATCCATCACATCAACAAAAAGGAGAACAAAAACCACATGATCATCTCCATAGATGCTGAAAAAGCATTTGACAAAATTCAGCATCCATTCCTGATTAAAACTCTCAACAAAATGGGTATAGACGGCAAGTACCTCAACATCATAAAGGCTATATATGACAAACCCACAGCTAACATCATACTTAACAGCGAGACGCTGAAAGCTTTTCATCTAAGATCGGGAACAAGACAGGGATGCCCACTCTCTCCACTGTTATTCAACATAGTACTGGAGGTCCTAGCCACGGCAATCAGACAAAGCAAAGACATACAAGGCATCCAGATTGGTAAAGAAGAAGTCAAATTGTCACTATTTGCAGATGACATGATATTGTACATAAAAAACCCTAAAGACCCCACTCCAAAACTACTAGAACTAATATCTGAATTCAGCAAAGTTGCAGGATACAAAATTAACACACAGAAATCTGTTGCTTTCCTATACACTAACGATGAACTAACAGAAAGAGAATTCAGAAAAACAATTCCATTCACAATTGCATCAAAAAGAATAAAATACCTAGAAATAAACCTAACCAAGGAAGTGAAAGACCTGTACTCTGAAAACTACAAGACACTCCTAAGAGAAATTAAAGAGGACACTAACAAATGGAAATGCATCCCATGTTCTTGGCTAGGAAGAATAAATATTGTCAAAATGGCTATACTACCTAAAGCAATATACAGATTCAATGCAATCCCTATCAAACTATCAACAGCTTTCGTCAGTGAAATGGAACAAATAACTCTAAAATTCATATGGAACCACAAAAGACCCCGAATAGCCAAAGCAATCCTGAGAAGGAGGAATAAAACAGGGGGAATTACGCTCCCTGACTTCAAGCTCTACTACAAAGCCACAGTAATCCAGACAATTTGGTATTGGCACAAAAACAGACCCACAGACCAGTGGAACAGAATAGAAAATCCAAACATTAACCCAAACATATACAGTCAATTAATATTTGATAAAAGTGCCTTGGATATACAATGGGGAGATGACAGCCTCTTCAGCAGCTGGTATTGGAAAAACTGGACAGCTACATGTAAGAGAATGAAACTGGACTACTGTCTAGCCCCATACACAAAGGTAAACTCAAGGTGGATCAAAGACCTGAATGTAAGTCATGAAACCATAAAACTCTTAGAAAAAAACATAGGCAAAAATCTCTTGGACATAAACATGAGCAACTTCTTCATGAACATATCTCCCCGGGCAAGGGAAACAAAAGCAAAAATGAACAAGTGGGACTATATCAAGCTGAAAAGCTTCTGTACAGCAAAGGACACCATCAGTAGAACAAAAAGACATCCTACAGTATGGGAGAATATATTCAGAAATGACATATCCGATAAGGGTTTGACATCCAAAATATATAAAGAACTCATGCACCTTAACAAACAAAAAGCAAATAATCCAATTAAGAAATGGGCAGAGGACATGAATAGACACTTCTCCAAAGAAGAAATTCAGATGGCCAACAGGCACATGAAAAGATGCTCCACATCGCTAATCATCAGAGAAATGCAGATTAAAACCACAATGAGATATCACCTCACACCAGTGAGGATGGCCAACATCCAAAACACAAACAACAACAAATGTTGGCGAGGATGTGGAGAAAAGGGAACCCTCCTACACTGCTGGTGGGACTGCAAATTAGTTCAACCATTGTGGAAAGCAGTATGGAGGTTCCTCAAAAAACTCAAAATAGAAATACCATTTGACCCAGGAATTCCACTCCTAGGAATTTACCCTAAGAATGCAGCAGCCCAGTTTGAAAAAGACAGATGCACCCCTATGTTTATCGCAGCACTATTTACAATAGCCAAGAAATGGAAGCAACCTAAGTGTCCATCGGTAGATGAATGGATAAAGAAGATGTGGTACATATACACAATGGAATATTATTCAGCCATAAGAAGAAAACAAATCCTACCATTTGCAACAACATGGATGGAGCTAGAGGGTATTATGCTCAGTGAAATAAGCCAAGCCGAAAAAGACAAGTATCAAATGATTTCACTCATATGTGGAGTATAAGAACAAAGAAAAAAACTGAAGGAACAAAACAGCAGCAGACTCACAGAACCCAAGAATGGACTAATAGTTACCAAAGGGAAAGGGACTGGGGAAGATGGGTGGGAAGGGAGGGATAAGAGGGAAAAAGGTGCATTATGATTGCAGATGTAATGTTGGGGGGCATGGGGAAGGCTGTACAACTTAGAGAAGACAAGTAGTGACTCTATAGCATCTCACTACGCTGATGGACAGTGACTGTAATGGGGTTGGTGGGGGGGGACTCGATGAAGGGGGTAGTTTAAGAATCATAATATTGCACATGTAATTGTAGATTAATGATCCAAAATAAATTATAAAAAAAAGAATACTTAGGAGAAGCTAATAAAAGAATAAGTGATTAAAAAAAAAAGAACATATGGGATGCGAACAATTTCCAGGGATGTGTTGTTTTAATTTGTCTGAATTTTCGCATACTATTCAAGATCAAATAGACAACATTCACCGTGTTATTGATAAGTTTTCACAAATGCCTGGATTGTTAAATTGGTTTTCTTTGTTTCATTTAATATGGCCTATAATTGTAGGTCTAATCCTGTTATGCATTTGTATTCCTGTTCTCCTAGTGTGTGTGCAGAAGGCAGTTGTTGGTCTTTTAAAGCCAATACAAGCATATGCTACTTTTCAAGAATTAACTTCAAGAAATAAGTGATTCCTTTTAAACAACTTTGTGAAATCATATAGATTCCCCACCTGTATTTGCTGCAAGAAAATAATCATGCATATTGTGATTTTATCCAGAACTATAGCTGCTGGCTGTCCTCTCTTTCGTATTTTATCTCCCTGTTTGGTCCCAGGAGATGGCTGGTTAGCAAGAGACGGGTAAGATTCCTCATGGGAGGAACAACCTAAGACAGGCACAGTCGCAAGGGACCTCAGGTGAGCAACGTGGGGGCCAACTGAGGTGAGGCATAGAACCTCACCCCTCCAGATGAGAGAGACATTGCCTGTGACAAGCTATGTCACAGGCCGAGCCCAGCTAATCATTATTCTGGTACCTTCCACAAATATATGCACATGCATTTGCATCAATTAAAACAAAAAAGGGGGAAATGTGGGATTCACTTATAATTCAAGTATAAAAATCATATGAATAATCATAGTTGATTGATTATAGTAACTGAATTAGTTTCTCTGATATGACTGCCTTTGCATTGTTCACCTTGTGAGAACTTGTTCACTATGTTCCTTGCATTGTTCACCTTGTGGGAGCGTGTTCACTGTATTGGAACTTGTTCGTTGCATGGTGAGCAATAATGTCTTGTGTACTGAAAAGTTGTTAAGAGAAAAAAACCTCAAAAGTTCACATCACAAGAAAAAATAATTTGCAACTATGTATGTTGAAGGATGTTAACTAAACTTACTGTGATAATCATTTCACAATAAAAATCAAAAAAAAAAAAGATTATGTGCCTGGTCAAATTTCCTGTACTTCATGTTGTCTTAATCAGGTCTTTGATTACTTAAGGATATGTATCTTCTCCATATTCGAAGAACTAGCGTTTTTTTTTTTCTTATAACTATGTAACTTTCCTTGTTTGCCTTTGAAAATTTTTAAATTGTCACTCGGGTTAGATGGATAACTGTGTTGTTTCAGTGACCTGAGGTGCTGTTTAACCAAGGGCGCTTTCAGTTAGTATTTTACTCTGAATCTTCTCTGAAAACATTACATCAGCTACAGGCAAGAATGTTACGTGACGGCATCATTTGAGTTACTTGGGGACTGTGCCACTGGACTGAGCAAGGGCCCCAGAACTAAAGAAAAGGCCAATGGCTCAAGCAAAACAAAAATCAATTACATGGGAATGAATGAATGATGAAGATGACGGAAACTTTTATGATTTTTTGTTTGAAATATTGCTAGTTCTTTATATTTTGTTGAATACAGTTAAGGAAAACCCTTTCCTCTCTTTTTCTTAAGCTGTCTATAACTTACAGTAATCTGATAAATTCTATCTTTGTAAACAGAATTGAAACATTTATTTTTTTCCCTGCCTAAACCCTCCAGAATGTGTAAACTCTTTTTGAGTGCTCTTATTCTCTTTTTACGGCACGGTAGTTCATATATGTGCAGCTGCATATGTTAAGTAAGAATCTGTCTCCTAAAATAGGACATAATTGAAAACCTTTGGTTATTTCACTAAGGCCTTGGCTGGAATGTCATAGTTGGGAACGATATGCATAGAATCAGATATGACTGGACAGTTTTAAGGAGCTAAAGTTGACTTTTTCGGGCCAATAAAGCCCCCTGAAAACATCAGCTTGGTACCTTGCTTACAGGATTCCCAGCTTCACAGGTGAATAAGGAAGTCACTTTCTGGCAGACCCAGGAACCTCAAAATATACTGGGGACCTCAAGAAGCCAGGAAACCACCGGAATCTATAGTTACCACAGGCAAGTCCAATGACGAGTCTAATGGTGAGTCCTTGGCTTGGCTTCCTAGGCTACAGAGGAAAGTCAAATGCATTAGACTTTCAAAGTCTAATATGATGAATGAGATTCCTTACTGACTATGTAATATGACTAATGAGATTCCTTATTGAAAGTTCCAGTAAAGCAAACTTAAGCCTACATGACCATCACTGCTCTTGCGACACTTATGTAAATAAGGCCACGTGTAATGAGACTAGACTTACTTTACAAATTAATTGTATGTGATTATATATGATAGAAATGGAGGCAACTGTAGAAAAAATTATGTTTCAGTAAAAACCTGTAGCGCACCCATTGTCATCTACCTGTTAACTGGCCTGGATCCAGCATCACAGGCTTCTCCAATATCTGGCTACAACTCTCCACACTAATATTTCCAAGTTTCTCCCATCCTTTTGATTTGGAATCACTAAGAAATAAAACTAAAATGGCTTTTTTCCCAAAGGCCTATAAACTGAAGCTGAATGACTTGCCATCAACTTCAGAGAAATCACAACGGGCCGCACACGGACCCCCGTCCTGACAGCTGCTGCGTGGGCCACTTGGCATGCCCGCCACCTACGCCGTACCGCCACCAGGGGAACTTCAGCCGCACACCAGGAGCGCGTCAGAACTGCCCTCTCCCCACCACCTGAAGATGTTTCAAGCCAACATGCGGACTCTTTACTGACGGCCCTCTGGGTTTAAAAATGCACTCTGAGTGCGTTTTAATCATTAACCCTCATTTATGTTTCCTTAAAAATGCTTATTAACTAGGTGGGAGGCCTTGATGAAATACAAGCAGGTGAATGCTCACTGGGGGCTGGGGGCAGGCAGAGGAGGAGAGGGACGTGATTGCTAAGGGGACAGGGTCCCTTTTGGAGATGATGAAAATATCCTAAAGCCAGCACATGTCTGTGGATATACTAAAAATCATTGAATTTTACACTTGAAAATTCAGACTCCTGGGCTTCCACCCCAAAACTACTCACACTGTTTTGAGTTGGGAGGGTTACAGAGTTCATGTTTTAGTGAGAAATGCAGCAAACTGTGCCTGGATGTGTATGATTCTCCAAATCTTCCTCAAGTTGTGCCTTGCCTTTGCTTTTAGGAGCTAAGAGCTATGCTGTGGTTTTAATTGCTTTCTGTGGGAATAAAAAACAAGTATGGAAAAGTGTGCTGTGGCTACATGCTACTTCACGCCACCTAAGAAGCTGCCGAGGCCTCGAGCCCGCACCCAGATCCCACTGTTCACCCAACCTAACGGCATTCAGGCACTATGTCCACTCTTTGAAAACAATGCTTCGTGATTTGCACTGCCCAGAGCACAGCTATGAAGGACTTGCAGACACCTCGTCCCTCAGGCTGAGGTGGTGAGTGCTAGGAGCGTCTCAGGGACCACGTGGGCGGGCATCTGCTCTGCGTGCCTGGCTCACAGGCACACACTCTTCAGGCAAACGGAAGTCTAGCCCTGGTCCCCTAGACTCTGAGGATTAGGGGTCTACTCACCATTCTTCCTAGTCTGGGATCCATTGAGCCAGGGTTCCGCAGACTCCCGCGATTCCCCTGGGCCTCAAAGGAAAGTGGAAGAGGAGCCTCATCAAGTCCCTCAGCCAATCACATTAAACCCCCTGCAGACGTCTTGTCTATGCCCCTCCCCACAACACAGGCGGGCAGAGACCTATTCACGTGTGGGAGACAAAGATGCTTCAGAGATACTCGCTCGGTCCGAAGGCAGAGGAAGGGACAACGCATCTCATGTGCACAGATGGGGGCTGAGGGAGTGGCCTGCAAGTCATCTGATGCTGTTGAAGCCTTTGGGGCTGCTTGGGCTGCCTGTGACAACACAGGCACTGCTCCAGGTGAATGTCACCTTTGAGAGGGAGCAGGCGCATGTGCCCACGGCCAGCAGTGTGGACAGAAGTGCTGGGAGCCCACCGTTGCCTTGTGCAGGTGATGGAGCCCCTGCACTGCACTGTGGGCCCTTGGATGGAATGGTCACGTGAGCGAGGTCAGCATCACAGGCTGCCTGCCCGCTAGCTCAGGGTGCTACCCGGAGGACTCAGGCCAGTGGCTTCCACAGCAGAACTCTGTATTCCCCCAGTTCCGAGGCTGAAGTCCAAGATCATGGCGGTCAGCAGGCCTGGTTCCTTCCGAGGCAGAGGAGTCTGTCCCAGACCTCTCTCCTGGCTTCTGGGTATTGCTGGCTGTCTCTGGTTCGTCTTGCAAACGCATCATCCAGTCTCTGCTCCATCTCCATGCGGCCATCTCCCTGTGCATGTCTCAGTCCCCTTTCATAAGGACACCAGTCACATGGCTGGAGGCCATCCCACTCCAGTGTGGCCTCATCATAACTAGTTACACCTGCAAAGACCCTATTTTCCAGTCATGTTCTGAGGTGCTGGGGGTTAGGACTTCAACACATGAATTTGGGGGGATATAATCAACCCCTAACAGGCTGTGAGGCTCCAGACCACCTAAAGACCTTTCAAAACACACCCGGCTTGAAATATGGATCTCCCAAGGGTTATTCCTGGGTAGCCTTCGTCCCCGACCTCTCCCATGTACACGGACAGCCACAGGGCCATCTCCATCACACCCAGGAGTCAAAGGCCACATGGTGCCCGCTGGGTGGGGGTGGCCACAACCATCTGTGGTTCCCAGAAACTTCTGCTACTAATAGTCACTGTATACTGGCCCAGCCTCTCCTCAAAGGCCATTTCAGGGAACACAGGTCAGCAAAACTGCAAACCAGTGTCACACATAAGTCTACTTAGGGGCCATTCTCCCACGATGTAGACTCTACAGAAGAGGTCGTTCATGATGCTCAATGCTGCCCTGAAACCATGGCCTAGCCAGGCCCCACTGAGCCCGGACAGCCTGTCCCACTAGGCGAAGCAGGGCGAACGGAAGGCAGGCGGGCCGTGGGTGCAGTCTAGCGGGTTTGCGTCCCTACCTGCAGCGCGCTCGCTCCCTGAAGCCCGACCGATGTTCAGGTTTTCTCTGGAACACGAGCAACAGCATGTGCTCCCTGAGTCCTCCACCTGAGGCTGAAGAGCCTTCTATGATTTCCCTCAGCACAAAGGTCATGGTGTGATCATGCACGAGAAGGACTTGAGGGCTGCCTTCTGATTTGGGGAAAACTGGCTGTCCCAGTAACTGCTCTGCCTCTCCTACAGTGATGGCTGTTAGCCAGGTGTACGGCACTGGGAGCAGCCAGGGACCACTTGCTGAGCCTCAGATCCAAAGGGGAGACATCCGCTAATTCTGGATGGAGCCTTAAAGCGAACCTGCATGTCTCCCCACCTCATTCCCACAGGCTGCAATCAGGAGCTGCAGCAGAGACTGTGGCCACAAAAACGAACTGAGGGCAGAGGAGCTGCAAAGCAGAAGTCACCGGGCAGCCAGGCCGCAGCCGGGCCCGCATGCAGGAGCGCCGCTGAGCTGCCCCGGTAGGAAGCCCATTTCCTGATTCACACTTGCGGCCTCAGGATCCTGGTAAGGCCGGCGTCTTTTCCTGACAGTGCCACCGAAGAGGAACAAGAGCGGGGTGCGCGCCTCTCCCTCTACGTGGAGACCCTGAGGCCTCCGGTCAGAAGGGCTCCTCTCAGCCCGTCCTCTTCCGGCCAAGGGCACGGCCTTCCCACAGAGCTCATTCTCTGAAGGGGACAGGGCAGTTGGTTCCTGCTGGCGGCCAGCTTCCTGCTTGGAGTAACACAGGACACACCAAGCTTTAGGTCTGGTGATTTGGGACTCCTCCGTGGGCGTCTGGTGGCGAATGGCATATCTCGGGCACAGGACAAAGCTTGTCTCCTTACTAGAAGCTACAGCTGAAGTGCTGGGACCCCCGAGCAGGCAGCTCAACTTGGGAACGAGTCGTGAGCGCCCATGGTGACTGCATCAGACCGTCTCCTCCATGAGCCTCCGCAAGGGCAAGTGGTTAGGAAGGAGGTCCACGACAGAGTGGGACACGGGAGAGGAGACCCCAGGGGCAGAGAGGAGAGGGGGTAGAGTGAGAGAGAGGTCATGGGGGCTCAAAGAATGAATGACTCCCAGCATCACCATGTGGTCTAATAAGAGTGGGTGAGAGGCAGCCCAATAAATGGCACCTCTTTCCCACCCGAGTTCTGACCTGAGTCACAAATGGTCAGTAAAATGCACAAAATACAGACTTAATATTGAATAAAACCCTGGGTCCTTTGATTGGAATTTACTCATCTTTACATCACCTGGACCAATCAACTATTCTGTTTAAGGCGGTTTGATATGATTTTCAGTGACCTGGCAGGGCAGGGAGCAGGAACCGGGATGGTTCCCGGCACATGCGGGGCAAGAGGGTCCCAGGCCCCGGCCGCTGGCCCTGACCCCCCACAGCAGGCACACCCCTCCACGCGCACAGGCATGCTCTGGGGGTCAGTCAGATGGGCAAAAACTCTTCCGGAGGCTTCGTGTTTACTTTTTATTTAGTGGTACAGACTGAGACCAAACAACCCTGCCAGGCAGGCTAAGGTCTGAGATCACAATAAAGACAAGACAGGAAACGAGTGAAGGTCAACGTCTTGAGGACAGAACGTGCACAAGACAGGAATTGGGAGGGGGTCCCCGAAAGGCGCCAGATGTGCCTCACTAAATATCCCAAGCATGCACGGCCCTGAACTGGGCGGTAGCGATGGGACCGGAACGCGCCATGGCCCCACGGAGCCCACGGGAGGGCTCGTGCTTCCAGGCCATGGCTTCCTCCCGGAGACCAGGTCATGCTGACAGCCTCTGAGAATTCAATGGGGACTCAGGGTCATTAATGCCCCGGGACTGAAAATCTCACTGCATGGCACACGTAACTCCCTTCACGAGACAAGGGATGCTCTCACGTCATCCTTGGGAGTCGAGTGACGACAAAAGGGAAGGGGAGAGATGAGCTCTGCTTCTCTGCGCTACCCGAAGAGTGAGGGCGGCAGGCGGGCGGCGTGGGAACCCGCCTCTCAATTGTTCAGCCGAGACACTTCGTGTAGGTACGCAGCCAGCATTTTGGTTCCTTCTACGTAGTTGTGCCTACCGGAGAAGAACACAGCGCGTTGGCTGGTGTTCCGAGGTCCAGGCTCACCCGCGGCCCTCTTTCTGGGAGCATCCCACCATGCTGGCTCGCTGGCCCTCGGTTCCATGTGCTTTTAGAATCTGGCCACCTGGCTCTCAAGTTTTCATCCACCTGGCTCTCAAGGTTTCATCCATGAGGGACCAGTTCTGCACCTGGTCTGACAGGCCAGGCAGAGCCTCGCCCGGCAGCTCCTATGAAAGCCTGGCCTGGATCCTGGCCTCTCCCTTTGTTCGGGTATGAGGCACCCCCTCACTTCCTAGTTCCCAAGTCTCTCTCCCCTCCCTTGATCCTCCCAGCAGTCTCCCCAACTCTCAGTCCCCAACTGGCCCATTTACCCAGGACAGCCGCTTCCTGTTCTCCCTGCCTGTCTGGCTCTCTCCTCGCCGATGGTACCTGAGGGACCACCTTCCATCCCTGCTGCTCAGAGAAACCTCATCGCACTGGCATAAGCCGGGACTATGTAAAGGCACCTAAGAAGCCTCAAAGTCACAGGTGAAGGACGGAGGTGAACACAGACCACAGGTGGAGCCTTATTTCGAAGAGCCGCCCTGCCCCCAGGCCCCTCCCCGGCCTCCATCCGAGGTTCTCACCCCCAGGGGTAGAAGGCACCAGAGGCCATGGTCAGGGAAATCACCACCTCCCTCTCTCCAACTCCAGTGACAGGACGGGAGGTGACTTGGAGGAGGAGGGCCTGGAGGGCTTCTCACTGGTACCCAGGACAGAACAAGCCCAGACTCAGGACAGAGGACCCAGACCCCACCTGTTGAGCTTTTCATTCTGGGAGTGCGCGCCATCGTCGGCTGACCCCACCGGCAGCAGCATAACATTCTTGCCTGTGGCCTCCTGAAAAGTCAGAGTCACGGGAATACTGCCACCTTCCCTGGTCAAGTCCGGCTCGACACCAAACACTGGGGAAGAAGGGAACAGAAGAGAGGGTGAGCTTTGGGGCCACCAGGCCGGCGATCTCCGTGGATTCGCTGCTCGGCATCCCTGAGTCTGGGCCCTGCGTGAGGCCTGGGACTGGTGCTGCTCTCCCGGTGGCTGAGGGCGCACCCCGGCCGCACACCCAGCTCCTGGCATGGCCTCGGCACGTAGCTACGTGCCCTCCCGATACAACAGAGCTCTGCCCTGGCGCGCACCCAGCAGGGCAATGTCTGACCTGTTTTCAGGGCTTTTCTCCCAGCCATGTAATGTGGGTGGTTGAAGTCAGACACCCAGGGCTTCCCGCCATGGCCCATGTACACCTTGAACTTGTTGGGGCTGCGCAGTTCAGCAAACTTCTTAGTCAGGTAGGTGGTGACCTGAACCACAAAGTGACAGGAGGCTTGTGAGCTTGGCATTTGATCCAGAGCTAGTGATATGCTCTTCAACAGTCTCCAGCGGGCCTACAGTGAGTCTCTAGTGGGTCTCCCACAAGCACACAATACACCTACAAAGGGTCTGCAAGTCCTGCACTATCTACAATGTCTACGGTGGGTCTCATTCTGCTGCTGAACAGTAATCTGCTTAACTAGAACAGAAAAAGTGATTTTAGCAAGAAACAAAATCCACTTATTTAAAGGTAATGCTTTAATTTCAAACAATTCCCCCTTTATGTAGATATTCTTATTTGATCATTTTAAATCAAATTAAAAAAAATATGCCTTGACCTGCTTTATAAAAATGATCCCACCTGGACCAGAAACAGGCATGGTGCCATTGCAGGGGTGCCTGGTGACAACTCTTCCCCAAGAGGGAGGCCTTGACTCCACTTCTGCAAGCAGCCTTTCCGGGTGAGGGCAGGAGGCTGCTCCCCAGAGCCCGGCTGACTGGCAGTTCTGGGAATTTGCTCCCTCTGCAATTTTCCCCTTGCGCTCCTCACCACAGTCATTGGACTCTCACCCTAACATATTCAGCACAGTCAGCATGTGACGTGAAACCTCAGGCTAAGGTCAGAGATCGGGTTTTTGCATGCCTCAGCTGTGACAAAGGTCACTTCTGTGTGATGCTTTTTATAATGCTTTTATCTTTGATCAGTTTCTAAACTTCTTCCAGGAATTACTGAGTCGGCAAGAGCCAAGCGGGACACATGGGCTGTGTGTGCTCAGAGCCCTGGCAGAGTTGCTGCCGCACCCCCACCCCGGCCCCACATGCCTGCTCGCTGACCACCTCAGGAGTCATGTTGGGCACGAGCCTGATGGAGAACTTGCCGACCACTTTCCTGGGAATCACGGTTTTGGCCCCCGACCCCGAGAAGGCGCCTTCGATCCCGTGGAGGGAGAGGGACGGGTACCGCCATCTGTGCATCAGGATGTCTTTCTGTAGAAAACAACAGGGGATGGCCTGTTCGACGAGGACGGGAATGTTGTCTGGGACATCCACTTAGTCACCAGCGGGCCTGGGAAGGAGGCGCAGAGCCCAGCACGGCTGGCAGGTGAGCCTGCCCCAAGGCGCTCCAGTCACCACAAAGGGGGGCTCAGTGCACCAACAGCCTCACGGGAGCACCTCCCATCTCACCAGTCAGACCGTGCAGGTGAACTAAACTGACCAGCAAAGCCAGGAACCAGAGGAACAGGGAGGCACCGATGGGTACCTGCGATCCCCCTGAGGCCTGCGGGGAGGAAAGCCACAAGCCCCCACCAGCGTCCCTGGCCTGTGACCATGGACCGATGTCATGCCCTCTGCCGGGGGAGGCTTGGCACAAAGGAGCCAACTGCCTCTCTAGTGTATAATCATGCCCCAGGCACCCAACAGTGGACAAGTCAGGAGAGATCAGGCTGCCAACTGGGTGGCCGGCTGGCCCAGAGAAACGGGATGGGGCTCCTGGGGCTCACAGTGACTCGGCCACTTAGCACATGGACTTGCTGCTCGTGAACCAGAGAGGTCAGTGACATGTGGAAGGAATACACAGGGCCCCAAAGCAGACACCTTATATGAAAGCCAACATGAAGGTGGCAGGCAGGGCGGGGGAAACAGAAGTGCGCCCACAACACTACTGTCCCCAGGCTCTGCCTCCCCGACCACAGTAGCAGCACCCGAATGACTATCGCCAGCGACACCTCCTCCCCTTTGCTCTACCTGCAACACTCTTACTCCACCTGGTCCCATCAACTCTCTCTGATGTGTCCTGAGACTGACGCACCCCAGCCCTTGTCTGCACACCAGCTCAAGGCTCTGCCTGCTGCAGGAGTCCAAATGGTCTCCCCACTTCATGTGTCAGCTCCAAACCAGCCACACCCCTACCTACAATCTGTCCACGAGATCAGACCAGCTCGCCCCCCACTCAAACCAGTCCTGTCTGTCAGCTTCCAGAAGAATAGACAAGCTCCCTGGGAGACCACAGAGGCCTTCACATCAGGCCTTTTCTGCCTGAATCCCAGCTGTTCCTAGCGGCCCCCACCCAACCCCTCCCGTCCCTGGCAGGCCCCCTCTTTGACAAGAGGCCTCATCCTCCCAGGCACAGAGCTCAAGACTGCCTGGGTGGCCCCTGCATGTTCTTTTACACTTGAGAGATGAAACTCAAGGGCCTAAATTAAAGGCTGCACTTCTCTTATTATCAGGGCCTGTCACTGCATTTCAACTAATGCTGGCTAAACTGGACATAAATATAACCAAACCTCATAAACCATGGTCTAGGCTAATTAAGAGAAAAGGCATGACACAATTTTCTAAGAGGAAAGCACACACGTGTTCAAATGGTTTCCACCCTGCACCTGGCTGTCAGGTGCGCCCTCCAGCACATCTGGGCCCACAGTGAGAAGATCACCCCACAAGTGCAAACAGGGCAAAAGCTGCTTGCCACCAAGTCCTCTGCACGCTCCTCAGGCCCTACGTTGTCAAAAGTCAACTCTGGACTTTTTTAAAACTTCCCAGCTCCCAGCCTGGTGGTGACACCAGCTTTCCAGTCTCTGTACCAAATTTTGCCAGCACCTCTGGCTCCTTTCCACGGGGTCCCCAGGCAGCCAGCACCTTGCAGCTGTGCAGCAGGGTCTCCGCCCCCACATCCTTGGCGTACTCCTCCAGGTCAAAGTCGATCTTGTCATAGAGCTCCAGCTCCTCCTCCGTCACAGGGGCCACGGCCTCGCTGATGCCCGGGATGAGGATCCTCCCCCTCCTGTCCACCAGGGAGCCTGGAGGAGAGAGGGGAGGGTGAGCTACGCTGACTGCAGCCACGGGCCGAGAAGGGCCCGGAAGCCTACTGCCGGAGCCAACATCTCCAGGCCGTACTTCTGCTGTCCAGTCAGTCATTTAATTATTGGAATGAGGCAGCAAGGCAAGCAGTGTGTCTGCCCATTTTAGGATAGAAACTGAGATATGGAAGGCTGGGTGAACTGTCCGTGATCACAGACCAGCTTCAGCAGGCTTCCTCTAAAAGCCACCACACTATCCAATATTTCTTTTTTTAATGCACATTCCACAAGAAATGAGCTGCCCCAAGCTGAGGGAAAGCCCATTGGAGCAGAGTAGATCCCAGCCCCAGAAACAACACTGACTCCTTGACTGGCAGTCGCTGCCCGTGAGGTAAGGGAACAGGACTTAGCAAATGGAGGGTGAGGCAAGAGTTCGTCCAGCCTCACACTCAAGAGGACCAGGCCAAGTAAGTCCTCACTCCCTGAGCTGACCAAGCGGGAGGCCTTGTTGTGGCCACAGCAAGGCCCCCAAGGGACAGAAAGCACAACCACGTCCAGGGAAGGGTGGTCGCCTGCGTCTAGGGCCTGGTCAACCAGGGCCCACTGGGGCCGAACTCCCAGTGGGGTCTGGGAAGCAAGGAAGGGTTTGGCGACACGGAGCGGAAGCACGGAAGAGAGGCAGAAGTGAAACATGTGGATCTTTTAAAGGGAAGGTGAGTGGGGAAGGGAGGGAGCCACAGTCAGAAAGACGAAAGTGGCCCACAAGAGAACACTAAAATGCCCCAAATGATGATGACAGCCAGCAAGTATGCCCACTCCAACTTTTCCTGGGCATCACCAAGTGGTGACTGAAGCCTACACTCACCCATCAGTGTGATGAGATCCGTCATGGCCTCGTGCACCGAGCCACCATACACACCAGAATGGAGGTCTCTGCCACTGCATTCCACCTGGATGGAAGCAAAGGCCACTCTGTTTGGCTGCTTAGGAGGAGCTAATTCTTATCACATAATAGTCAATTAAACAAAGAAGTGAGACAATTTTCAAATCAAAATTTCCTACCCCAAGAGGCAAAACGAGACATTTCCTAGAGTATAAAACTTGGGCAACCAAAAAACTCTTCTGGGCATGCCGACCACAGGTGAGCTGGGCGAGCTGGGCACAAGTGAAAGGTACAGGGCACCTCTTCGGGCACCCAGCCTTTACCAGTGGCTTCACAAAGACCCTGCACCATTCTGCTAACAGCACCACACCTGCCATGAGGAACTGCCCGCCTAGAGCCCAAGGGCCTGGGCTCAGCCCCGCCCCACCACTGACGAGCCCCATGACCAGGGGGAAGCCGCCCGCGCCTGCCGGCCTCAGCCCCTCACCGGTCACGTGGCACAGTAAGCGCGCTCAACTCACAGCTGCCAAGCTCCGTGCCAGCCGAGCCATAAAGCAGGGGTGGCGCCTTGCACAGAGCGAGTGCTCAGGGGGGTGATGTCATTTCTAGGCCTTTTCCGTCTGTCAGTCACTCTCCACACAGGACTAACGGAGGCATCTCAGCTGCCCTGGCTGGTTGGCCCCCCACCATTATCTGTGGAGACCGAGGCTCAGCTGAGCGGCCAGTGATGGCAGGTCCAGCAGGCCACCCCTCCCGCTCCGCCCAGCCTCAGCTTCTTTGTCTGAGAGGCTGCAGCTCTCAAGGTCGCTTGGTCAAGGGAGAAGAGCTTAGAAGCAAACACTTTAACTTTTAAAAGGAGATCTTTTTAAAATGTTTTATGTGTCTGTCTTGTTGAATGGCCTGGCATTTAATCTTTTCTCACTGCTCCAAGGCAATACTACAAAGAAGACCAGCCTAGCCTGGAGCTGTATGAACTGATTTCTGATCGCTGTTAGGCCTGGCACATTATGAAGGCTTCTGTCCGTCAGAACTGGGCGCCGGCCCACTACCTGGTACGTGCCCCGCCACAGGCTATGGAAGAACAAGACGGCGACGGGTTGGGGAACACCGCTAAGCACACAGGGGGCTGGTACCTCAATGAAGAAGTAGCAGATGCCTCTGAGACCATATGTGATGCATGGCTTCGTCTTTCCCAGCCAGTAATTGTCGGAAATGCAGACATAGTCCACATCTTTAAAGAACGTGTCTTTCTGGGCAAAAATCAGTTCGTCTAGGCCTTCAGAGCCCGACTCCTCCATGCCTTCCAAACAGAATCGGACATTGACTGGAACTTCCTGTGAAAGATAATTAAGTGTGGAGGCCTTCAGCTTCCAAGCACTGTCATTTCTTAGTGACAAAAGACAGGAGGCCACCATGTTTTGAAGTCACCAATTTCAAGCCCCAGACTTCCTCTAGGCCAACGCCTCCGTCAGGCTGTGCAAACCCTAGCGACCTGTCCCCAGGCTCTGGGCTGTCAGGGCACCAGCGTGAGCACATAACCCCCTCACCGGGACCTCTGCACCCACCCAGTGCCAATCTAGAGTCTCCAGGGCCTGGCTGCTCTGAAATAAAGGCCCTGACACAAAGAAAACCAGTCTTCGCTTATGCGGTGCGGCTTCCA
Organism: Smutsia gigantea; assembly: GCA_032199065.1. Taxonomy (NCBI): domain Eukaryota; kingdom Metazoa; phylum Chordata; class Mammalia; order Pholidota; family Manidae; genus Smutsia; species Smutsia gigantea. The sequence continues at coordinate 147,573 of JAVSCE010007925.1, read as the reverse complement.
CCAGGGCACGCGAGAGTGAACAGGGGCCTTTTCCTACTTCCAGGTGCACTACCTGCACACACTCAAGTCCCCTTCCCAGGAGCTGACGACAGCTAAGACGCTGCCGCACACCTGGCTCCGGAGCTTCAGTTCCCAGGCCTCCTCCATGCTGTGCAGCAAGGCAGCTGGGCCTTCCACACGTGAGAGAATGAAGCTGCACCCGAGCAAGGGGGCTTGCACTGTGACAGAATGGCAGGCCCCACCCGATTCAAGACCACCCCCGACAGCACTCTCTACCACACACATCCCCTCCCCGCTTCCGCCTCTCAGATGGACCAGATGAACATGGCCACCCCTGCCTCGGTCGCCCCCAGCCCCATGGGGCCCCGGAGAAGGCAGCGCCTTCCCAGTCCTGGAGCCCCAGCAGCCCGAGGGTCTGGGCCCCGGCCCCCTCCTGTGCACAATGCCCCCAGACCAGAGGAGCTGAGACCCTGCTCAGATCTACCGTTCTGTGCTGACAAAAATGCTCCTCACTCTCATTTTATCATGATATAAGATAAAAAGCAAGAAACAAAAACTGTCTATACACTCTGATCACAAGCTTAAACACAGTTTAGCAGATCAGTAAGTAACAAAATACTAGGTCTCTGAGGGCCAGGATTCTAGGTACCTTTTTACTTTCTATTTTATAAACTTTTGACAAGGAGTAGATATTTGATAGCTAAGGAAATATATTTTAAAAACAAAGTATCCTTTTAGGAGAATGATAGCTGACCAGGAAAGTGGGGGCTTGTGTGCTGTCAGCACCCTGACCCCGGGCTCTCCAAGGCGGTGCCTGGCCTGAGAACGCAGCGCCCTGTGGGCTGGATCCCTGCTGAGGCATCAGTGTGACCTCTGAACTGTGAAACAGTGACACCTTTAATGTTTCCCAAAGCTGGAAAGCAACTCTATGATCTTAAATCTGACCTGACTGTGCTGATAGTTTTGAAGGAAGCTTGCTTTCTTGCACTCCGGTGATCTGCGAGCTCTGCAGGCTGCTCTGGCAACAGAAAGCCCTGCTTTGTTTGTACTGCTAAGATGGGAGCAGGTGACCCAGGCCTCTGGATGTGGCTGAAATACCTGATTCGTTCTCTGAAAGGCTTCCAGGGCGTTGATCCAGCCAGCCACTGGCCCCTTGTCATCAGTTGCACCTCTCCCATACAACTTGCCTATAATAACAATCAGCAAATTCACATGGTTACGACTGCGGAACAGAAAGGACAGCGTCTCTCTAGAACACCCAGTAACAGCTTAGCACAGCCACATGCGGCCGCACTAAGACTTTCTCTTCAAAAGCCCCATTTTCATTCCAGTAAGCCTCAAGTGTCCATCCAAAACTTTGGTTAGAATTTACCAGAGAGCCAGCCATATGCCTCCAGGCACCCCTTTCCCCAGGGTTGCAGTGGTTGGCCAGTGCACAGTCCTGTTGGTTTGGGGTTTGCGCAGACCCAGCTATTTCCAAAACCAGCTGGTAGCAGTCAGGGTGGGAAACCTGGTCATTTGCAGGATGCACGACACACCATTACGAAGAGGGAACTATAAGCCTCACCCCACCCCAATTTTGACACCTAATGCAGTAAAGAATAGAACTTCTGTTCATTATTTGTTTCTGTAGATTATCCCAAGACTAAAGCACAGGGTCTTGCTTCTCCTCAGTCTAATTAGTTACAGTACCTCCCTTCTGTACACCCGCTTCTGGAAACCCAAAAGCCCAGAAAGGTAGGTGTCTGGGCTGGGCACTCGCCACCATGAATGACTAGGCAAAGACAACTGGGTCCTCTCCTGGCCCTCTGCACACGTGTGGGGCACAGCCCGGAGAGAGCGGGGCAGAGTAAGGACAGAGTCCCGGCCATGGCATGCTCAGGGCTCAGCCTTCTCTGTCCCCCGCCTGTCCTGGCCAGTCCTCTGACTTCCCCATTCTTACCCTGTTTTAACACTTAGCAGTTTCAACGTGACACAGTTCCAAGTATTATGAGGCTTAAAGCCATCATTTCTTTGGGAATTTCCTTTTATCCCCTAAAGCCAGTTTTCACAAACGCTAACAAGCTTTCCTAAAAAGCATCCTTGTTTTGACAAACACTGACTAAGTAACCATGGTGTGTGGAATGGTGCTGGAGAGAGATGGATGAAGATGGATGCAGTACGTCCTCACCCTCGGGGCTCCCCCGGCAAGGAGAAGAGGCAGCCTGCCATCGGGTGTTTGCAAGGAAGCTTATCCATAGTGTGAGGAGTTATCCCTGCTCCATCCATGCCCAAGAGTCTCTGTCTGCCTGTGTGCCTATCTGCTGGGATGGACGAGGGGCGGGGGCAGGCCTTGCAGAAGGCATGGAGGACCAGTGCTAGCACAGAAGCAGGTGTTCACCTGGCATGGGTGGAGGAAGAGCAACGAGGGGAAATGAGATGGGGACGCCAGGGGTGCCACCAAATCCCGAGAGGTGTCAAGCAGAGACACAGCAGTCAAGGCCACCACAGGCGAGACAGAGTTGGGGAGCAGGACTCAATGACTTCAACAAGTGACAGGAGGGCCTTGAGCAGGGTAAAAGCGGTGGCCAGGGCAGAAGACCCGACAGTGACGGGGGGCGGTGAAGGGGCGGGGGCAAGGACCAGGACGACCTCCGGGTTCCTGGGGCATGTGGTGGGGGACATGGCAGTACTGTGCCCAGATAGAGAGGGGGAGAGGAGGGAGGGCAGGCTGGGGGGTAAAGCATGGAATTCTGTTCCACAGTGGTGGGAGGAATGGCCCAGCAGGTATGTGGGCTCAAGGCTCAGGGCGTCCAGAGATGTAAGGGCGCAGAAGCCCAGTTCTACAGGTGATGGCAGGTCAGCAATCATACTATGGTGACAGCTGTGACATCGGACTGGACTCCCTCACAAACTTGCTTTAAGTAGAAAGGGTTCTCCATCGTGCACAGTAACGAACACATGTGACAGTGAACCAGGGAAAGATTTGAACAGAAACTCAGTGTGTCCAATCAGAAGGGCCATGAAGACAGACAGTCCAGACTTAGCCCCGGGGGAAGGTACAAAGGGGCCTCGTCTGGCCAGTGCTGTAGGGTAGGAAACATGAAAATTCAGAAGTGAAGGCAGGAGGAACCTTCCCAACAGAAGGGGTCAGGAAGAGACGAGATCAGCCTGTGGCAGGGCCTTAGTGCCCACCTGGGAGGCACTCAGTGATGACTAGCGAGCCGTTCTTACTGCTCCCAGCCAGGGCAGGCAGGGGTGGGCAGAGTCTGATGCTTTTCTAATATATCAGGTGGAGCTGCTAAACCACACGGGGAAGCAGCCACAAGCAGGTCAAGTATGAGATCACAGGTACAAGCGCGCCTCAAATCAGAGCAGGTTTTCTGAAAAAACGTCAGCTGTGAAGGGAAGGCCAAAATCAGACCTCAGGCCACAAACACTTCATTTCCACAACAAAGGAGAGCTTGCTGATGTTTCAATGGCCGGTGCACACAGGAGAAACTTCCAGAACCCAATTCTAGATTACTTAAAAATAACTTGTTCTGGAAAGACAACAACCAAGAGACTGTCAGTGTACTTCCTGAAGTAAAATAGTAGAAATGCTTCTCCGGATGAGACAAGACTTCTCCTCTAGAAAAGCATCCCTTACCGTCTCGCTCCACCAAGGTGAAGGGCTCGCTATCCCAGCCATCCTCGAGGGCTGCAGGCTGCACATCCAGATGTCCATAAACACACACAGTTTTCTTCTGTGGGTCACAGCCCAGCTTGCCGAGTAAAATGGGTGGCAGTGGTATCTCAGAGCCATCAGGGAGCTGATAATCGAGAAGGAAGCAATTGAGGGCCGGCTTTGTCTAAAAAATTTGTTTATAGCAGATATTATTAAAACACTTTGAGCAATCTTACCTATTCTCATTAATCACCTTCTACCGTGGAGTTTATACTGTTCAAGTGTGTCACTAATTCACAAGAATTTGTTTTCCTATAATCCAGAGCACATGGACTAAATGACGTTTACTTACTGCACGTAATTTGGTAAATTTTTAAAGGCTGATTTTTTTTAAACCTTTACATAAGAAAACATTACAAAGGCTGAGTTTGGGATGCAACTTGGTTCATTATTTTCTAAAATAATACATAAAAACTACTACAATCTGAACGCAGGAGATACATCTTTGAAATTCTGTATGCAGATTACAATTATGCACAGAAAGGGATGCAGACCAGAATATAATGAAACCTAGTTCTCAGTAAGCTATCCTAAATCAAGCAGTAATAACTGGTACCCCTCTACAGCCCCGTAAGAACAGGGACAATACAAGAATCATATACACTCTCTCTACCACAAAGGCAAATCAATGTCAAACCCCACATCGAACTCAGGTCTTCTCCAATTTTCAGATCAGCTTGACGTCTCTACCTTTTACTCTAAACCACGGCCCACTCGTGCTGTCGAAACACCCTGCACCCCAAACTAACTCTCCCCATTCCTACATCCAAACAGGAAACTCATGATCGTCAGAGTGCTACAAGCAGGCAGCAGGGAAGGGCACAAAGCACATGTCCCTTTGCTTCAGCTGCAGGGGTAAGGACCACTCACGTTGGCACTGTCACACACATATGGGTTAGTCTAGTCACTGGAAAATATGCTGTATGAAAATGCACATTAATAATCATAACACACAAACTAAACTTGGTCAGGAAGCTAAACTAACAATTTGCCATTAAAAGGTAAAATGAGCAACAACAAGGGACAAGGAAGTCAGGACAAGGCTGGTGATGAGCTGGTAAAGTGTCCTTCCCCAAGCCCCAGGTGTTGTGAATGTCTCTAAGACCCTGGGGAACATTCCAGGTTGCTAGAATTCTTGAAAGACAGAGCATTTGTCTTTCCAGTAAACTCTACTCATACACACTCCAATGCAGTAACTGCAGAGAACCACACAAGTGCCCGCACAGTGTGAAGCAAGGTGCCCACCCATGCAAACACCCCCTGCATGGCGGTTCTCACAAGGACGGCCCGTAGCCGCCAGAGGTGAAGGACAGTCCTTACTCCCATTGCCTGGTCACATGGGACATGTGCAACAGCCACGGCCAGCCCTCAGCTGGCCTCAGGAGGAAAATTATTTTTAAATGACAAAAGATTTTATCTAATAATTTTCTACTCAATACAGCTCCTCTAAAATACTTTGGCATTTTTCTAAGATGCTGTTTGGGCCCGTCAGTAAATCTGTGCTGAAATTCATGCTGCAAACTGCAATCCCCTGTCTCTGCATATCCCCAGCTATTCTGAACATGAAAGAATACAGCCTGCTGGGAAAGTCAGGTGTTTACAGAATCACATGCTGTCCTCACTGGGCAGAGGTCTTTGACAAGGCCACATTCTGCTCTCCCTCTGCTCGTGCCCGTGGCCACCACGCTCACCCCACTCCCAGCCTAGCACCAGTGGGCCCTCCTCCACCCTGTGCATTAACTTCATCCCTCACATCACTTCTGGCCCCAGGAGCCATGACTGTCCCAACTCCTGAGCTCCTCTGTGTAGAGGTCAGGCCCTCAGCATCCAGTCTCACACCTGATGACCAGGGACCCCTTCTAACCTACCGTCTGGCAGCAGCCAGGACCGTCTCGATGTGTGTACGGCCTTAAAGCAGACAGTCACAAACCAGCCCTTCCCACAGTCCATGCCTGCACCCCAGGCCTCGCCACTGTACAGTCAAGCTCTGAGGCCCGTCGCCAAGACCTGGAAACCCCAGTGTCATCTTTCCTCCTCGACCTGAGGCAGCACCAGCTTTTGCAAGCATACGCGATCACATTCAAGTCCACCTCCACCCCTGCCCGAAGTCATCTGCTTCCCGAAGAACGGACCACTGCCAGTGAAGTGACAGCAAAAGATCAAATGTGCTCCCGGCTCCCACGATGAGAATCGCTGCCGCACTCCCAAGAGTGACGACACCTGTCAAGTCCTTGATAAAAATGGGTGCTATGTAATTCAAACAGAGTGGTAGTCACTTGTCTTTTGTGGAACGGCTCCACAATGTCAGTATCAAAGAGAAGCAATCTACCACAATGAATAGCTCATAAAAATTACTTGCCATCTAGATTTCTTAAAAATCTCATGAATAAAGGGAGGGGAAGCAAGTATGCTCCAAAAAGGAAAAAATACGAAGAAACCTTATTCTCTCATGAATGGGGAGAAGCGCTGGGAAGCTGTAATGTATCTGAAGTCAACGATCGAATATGTGGTCAGAGGACATCTCGAACAATACTGGACTGGGATGAGGAGGCCCAGGTTTTGGCTTCCTTTGCCAGGAACCGGCTTGGATTCGCAGTAGAGACACAGCCCACCTATGCCTCTGAGTTCTCCCATTTATGAAAAGAGTAGACACGATGAGCTGAATGTCCACTCATAAAATCCCAGAACTATGAATTAATATTCTTATCATCAGGCAAGAGAACCAAGGCAAAAGCAAACCTCACCACAAGCCTGCAATATAAAAAAAAAGAGAAACTTTGCAAATACATGCCATGAAACGTGCTATTAACATAAGACTGAAATGATCTGAACGCTATGATCATGAGGTTTGTTCATTTAAGTTAGGAAGAGAACAAACAAATTTCACCTGTCAGAATCTGCACAGAAATGCAGCTGAGCTCGCAGACCCATCACAAAGTAGCTTTTTCCAAAACCAAGTCATGCAAAAGTGCTGTTTCTACCAACTGGAATGCAGTGTGTTTCTACCAGTGTTTCTATCAACTGGGACACAGTATGGTGAGTGGGAATCTTCTATTTACACTATTCGTACATCTACATGGAGAGTGTGTCACTTCCTGGTTTGAAAACGGACTGATTTTGGGGGGAATAGCAAGCTATTTTCTATGAATGGCCATTACATTAACTTATTCAACAGCTCTCCTCCCTGAGAAAATGCTATGTGTCACAAAACCTTTGTCCCAATCCAACTGAAGAAACCACAGAGTTTAGAATACAAATCAAGCCTTTTCATTTGTTTTACAGACAAGCAGGTTATCTGCAACAAAAGATGGTTTAAAACCTTGCTAAGCCCTATCAGTGACTCAGACAGAATCTCTCTGTGGTTCTGCAGTGCCAAGACCCCAGACTCATACCTTCTGTTTTCCAATATCTACCAGTTCCACAGAGCCGCCCAGCTGCTTGATATCTGCAGCGGCAACTTCCATCATTCGTCTGACATCACCTCTCTTCTCAGGCCACGCAGATACACTCTGGATGGCCACCCATTCTGCAAGTTTCTGTTTGTGGATAACAAGCAAAAAGGCATTCAGAGAACGTGGTCCTTAAGGAAGAAAGGTATTCCATCACATTTGCTTTTTATTTAAGCTTTAAAAAAACTGTTTTTACTGGCCCTGTACCTACAACTACAGCATAAAAAAAATGTTAGAATGTGTACTTTTAACCATTAAGCATGATGGTAAGAAATGTACAAAGTTTCATCAGTAAGTTTATATTTGAATCTAACAAAATTACCAACTGAAAGACACAAAAAATACCCAACATTTTCACAGACCAAGTTAGTTTACTTAGCATCCAGAGAACAGCCAAGTTCTCTAAAGTATAATTTTTATAATGTAAACTCTAAAGGTTCACCTGAAATGCGTCCACAAGAATAACTTCAACATGTGATTCTTCAACTTAATGTCAAGAAACAGATTAATATGTAACATTATCAAATAACTTAAAACATGCTAAATGCAAAATAGTTCTTTAATTTGTATCTACAAGAAACTGTAGGTGAAGATTAAACAAAAATCTCAGATTAGCTCTAGCTCTAAAAATATATATTAAGACTTTCTGTCAAAGCCAAAAGTGTAACTTATACACTGTAATGAAGAGACAGAGGAAAAGTTCTCTAGACTACACACACACACACACACACACAACCATTTTTAGGGGGTGAGAACACTTAAGACCTACTCTCTTGCCAAATTTCAAGTACTACACAATATTAATAACTAGTCACCAAGCTGTACATTAAATTCCCCAGAACCCATTCCTCTTAGAAATGGAAGTTATACCCTTTGGCAAACAGCTCCCTAATCCCCCCAACCCTCGGCCCTGGCGACTACCACTCTACTCTCTGCTTCTGTAAGTTCAACTTTTTTAGAGGCCACATATAAGTGAGACACTGCAGCTTCTGTCTTTCTCTGTCTAGACAACATTTTTAGTATGACTTAAATGGCACAATTCACACTAGTTTCTTGAAGGTTCCTCTGGGCCCATATGATTAAACCAAATTTTAATGCTTACTAGAATAAGTAGTCCCTCACCTTAATGTAGCGATCCTGATTTTCATCAATGTACTTAAACAGAGTAGTGAGGGCCGACATCTTCCAGCCAGACGGCAGACCTCAGACGTTTCTGGAAGGGAGAACAACCCGTCAGTCCTGACTCGAGACAGAGCCTGACTGAACCAACTGGAAGGCACTTGTTCAGGATCATAAATGTTACTCCACCCTGAAGGCTGTCACGAGGACTCCAGGAAGTGGCCACAGTGCAGAGAAACAGCCTTGAGAAGCAGTGAGAGGCTCCAATTGATCTCCCACTCTTTTCTCAGAAGGAAAATGTACACAAAATTGTGTGAAACTGAAGGAAGGGCCTGAGTTGAAGATGATCTGAAGAAAATTAAATGAAGGTACTTCCCAGTAACATTGACTTACCAGCATTTAAAACATTTTTTTAAATTTATTCTCTTAAATCACACAAAGAACTTTCTACTTACTATTACCACAGAGTAAATAATCCCTCCCAAGATCCCAGCCAAAATATCACATGCTGTCTCTTATGGCCACAAACCCACAACACCACAAACAAAGCACAAGGAGAAACAGATTCTGTTCAAAAAAGTTGATAATCCGAGTCCCAAAACAGCCAAAAGCAACATGCAAAACCTCCCAACGGCCTGATTAAGATAAACTTCCATGAACCCACAGCTTCCCTCCAAAGTGCATTTTCTAACATCCAGTTTCCCATGTGAGACCCAACACATTCTGCTCCATTTTACAAACACAGGGGAAAAGAAATCATGTGACTGAACATCTTTAAAAAGTGGAATGAATATAAAACAAAAATGATTCTGGTACTGGGACTTTGAAAACTGATTCTCTCCCAGTCCTTCAACTGACACTTCAAATTCCATCAAACGAGGAGACTAGAACTTAGTAGCTGGAAAGAGCTCAGCTATACCACAGTGATATGAGGGATTTCAGGCTTGGGGCTGTGGCGTGATGACATCCTACCACATTTAGACAGTTCTGAAGTGGACACCAAATAAATGCCTGTGTATTGATTGTACTGACACTGTAGTTGGAGTGGTTTCCCTCGGTACAGGATCCCAAAGTGATTTCTAGACAGAGGAGACGGAATCCACTTGGACAAAAAGGGCAGCAGCTGTTAAACAGACTGGGGACATCACCAGGCCTGGGCAGAGTGGTTTCTGTAAGGATGGGAGCAAACCACTTGGTTCTCAGTGCCACCTTTCTCCTCTTCAAACACCCTCAACAGAGCGTAAAATATTTACAAAACTAGGATAGTTTCAGCTGAGGCTCTCATCTGAAAGCCCAGTAAGCTGGTCCATGAATGCTGCAGAGGCATCTCATGAGCATTAAGGAGACCAAGTTTCATCTATTCCATCACCAAAAATGTAAAAAGGGATACTTTTAGAACAAGATGCTACACTGGGCCCTTTCCCCTTGAGTTCCTGGTCATGAAATACCACAAATCCCAAGCTCACTGTAGTACAGTCTTTTTAATATATTTTTCTTTGCAGATAAACTACCCAATGGTCTTCCAGCCAAAATCACTCAAAGATAACTTAGTTGCCCCCTGCAGAGCCCAGACTCTTCAGCTCTCCACTGCCCAGTTGAGACAGGAACCATGGGCTTAGACAGAATAGGGGGAGGGCCTCCAGAAAAAGCAAGGCAAGATATTTACAGGCAGAGCAATGTAACTACATGCAAGGAAACCCCCTACCAGAACTCTGTTAAAACATTAAGCTCTAGAGTCATTCTTCAGTGAGTCAGTTGATACTCCCCAGATAAAGGAAAGTAGCCCATGTTTTTACTATGTTAATTGTTTGTAATCATGTGTAAGATTCACTTTAGCATGCTAAAAGGGATTTACTATCTCATCAAGGACAAACATCCTAAGGCCACTAAGTCCACACCCTAAGCCCTTTATCAGTTCCCTCAAATCCTCAACTGCCTATAAATCCCCTAGGCAACGCACCACCCCCAGGCTCTCTTGTGCCCCCCTGGCATGAGCCAGGAGCTCTGTCCTCTCACTGTCTCTCTCAATATAAGCCTCTGCCCTGGCTCTCCTACCTTGACTGCTTGCTAAGTTCATTCTTCGACTCCACAAACAAGAACCCCGGCATCACAGTGACAGGAATAAACGGCCACTGCCTCTCTGGACAACTAACCAGTCGGAGGCTGATGGGACACCAATCAGGCCAGGTCCCTTCTCCCCCTTTCGTTCTGGATCATTCCAGCTCCCACCCCTCCCACCACCCGAGCCATTAAATGGGACCAGTTTTAAATGCCCTGGTGAACCCCATTTTTCAAGGTAAAAGCACTGTTGGAGTGAACAAAAGCAAATCTTACCCGTTCAAAATAAACGCCAGCCTCACTACCCTCTTGAAATCGACGGTTCTTGGGGAGAAATGTAACTTAAATCGTGAAACTAGTGAGAAGGGAAGGAAAATTACACTGGGGGCACCTGGAGCCATCGGCAATCCCTGCAGCTCATTCTTCTAGTTCTCAGCGTCCCCATTCTTGACCCTCATTAACTCAAGGATTTTATCAATAAATAAACAAACCGTATCTTGGCTAAAATCTGCAAAACCCATTAAAACAAGGAAGAGAGTCCCCAGCTTGTCCAGTTTGAGCTTTATCCCAGACACACAGCTCTGAAACGCATCTCTCGCCGGGACCTCCGGGAGCAGGGCGGGCCGGGTCGCGGTGTCGCCCAAGTCCGCCGCGCAGGGCGACCCGGGCTTAAGGTCACCGTCGCCCCACTTGAGGGGGAGCTAGCGACCTCTGACCCCGCCCAGGCCAGGACGCCAGCCCAAGACCCCGCCCCAGGCACCGGCTTTCCGCGCCCTCCGCGTGCTCCCCGCCTCCCGCAAAGCCCTTCCAGGGCGCCTCTTCCAGCCGGGATACCTTCATTTCCCGCCCCCGCCGACCACGAGGACCAGGCGGCGCGCGACCCCCCGGAGCTGGGGCCTCGCGCGGGTCCCCCGCAGGGCCCTCGGCCTTGGCCCGCCCGGCCTCTGCGGCTCCCGCCTGGCTGGTGCTCGAGCCCGACGCTCCCGGCCACGGGGCAGCGCCCAGACGCCGAGAGCGACGCAGGCCAGTCCCCCGGAGCCTTTCCGCCGCTCCCGAACCTTCCGCGCCCGGGAAAGACTGCTTACCGGCCCGCAGCCACGGCGTCTGTTCCGCACCACGTGCCCTGGCCCGCACCGCCCCGCCCACCAATCCGCGGCCTGACCAGAGAGCTGCGTCGCCCCGCCCGGCCGCAGCCCCGCCCCCACAACGCGAGTTGGGGTGGGGCTGAGAGGTTAGGGGGCCGGGCGCGCGCCTCAGGGCTGAGGCTCCGTGGAGGCTGGGGTCTTGGGGCGGCGGCGGCGGCGGCGGCGGCGGCGGCGGGCGGGCGGTGGCCTCACCCGTGCTTCACGCTCGATCCCGCGTGGCCCAGGCCCGGTGCTTCCACGGTGGGATCCTAGAAGGCTGTGGGTCCGAGGAGGGGGACCCCATGCTACACCCTCCGAACCGCAGGCCTTGGGGTTTAGGGTAAGGGTTTAGGGTAAGCGGCTGTTTGCGTCAATCTTAAACTGTGAGGCCCCCCTGGAGTCCCTGTCCCCGTTACGTTTTTTTAAAATACAAGTTTTATTGTTGCAAAGGGTATAATTTCCCACACTGTAAATATTTTAAAATAAAATCACCTCCCCACAAATTTACAAGGTTTGTTTTCCCTTCCGAATTCTATTTACATCAATATGCCTCCGAGAATTTTGTCAAATTGCAACGTTTTAATAATTTATATTCTTTTATTGACTAAACATCTAACAGTCTTGTATTTACAGATTCCATCATATTTCTGTGCAACAATATGTATAAAAGTTAATATGTACTTTCCTGTTACTAGAAACCTCTGTTTAATTTTGGGGGGTGATTAAATTCTCATTTCAATTATTAGTAGTACATAATTGATAAAAGCTACTTAAATACATTTTGCTAAGGAATTTTTAGATAGTAAAAGTAATGGGTTGGAAATGTATCCTTTAATCATATCTATTGGGCTTTTTAAAAAATTAGTTCAGCTAACTATAAAAGATAGTATATAAATTAATCTATAAATGAGATTATTCCTGGAAGGGTTCAGTGAAAAAATACAGCAAAAAGGTGATTTATAGAAGAATCCATAACATTACTGTTCAGTTCATCAAAATTTTATAGGCATATAGTGATAACAATGATCAAAGAAGTTGTTTCTAAGGAAGAACAAGGAGGCAGCCTGGGTCCAGGTAAAAAGTAAATATGAAGTTACAGCACCTTATAATTTTTACCACGTCCAATCACCTTCCACTTGCTGCATGACTAGCCAATAAGTCAAGAGACAAGGGGTTGGGACCAAGAAAGCAATTTTATTCAGAAATTCAGCAGACTAAGATGTCAGACTAATGTCCCATATCATGATCTTAACTCAGGATGATTTCCAGCTCCTTTTATATTAGGGAAGGAGGGGAACGGGGTGCGGGGTGGGGGTGGGGGGGTGGAGGTCAGGAGGTGACGACGGACCTCAGACATCCGGGCACCAGCAAGGGCCTGAGGAGGGGCTGAAACTCCTTGTCCCGGGCCAGTTGACTCCAGTCATTTTGTTGACAAGTCTGGCCATGATGTTCCTACAAGTCCTTGACAACCCAGTCGTCATTTCTGTCCATACTTCCTTATTTCCTAGGGGAGGTGAGTTTAGGGTAAGGGGCTGTTTGCATCAATCTTAAACTCCTTTTGAGATGAGTAAAATTCCTTTTGATGCTTAACAAGCCTGTGTGCAGGGCCACAGGGCTGAACAGAAGCTTTTTTGACCCCAAAATTGAGGCACCAAAGGAAACAGAGACAATGTGAAAGCAGAGACATCAAGCGTTTTCACTATTATATCATCATTTAACAGAAGTTAATAAAAATGTTTCTGCTACAAATCTGAATAAAAGTTGAGAAATTAAAAAATTTGCTCTTGATGTAAAACTCTTTTACTTGGAAATACACTGTCAGAAGGTAGCACTTTCTACCTCCTGTTTCTTGAAATGATGCAAAATATGCAACTGATGGGTGTCCTTGATTAAGAAAGCATTCTGCAATAATATACTGGGGTAATCAGATTCCTCCTTTGCATGGAGCATTTGAGGCTTTTAAAGAGTTAATAAACATACAGCACTTAGAATGATGCCTGGCACTGAGTGTCTCAGTCTGTTCGGGCTGCTTTAACTACCATAGACCGGGTGGCTTGTGGACAACAGATACTTACTTCTCACAGTCCTGGAGGCCGGACATCCAAGATCAAGGCGTTGTCAGGTTCAGCGTATGGTGAGAGCCATCCTGCTGGTTCATAGAAGACTGATCTCCTCTGGGCTGTCACATGGAGAAGGGGCGAGGGAGCTCCTTCAAGACCTAGTCACCCCCCCCCCCAAAAGGCCTCCTGATTCATCCATCACCTCTAGATTAGGTCTCAGTGTAAGAATTTGTGGGGGACACAAACATTGCCTCTATCTAGCACTGAGGGTCTCGGAAAGGAGAGTGGCAGGGCAGGAAGGAGGCCGGTAGGTGCCAACACTGTCCACATGTGCCCAGGCCTGTCCACCCCAGGAGAGAGTAACGCACAGTGAGCAGTGAGAACTCCTGAGCCCTCCTTTGAAAGTGGTTTTGTGACCCCTGCTATCTCAGTCTGAAGCCTGATGCCTATTAAGTCAATGAGCTCTCGTTTGATCTGGCGTATGCACTGCTCGGAGTGTCCAGCAGGTGGCCGTACAAGCCCTTTCTTGGGTAAAGGATGCCTTGCTGATGGCCCCATAGCAACAAATTGGAGCTTAAGGAACTGAGTTTCTCTTCTCTGCTGGATTTTTGGGGAGCAGTGACATTATGAGAGAAAACAAGGAAAGTGCTGTGAGGACAGGTGACCAGAGATTGGGTGCCTCAGAAAGAAAAATGATGTGACTTATTCTGAGACTTTAGAGACTAAGCATTATGAAACTTACTATATAAATCCATTCACAAACCATTAGATCAGGCTTCCACTTGGCACGATGTGGGGGTCCCAGCATGAGTCACAGAGCATATTCTCCAGAATCCCAGTCAGTTCTGCTAACCAAGCCTCAGTAACTACACAGACCATGGGAGCACCTATCACCCTGGGAAACAGAATTTCCCTGGGCACAGAGACCACTTTGGAGAACACCATTTTTCTCCAGAAACCCAGGTGTGGAGAAGCAGTAGTAGCTACATGCAAATGATGCTGGCCACACAGAAGGCAGGGGGGCATGGAGGCAGCTGCTGCAGAAGGCCTGCCTGCCTGCCTGCTGAGCCCGCAGCGCTGGGAGCTCCAGTCCACCCACAGCTGGTCTCCGTGCGTCTCTCCCTTGCCCTGCTTTCTCCCCAGGCATGAGCCAGTCTGCCTCTCCAGCCCCAAATACTAGTATTCTGCCCCCACCCACCAACGTGCAGGACCTTAGAGATCAGTGTGCCTATCATTTCTGATGGGAGCTAGGGAGCTTTTAGAGACTCAAAGGCTGAGAATGAACTTTTGGATTTCTCCTGTATTTTTGCTGCGTCTCACCATCCTGGATCCCAGGGTAGCATAAAGTTTGATCAAGGATGAGAGTTATGGTGCAGATGTAAGCCTGCAGGTGGGTTCTGATAACCCCCAGACTCATGGTTCACATTCCAGCCACCATGGCACCTTCCAGGGGTGTCTCCACATAGAGTATCTGTGAGCCACGGTGTCCTCTATCCTCCCTAAGAGGTGGGAGCTAGGTCTCTGCCAGAATCTGTTCCCTGAAGCAAGGCTCCTACACACAGAACAATACAGCTCTCTGTGGGCAGTAACTTCTGTGCTTAACAAATTAGTTCATGTTTTCCTAGTCCAGCCCGGAAGATCGGAGATGAGCTGGGACGGGTGGGGCCGCCCTCTACAGACAGACCCTCCGTCCTTCTCTCTCTTGATGTCCCTCCCCACCTTCAGGGTCCCGTATCCCTTCAGGGCAGAGACCTGCCTAGCTTGTCTTCAGGGTCCCCTCTATTAGATCTTTAGCTCTCGGGGAGAGCAAAGGCTGGAGGTCTTCTCAGAGACCACCACCATGGAGAAATGGGCGCCACTCATGGCCAGTCCATAGCATCCGCTTGGAAGATCCAACAGCCACTCCAGAAGTCCACATCACCCATACCTTTGTTTCCTTCTCTCCACAATTCTGCTTCCACTTTCTCAGATACTGTGAGGTTAATTTTCTGTGTCTCAGGTTGAAATTTCTCAAAGAAGAATGTGATTGGTTTAGCAAGTTTCCCAGACAAGGAGAGTGCTCGCCCCAGGTTCTCTCGTGGCCCCCGGGCTCCTGCGGATGACTGCCTCTGGGTCAGGCAGTCAGCCCATTGCAGCCCCTAGGCCAAGGAAGCCAAATCACACAGCGAGGCAATCCATGCTTTAGGAGCAGCAGAGGGCAGAGCTGTGGGCCCGAGGGCGTGTCCTTGGATGGGCCTGCACGCCTGGCAGGCCCCACCTGGAGGGTCTATTAGCAGTGGCTGTTCCCATCAGCTCACTAGTGACAGGGTCAGAAAACATCTGTGAGCAAGGCAGAAGCTTCCTTTCCTTCTTCCTCCAGTTGTGAGCTCAGGCTGGGACTCTATCCCTGCATATGCAGAAACAGAACTGTTTTATACTCAAGACAAAAGCTACCCCTGGACTCAGTCCCTTTCCTCACTTAATGGTTTCCTGGATAGAGACGTGGGAATAGACAGTTAAGAGAGACGGAAAGGAGCATCTAGAATAAAGCGCCTGATGCCTTTTAAATCACTACCATGAAGAAAACTCCAATTACTCCAAAATAAATAATAGGCACATGGCCACGTGTGCAGCAAAGCCTGGTCTGCACTTTTTCAATGAGCATGTCCAGCTCTTCGGTCTGGAACAATTATGCCTTAACTCTAAATACGTGAAAGAAAGTCAATTAGCAGATTCATAAAACCTGCTGCAATTTTCTCTATCAATGAACTCTACCTTGACTATGTCAAAGAGTTTTGAGTTCAAAGAGCTTGAAAGAGCTTCAAGATGTAAGTAAGACACTGTTGTTTCCACTAACATTTACGAGTGTTTTCAAAGTTCAAAAAAAGCATCATGGGACTGGAGGAAGTATCAGTGCCTACAAATGACATTTGGATTCTGTGCTTCAGGCGTTTAGTCTTGTGGTGGCCTGTCTGGGCATCAGGGACAGTGTGTTCTGTTTTATTGCAAGTATTCTTAGCCACATAGTTTTTACTAGTGACAGACTTTGGCCACCATGTGTCTGATCAGGTGCCTTGTCCATTGCTGGATTCCCTTTCTTAACATTTGGTTCTCCAGAGATACATTTTTGTTGATGTGTTAGAATGGCACACGGATGGTCACAACGTAACACTTTTGGAAAGAATATTCTGAAAGCCATGGCAACACCAAGCCGTGACTAAGTACATTGAACTTGGGTCTCGAGTACTGACTCAGTCTAGTGCCCACGCACAGTAGGTGTTCACTAGGAATGGTGATGAACTCAAGTGAACAGACAAGCAGATGGATGCATAAAGCTATTCTTTTTGCTCTTTCTTCCCCTAGCTTTGATATTCTTCTCAAACAGGTGTATTTTATAGCTGCAAGGATTTGGAAGAAAAGTTATAAGGGGTTCCTCTCCTCCTAGTTTTCCTGCATAATTATATAGTCACTGAAAAGGATCAAGATTCAATCTCACAGTTACATACCTGTCATCTGAGGCTGCAGCTTTGAAGGAATTCATGTAATTTTATGTTTACAAGTTGTAAATGTCCCTTGACAATATAATACCTGGGCTATTTCATCCAAGGCAAAAATAGTCCAAACTCCCCTGCCACCTTCCAGCAAAATGTCAGCACAAAACAAAAAACTTCTGACACTCTTTGGACAAAAGGCAAAAAAAAAAAAACCCTTCTCAATTCATTTACAGGTTTTGAGATGAAATGACCAGTTACCAGCTGTGTATGTGGTAGCTGTTTAAATAGCTTCCAAATGGTTTTATGTTTTCAGGTATTCTTCTATTGAATCTTTAATCTAATAGTAAATCATAATAGCTTTCCTTTTGTTTTTTTGCATTAATTAAATCTAGGAAAAATGCAGAAACCCTCAATAAAAGTACTATTTCCCAAACTTGTATATTTTTGGAACATTCCAAGAAATTTTCATTTCTGGAACTATAAACATTTCCCAAAATGTTTAATAGTTCACAAAGCACATTTCCATTCTTTATGTCATCTAATTCTCAGAGAGAACATTGAGGCCGTATTTTTTTGCCTCTATGCAGTGTCCTATCTTTCCATTCACTTTTATTCAACCTGTATCATGCACTAAGCTGAGGGTATGTAAGGGTGACAAAGACCAGGGCTGTCTTCTGTCCTTCTAGGATGTCTTCAGTTGGGATACCACCCCCTTGACTCTTACCAAAACCCTGAAAGATGATGGAATCCATGAATTTTTGCCCTTTTTTTGAAAGAAAAAAAATATGACCCTAAATACACAAAGAAGGAGAATTTCCAAAAAGTTTCTTTTCTATTGTGGTAGGAATACTTAACATGAGATATACCCTTTGAACAGATATTTCAGTGCACAATGCCACAATATTAGCTATAGACACCATGCTGTTTAGCAGCTCTCTAGAAATTATTCACCTTGCAAAGCTGAAACTTTATATGCATCAAACTACTCCTGCTTCCCCCTCCTCCAACCCTGGCAGTCACTGCTCTACTCCCTGCTTCTATGTGTCGGCCAGTTTCAGACGCCTCATGTAAGTGGAACTGCACAGTGTTTATTCTTCTGTGTCTGGTTCTTTCACTTAGCATGATGTCCCCAAGGTTCATCCATGTGGTTACATAAGACAAGATTTCCCTCTTTTTAAGGGCTGAATAATATTTCACTGTAGGTATAGACCACATTTTTTTTATCCATCATCCATTAATGGACATGTAGATTGTTTCAAAAAATTAGAAGTAGAACTCCTGTATGACCCAGCAATCCCACTTCTGGGTATTTATCCAAAAGAACAGAAATCAGGATGTGGAAATGATATTTGCAGTTGCATGTTCACTGCCTTGTTACTCACAATTCCCCAAGATGTGGAAACGATCCAAAAATTATTTTAATTACCATTTGGCATTTTTAAGTAAAGATTTCACAAAGCCCTTCATGCTTCATACTTTGAAAAAACGTCAACTTCTCAATCCAGAAAGAGACACTGTGTCACTGAGTTTGGAAGCATAGTAGGTACCTGAAAAGGTAGAGAATTGAAGTGTGCTGTGGTCCATGATATGAAAAGAAGTTTCTAGAACACTTTGAGTTCTGAAAGAGAGACTCTGAGCTGGGCTCTTCCACCCCACACACCAGCAGAGGGCGTGAGCTTTGAGAGCGGGGTGCTGTCAGTCACATTACGCCACAGTAGAAAGGTCTGGAATAAGAGCAGAGAAGGATGGGTTCTCACGTTCATTTACATTGTATTACTTTATTATGACACCAACATGAATAAAAAGGATTTACTCCTCATTCTAGTGTGAATTTCCACAGTGTGGTAAGAATTTCAGACTGATTTTGGAGCTTTGCAACTAATAATGGTGATTGGAAGGTGTCATTTTTATAAGGTGACAAATTGTCAGGACTCACCTGTGAGCTGGTGATGAGCATTCTCGGTTTATATCATTTGTCTTGGCTTCAGGAATACCATTATTAATTTCTCAACTACATTTAAAAATATCCAAATATGTAAGGATTATGTTTACTAATTAATCAAGAAGAAACATTTGAATGTTTAAGCCTGCTCCCTCCCTTCCCATCTTGCACTGATTATTTAGAAAGGATCCAAATGCTGTGTTTAAATAGAAGCATACAACACTCACTGCTGCTGACTTGACTTAAAATAAAGGGTATAAAACATAACACACACATATGTGTTCACCAAAAGTTATACCCACTGACCAGGAACTCACAGTGGATTCTGCCAAAACAGCTGTCACATATTGTACATAGTGATCCACGATGTTTTATGTCTCCACCTGTTTCTAAAGCAGAGCAGTTTATTCTTATGACGTAAGGACAGGTAGGAGATAAGGGTTTTAGTTTTCCTTTTTTTGATTCACTGCCTCATCTGTCACCTTTCATTCTCTTATTTGAGAAAAGAAGCATATATTTGGGGATTTTTTTTAATCCACCATTTGTTTACATTTCATTGGTAGTCTGAAGCTATTTTCCCAGCTTGTTTTTCATGTGAAAGAAAGAAAAGACTAACCTATTCTGTTTCAGAATATCAACGTCTTTAAAACCGTTGGCTAAGCAAAGGGAAATTGAACCCGTCTAACATTCCAGCAGATGTGGAGAGTTCTGTGTGGTTAAGGTGATAGCGATCAGCCCACAGGCTGGAGGAACAGGGGGGCAGGGGGAGGCAGGATGCCCCGTGCGGCTCTGTGCCCTGCGTATGTACTGCTCAAAATCTGCAAATGCAGACTGCAAATTTCACTCGCTTCTTCAGGCTTATTAGCAAAGTAACCCAGTGCACAGCGAAGTGAACCCTTCTGTGTGGTAGAATTGTTTGTTTGCATTCAGTCGTCTGGCACCTTCAGTGTTCCCCACAAGATTTCCAAAATGATGGTTGACTCAGAGGTCATTTTCAGTTGGTCTAAGCTAAATCAATATATTATCTCTCCTGGCCCATTGGCTTTTAGGTCTCACCTCTAATTGTGAAACAAAGACCCTGTAAAAAAGCTTCAGGCATCAACATACAAGTGGGGTGTTTTTCTCTCTCAGTACCAGATATATGCCCAGCCACACTGAGACTATTTTTTCTACGTAATATATTTACATGTATATTGGATCCCTAGGGCTGCAGTAACAATTACCACAAAGTGGTGGCTTGCGACAATAGAAATGTATTGTCTCACGGTTCTGGAGAAGTAGGAAATCAGGTGGCAGGAAGCCATGACCCCTGCGAAGGCTCCCGGAGGATTCCAGCCTCTTCGGCTCCTGGCAGCTCCTGGCGGCTCTTGGCGGGGTTTGGTGGGGCTCAGCGGGGCCCGGTGCAGTGGTACCCTCCAGTCTCTGCCCCTGTATTCACATGGCCTTGTCCCTGTGTGTTCCTCTGTGTGCCCTCTCCTCTTCTTTAAGGACAGTCATTGGATTTCAGGTCCCCCTCCCAACTCAGTAACACGTCCTCTGAATCAATTACATCCGCAAAACCCTGTTCCAAACCCATGCTGAGATCCCAGGTGGACGTGAATTTTGGGGGGCACTATTCAACCCAGTAAATGTATTTCACAGTCACCTATTGTGTGCAAACACAAAACCTCACATTCTGTGTCCTATCCCCAAGGAAGCTACAGCTGAGTTACTGTCGCTGGCCCCCCTCACTCAGCCAGATCTCCACCCTCTAGGCTGGCCAAACACACCCCCCATAACCAGTGTCCAGAGCAGTATTTGGTGTCTACTGGTACTTCCAGATGGAAGAATAGAAATAGGAAAAAAATGGGGAAAAAAGAACACCTAGTGGAGACGAGACATTGAGGAAGGAGAGGCCCCTGAGGCTGCATCCTGGCCGTGAGAGTGGAAATGGCACAACCTGCCATCCACAGGCCATGCGCGCACCTGTGAAGCACAAAGTACAGGTGGACCGACGCCAGCGATGGAGATTTCCAGCAGTTTCACTCAAGGGGACTTGTACGTAGAGCATTTGCTCTGTGTGGTGTGCTGTGAGCAGGCCCAGGAACTCCCGGGGGGACGGGGAACAAGTGCGCACATAAACCTAAAGCCAAAGTCTGGCCGCTCGCATTCGAGAACAGTGAACCTGGATCATGTGAGTCCCTCCCCAGAGGGCTGAAGGCCGCCATACCAGCCAGACGAAGAAGCAACACTGGTCAGACGCATTGGCACAGGCCCGGGTGATCGACCCCTTAGCCAGCCAGCCTGTGAGGAATATTTGGGCCTAACCAGACTAGTGATTCCCCATGAAATTACCAACATTTGAGGTTCAAGGCGCCTCTCCCACAGCCCCTTCTAACTAACTAGCCCCTTCTGTAGCTAATTCTTCCTCCTAATCTGTGTTTCTTTTCTTGCAGAGACCCCTAAGTTCCAAACCCTTCAGGTCTCACAAACCTGGGTCCTGCTGGGCTAAGGATGGTAGAGCTGCTCAGAACAGCAGGCAGGATTCTGAGGCTCCCCCAGCCCTGGGCCCCAGCTTCTGCCTCGAGTGGCCATGAGGGCAGACATGTGGGCTTCATTCCGGAGGCTTCCGCCGTCTCCTTGTGATTTAGTCATGCTGTCTCCATTTAGCTTTGCACGTCCACTCATAGTTTTAGCTTGGGCTCTTGATTATCTTGGAGAGCTACGCCAGCCCATGCACAGTTCCCTGGGAAGCCTTATTAAATACAGTGTCTCCCTGTGGGCTTCCTGTGGTTCTCGTGTAACTGGGGTGGGATGCAACCTGAGAGAGCATCAGGACTCCCAAGTCTTGCAGGCCTCCCATGTGGGGGGCCACTGATAGAATCCCCCTTGTCTCCCTGGTGCAGTTGTGTGGTCAGGACAGGCTGTCCACAGAAGAAAGAAGGACATTTCTGTCCACAGTGGGGAGGGCCAGGAGCAGGGGGAGATGAGCCTGGAAGGTCTCTGCCCCCTGCCACACTTCCTTCAAGATCTGTTTATGGGATTCTTTTCTTCCTCGGGGACTGTGGATCCAGGGAGGACTTGGAGCAGGTGGCGAGTGCTGGGGCGCAGGGCTGAGGATGGGGTCTGAGCACCCGTGGGGGTCGACTGAAGACCACCCAGGGTGGGGTTGCTTTCAGAGTTGGGGGGAGCTGTTCGCTATGGAGTTGGGGGGAGCTGTTCGCTCACCTGCACCCCTAGGCCAGCAGTACCCTGGCCCTGAACCCTATGTCAGCTCCCAGAGGGGGTGTCCCTGTGATGGCTTTGCTGAGGGACTCTGCCCACAGAGCAATGAGGCATACGGTGTTGGAGCTGAGGGAAGGACTGGGGGCAGGGTGCTGCTTGCAGTCAGTGGACAGCGTGGGGCCTTGGGCCACCCCATCAGAGACACTAAGTACCTGCGGCACCACGAGGTGGCCACATCTACAGCATCAGGCAGCTGGGGAACCGTGGCACATGACATATGGAGAGCAGATGTGTGTCCTCGCTTTGCAATCACAGTCTTCTAAGACCTGGGCACAGGGCTACACGTATATGAACTTCTCCTTCAGTTTGGTGGATGAAAGAATGCCCTCCTCCCTGGATGCAATCAAAGAAAACATATTCCCAATTAAAGCTTTTATTCAACAGATGGGGTTCAGTTGTTAAGTGCTGCTGGGAACCCTGCACAAAACACCCCTTTAAAACATTTGTTTCCTATTGGGCAAACATGGGCCAGAAAAATAAGACACTGAGTTCATAGACACAATCTGCTCCTGGATTATTTTGCAGGTTTTCAAATTGTAAGCAATTGCTGCTATTCAGAATTCAAGTGTCATATTCATTGTGGCTCTAAAAGAAAGAAAAAGGGGAATGGAACCTGGACTTACGGACGTGAGGAACTCATCTGTGCACATGCTCATGACGGAACATCTCCTAAATGTCGAAGAGCTCCCGCTTTCCCTCGGGGTCTCTGACAATCTGCAGGAACCAGCTGAAGCCCCATTTGCATTTAGGTGGCTCATACTGTGCATTCCGTCCTCTAACTGCCTGGGATTCCTGGAGAATACTCCTCCTTTCAGGCAAGTAGAGATGCATGTGTACTGATTTCTCAGGGCTATTAGAACTGCAAACATAATGACTTAAGAGCAATCCATTCTCTCACAGGTCTTTAGGTGAGAAGTCTGCAGTCAAGGTGTGAGCAGGGTGCTTCTCTCTGGGGGCTACTTGCCCTTACCAGCTTCTAGAGGCCCCGTGTCCCCCTGCCCTGGCCCTTTCCTCGCCCTCAGCGTGCACAACCCCAGCACCTGGCTCTGTGATGTGGTCTTATCGTTGGACTTTGACCCTCTTGCCTCCCTTTTACCAGGATTCTGTGATTGTGTTGGGCCCGAGGGTCATCCAGGATAATCTCCCATCTCAAGACCCTTTCCTTAACCTGCAAAGTCCCCTTTGCCATTAGGGTAACCTATCTCATGTCCCAGCGATGAGGACATGGTCATCTATTTTGTGTGGGGGGTCATCATTCAGCCTCCCACCATGTGTAATGTGGTGGAAAATCTCCCAGGACATGAACAAACTCTCATCAAAGACCCATCTGGACAGTCAATTTTGCAATGTCCTGGACAACCTCTTGGGGGTCCGTGCTCCTGCCCGGGGGGTCTCAGCCCGGCCTGGGGCTCCCTTTCACTTTATTCACTTCTGTAGAAATGCTCACCCTTTCTTCTCCATTCTTCCTTTTGTTGATAACCGTCTTGTTTTAGGTGTGTGACTGGACGTTAAATGTTCCTTCTTGTGATCTTGGAGTTGAGACAGAAACCTCTAAGGGAGAACAATCCAGCAGGCCCAGGACCTCTGACAGCCTAGCGTGAGGGGCCACAGCCGCCAAGCAGGACTCATACAGGCGGTTCCCTCTACCGCCAGCCTACAAGCAAAGCCTGGCTGTTCAGAGTGGGTGAAGAGGCAGTTGATCAGAAGCTCTTTGGAGCAAACTTGCCACAGGAGGGGTGCTGGGTATCTGCTCTCTGCTCCCCACTGGGCCCACTGGGTCTACTGGCCAGAGTGTCTGATTTATGCTGGAAAAGTTGAACAACTGAACACTGGCTGCCTGAGGAAAACTCTAGGAGGTTGCCAGGAGGGGAACGGTTAGTGTCCAGAGTTTTCCGTGGGCCAGATGTGCATCCTGCAAGAGGGAACCAGACTGGGTTCATCTTGAGAGAGAATCAGCCGCACAGAGGCATTGCTCCCAGAAAAAGGGCGGAAGGTGAAGGGTAAGCAGCCACAGGAAATATCAGACAATCAAGGAAACTGTAAGTGAGAGACCCTCAGCCCTGGCAGAGTTGTCTCTGAAGAGCTCATAAAAGCATCTCCTAAGGAAATAAATCAGATTTTGAAAAATGCTGTCTGTCAAGGGCCCCAATGTCAAGTAAAACCGTCCTCATCCAGTAAGACCTTTCCTTGCCAAGGCTGCCATGTGCACGTGACAGTGACCCCATGGAGTTCTGCAGTGCACACCCTGCCCCTCCCATCCCCTGTTCCACACCCGCAAGGTCCTGAAACACCAGCCAGCTAGTGAGGAGGGGCTGTGGGTCCCTGAACGTGGAAATTTAGCACGGGCTTCTGGCTTTCTTTCCATAGATCAATCTTGGATTATATAGAGAGAAATGACTCAAACAACGAACAAGTGGGAATCCCCTGGGAGACTGAAGGCTGGTGTGGAGTGGAGTGGGGGAGAGTGGCTGCAGTGGGGACAAAGTCCTGGCGGTGACCAAGGGAGGGAGAGGGAAGGGAAAAGCAGCTGAAGTCCTGCTCTTGCCTCTCTTACTCTTTGCCTCTCGCCATCATCGCCCATGCCAGCGAGGGAGGTGCCCACGGGAGTAACATCAGGACACCGCCAAGGCTGTGCTGAGTAAGGAGTCAGTTCACTCTTTCATTTACTCAACAAGTATTTGCCAGATGCCGCCTGTGCCAGGCACCAATCTGGACACTGGATACAGCAATGACAAAACAGAACAAAATCCCTGTCTGTACTCATGAGCAGAACAGCAAGTGCAAAGGCCCTTAGGGGGAGGGGTGCCGGGTGTTTCCAAAGAACAGCAAGAGGCCAGAGGGGCTGCCATGGAGAGAATGAGGAAAAGAGAGTTGGGAGATGGGACAGAGAATTAATTGACAGCAGGTCACAAAGAATATGATAAGGCTCTACTTTTTACTGTTAGTGAGATGAAAAGCCATTGGGGGCCCCAAACAGAAGAGTATCTATCTGTTCTTGAGAATGAACTGCAGGAGGGCCAGAGAGAGGCTGGTGGACAGGTTATCGCGGGTAGAGATGCCCAGGCCTGGGGGTGGCAGTAGCAGGTGGTGATTGACTGACTCTGGGATATATGTCGAGGTAGAGCCCGTAGGTTTGGATAATGGACTAGATTTGGGGGTAAGAGAAAGGCAGAAGTCAAGGATGACTCCAAGGACTGTAGCCTGAGAAATGGCAGGGAAGGAGCTGCTGTTAGCTGAGAGACATGCAGAAGGAATAGTTAGCGAATATTAAAGAGCTCAGTTTTTGAGCTGGTTTAGTTCTGAGATGCCTACCAGTTATCTTGTTGGAGGCAGATAAACGGCTCAGGAGTTCAGGTCACAGGGAAGGGCTGGAGCTACAACGTGGAATGTCAGCAGCACAGAGAGGCTATTGAAAGCCACAAAAATGGACAAAATCATTGGGGACTGAGTGTAGACAGAAATAAGAAGTCCAAGGACTGAGGAAAATGAATTAACCATGCTAATCAGAAGGCAGAGGTTGGCAGAATGGACACAGAAATATCATCCAGCTATATGCTGTCCACAAGAGACACACTTTAGATTCAAGACATAAGCAAGTTGAAAGTAAAAGAATTTAAAAAGATAAACCATGCAAACAATACCCCAAAGAGAGCTGGAGTGGCAATTGTGATACTAGACAAAGTAGATTTTAAGACTAAATTGTTATTAGAGACAAAGATGGACATGTTATAATGATAAGAAGGTAAATTATCAGGAAGACATTTTAATTATGAACATATGTGTATCTAACAATTGAGCTCCAAAGTACATAAAGCAAAAACTGAGAATTGAAGGTAGATATAGACAATTTCATAGTAATAGCTGGAGACTTACATCCTCCAATTTCAATAATGATGAACAAAGAGGCAGAAGATCAATGAAGAAATATAAGACTTGAACATCACAAAGAATCAATTACTCCAAACAGACATATACAGAACACTCCCTCCAATAATAGCCCAAAACATATGCTTCTCAATTACATGAGGAACATTCTCCAGGATGTGACGACATATGTTAGACTATAAAGCAAGACTCAATCAACTTAAAAGGACTGAAATCATAAAAGTATGTTCTGTGACCACAGTGGAATGAAATAAGAAGTCAATACATGAAGATAATTTGAGATATTCACAAATATGTAGAAATTAAAGATCACACTCCCCAGTAATCAATTGGTTAAGGAACAAATCATAAGAGCATTAGGAAATACTTTGATATGAATTAGAACAAAAATACAACATGACAAAACTATAGGATAAAACAAAAGCAATGATTGGAGAGAAGTTTATAGCTAGATCTCAAATCAATGACTTAATCTTCTACCTTAAGAAAAAAGAAAAAGAAAAGTAAACAATATCCAAAGCAAGCAGAAGAAAGAAAATGGAGATTTGAGCATAAATAAATGAAATAAACAACAAAACCACAACAGATAAAATTAACAAAACCAAAAGTTGGTTCTTTGGAAATATCTGTAAAATTAGCAGATCTTTAGCTAGAATGACCAAGATAAAAGTAAAGGTGACATAAATTATTAAAATCAAGAATGAAAGAGGGGACACCACTACCAACTCTACAGAAATAAAAAGGATAATAAGGGAATACTATGAACACTTATATGCCAATAAATAAGACAACCTAAAAAAATAGATACATTCCTAGGTAGACAGAAACTACTGAAAATTACTCCAGAAGAAATAGAAGATTTGCATATTCCTATAACAGGCAAAGAGATTGAATTAGTACTTTTATAACTTCCCACAAAGAAAACTTGGGCTCATTTGGCTTTACTGGTGAATTCAACCGTACATTAAAAGAAAAATTAACACCAATTCCTCAAAGGTCTTCCAAAAAATGGAAGAAGAGCAAATATTTTAAATATCATTTTATGAAGCTAGTATTATGTGGATATCAAAACCAGACAAAGATCACAAGAAAAGAAAACTAAAGATCAATGTTCCCTATGGTATATCAGCACAAAAATTCTCAAAATACCAGCCAACTGAATGTGGCAATTATAAAAATAATGATATAACATAAGCAAGTGGGATTTATCCTAGTAAGATTATAGGTAGGCTTCAGAGCCTTTATATTCCTAGTATATATTTATATAAATATGAATATATTTATAGCCTTAAATATTTAAATCTTTTAAAGAGAAGAAAGTAAAAAAGCCAGTTAGCTAAGTTAGAAGAACAAGAGAGCTCCAAAAAGTCTAAAGAAGATGATGAACAAACAAACAAAAACATACATTGCCAGCAGAAAACAAAGCTCTAAGAAGCAGCCAGATCACAAGATCCTTTAAAACTCCTGGCAGGTTGCTCAAGAAAAAGAACAGCAGTTGCAAATAAATAACATTAAAAATGAAAAAGAGGACATGACTAGGTAGAGGACCTATTAGGAATAACAGTTTGTTACATGTGCCTCCAGAAGAGACACAAAGCTGGGTAGTCCTGTAATATAGAAACATAGGAGGAACTAAAAATGCTCCCATTTTGGTAGAAGAAATCTACCAAATTAGTCTCTCCCCGAGAAATTCTCTCTACATCCTTCCATGGGCCAATATAATTTTGATAGCAACCCCAGATGAAAACAGTATATAAAAGGGAAATCAGAGCCTTATTTTATTCATGAATATAGATGAAAAGTTCTAATAAAATATTAATACACTAAATCCAACTGCATCTAAAAAAAACAGGCTATGATCAAGTTCGATTCACAGGAATTCAAAGCTTCTTTAATATCTGCTTATCTGTACATTTGATTTACTACATTAAAAGATCAAACAAGATAAACCATATGATCATATCAACAGATGCAGACAAAAGTACTTAATAAAATTCAACATCCATTCATGATTTTAAAAAGCACCTTAACTTGATAAAGGATATCTATTTAAAAACATCCAATGTAACTCATCATAAATGGGAAACAAATAGAATGATTCCTTTTAAAGGGAGAAACAGCATGACCTGGAAATAGAAGGATCTGTGTGCTGAACTTACAGGATGTGTATGCTGCCAGGTAAAAATATGTTGAAAGAAATCAAAGAATGCCCAAATAAATGGTGAAATAGATTCTGCCTGAGGATGGGAAGACTCAAAACAGTAAAGGTATCAGTTCCTCCCAAAAATGATCTGCAGATTTAATGCAGTTCTGAACCAAATTATTTTGCAGATATAAATAGTCTAATTTTAAAATTTATATGGAAAAGCAAAAGAATTAGAATAATCGATACAATTTTGAAAAAGAAGAATAAGGAGGAATCCCAGTACCCTACTTTATGACTTACTACAGGCAACAGTAAGCGCAACAGTACAGTTGGGCCGAGGGAAAAGCACAGAGATCAATGGAACAGAATAGAGCCTAGAATTAGACCCACATAAATAGGCCAGCAAAGCTTTAACAGTGGTAGAACAGCAGTTCAATGGAAACAGGACAATCTTTTTCAACAAAGGGTGTTGGAACAATTGGGTGTCCATATGCAGAAAAAGGATTCTCACCCTCAGGCTTTATTCAGAAATTAACTCAGCATGAAATCAGCTGTTAGGAGAATAAAAAGACAAGCTCTTTTTATTGAGACAATGTTTATACACCACATATCCAATAAAGGACTTTATCCAGAATATATAAAGAACTCTCAATTTCAACAGAAAATCAATTTAAAAATGGGCAAAAGACTTGAACAGATACTTTGCTAAAGAGAATATATGGATGGCACATAAGCACATAAAAAGATATTCGCCATCTTTAGATGTTAGGGAAATGCAAATTAATACCACAGTGTGGGTGTGTTGTCTGTAAGCCTTCCACACCTCTTCACACCCATGTTTTCTTAGATTGTACATTCCAAGAGAGCAGGGAATCTATCCTGTTAGAATGGCTAGAATAAAAAGTACTCACAGCAGCAAGTCCTAGTGAGGATGCAGAGCAACCGAGATGCCCTCGTTGCCAGTGGGGATGTAGCATGCACAGCGCTGGAAGACAGTATGGCAGTTTCTTACAAAGGTAAGCAATGCCATTCCTAAGTATGAAATTCCTAAAAAAATCAAAATGTATGTTCACACAAAATCTTGGACATGAATATGCACAGCAGCTCTATTCATATTCACCCCAAACTGGAAACAACTCAAATATTCTTCAAAAGCTGAATGGATAAACAAACTGTGGTACATTCATAGAAGGGAATATGACCCAATAATAAAAAAGACTAAGTTACTGTTACATGCAACAACTTGCATGCATCTCAGAAACATTATGTTGAGTGAAAGAAGCTGGGTCAAAAATGTATGATTCCATTTCTATGACATTTCAAAAGGGCGAAACTCTAGTAAATGACTCTATATTGATAGACTGATTCTCAAAAGTTCAAAACTCAGTGATTGGGGTAGAGGAAGAGATAAATATAAAAGGACAGCACAGGGAATGTTAGGGATGATGGAACTATTCTGTACACATGGTTACACCCACCTCGACGTGTGCTAAAACTGATATAATGGTACACATGCTCACAGAAAAGTCAATTCTACTGCATGTCAATTTAAAAATTGTAGAAGCTAATATCAGTTAGAACTTGTAACAGTGAATATTATGCACTTTACTTATTTATTTTTAATTGAAGGATAATTGACACACAATATTATATTAGTTTCTGGTATATAGCATTGTGATTCAATGTTTACATACATTATGAAATGGTTGCCACAGAAGTTTAGTTACCCATCTGTTACCATACAAAGTCATTACAATACTGTTTATTATATTCCAGCGCTGTTCAAATGACAGGTATCAGCAAGGTTCTATAGCAGGATTCCCTAAGGCTCCCAATACCAGTTGTGCAATTCCTTCAGTTATACAAATAAAATATTTGATTTAATCACAGGAAAAAAATAATGTAGGAATGGGTCATTGACTGGAGGTGCAAAAAAAATTTAAGACATAAGGGTTGGAAAGGAGGAAATGGAGCCATCATTCTTTGTAAGCAGGGGAGGAGGGAGACTAAGAAGTACAGAGAAAACCATCACAGCCTTCATCTGAGAGGGTGTCCTTGTCTGAGGTTGCCCTGAACCCAGAAAGGAGGAAATCTGTACACGAGCTCTTCAGTGCTAGTGTCAAGCAGGACTATACTCTCACCCCCCAGAAAAGAGGCTGTTGTCTAACACCGACAGGGACTTGGTGGTGAGAATTGCCAAAAGTCAGGAGCTGGGAGTACTGACAACAAAGGGAACCCCAGGGAATCAGCCCCTGATTGCCCATAATAGGACTAGCTGGTTCCCTGTGCTGAGAGGAGGCGACCCTCGGATGTGCTGGAAGCAGCAAAGCCCCAGGGCCCAGCACCTGCTCCAAGATGCTCCCTGAAGCACACTCACCCATGGCTGCTGCGGGAGGAGCAGGAAGGGCAGGCAACTTCTCAGCTCAAAATAAATAAAACTCCTAACTTCCCTGCCCTCCCGGAATTTCCAGTCCAAGGCAACAGTGCTGCAAAGGGGCTGGTAAGCCTTAGAGACCAGTAACCAAATGTTTCCATTGAAACTGCGGTCCATAAAGAAAAACAAAGGCTAAGAGCATTTGGCAGAAGGAATGGGTGAATAAGGGAAAAAATTACAGGATAGAGCGAGAAGAACTTGGCAGTGAGACTGGAAAGGGGGACCTGGAGCAGGGAGGAAGGCTGGCAGGGAGGGAGCAAGTGAAGAGGCTGTCAATTTAATTGGTCTGCAGGGATGAAAGGCAACTGTTTGTTTTGGCTGAAGTCACCTGATTACTTGCATTGACTGGCATATGTTGTATGAGATTTTCTTCCTAAGTAACTCTGTACCTTGGCAAGCATAGAATGCAGTTTTTGTAACTTTAAAAAAAACACTTTGGGTATATGTTAGTTGCAATCATAATCTGTGCCTTATAGAGAATCTATTTCCTGATTTCACAGAAGCAGCTGTGTTTTATCAGAAGGCATCATTCATGATTGCTGGATATATTCCTTTATTAACAATCACGCACTCAAACAGATCTTTGTATGTGCATGTTCGTAGCAGCATTATTCACAGTGGCCAAAAGATGGAATCAACTCGGGGTTCAAGGACAGGTGAATGGATAAACAACAGGTGGTCTGTCCATACAACGGAATGTTCTTCAGCTTTGAAAAGAAAGGGAAGTAATGCTACAGTAAGGATGATCCTTGAGGACATTATGCTGAGAGAAATAAGCCAGACAAATACTGCAGGATTCCATTTGTGAGGTCCCTGGGCTGATCAAACTCACAGAGACTGAAGGTAGAATAGAAAGTGGTTCCCAAGGGCTGGGAGAAGGGGAAGGGAGTCGGTGTTTCATGGGGACAGAGTGTCAGTTTTGAAAGATGGAAATTTCTGGAGATGACGGTGGTGATGGCTGCCCAACCGTGTGAATACACACAATGTCACTGAAGTACATACTGAAAAATGGTTAAAATGGTAAATTGTATGTTATACATATTTTACCACAATAAAGAAATCATGTTTTCTAATGGAGAACTATATATCTTTCAGGTACTTGCCTTATTAAAAATCAGTATCACCAAAGAAAGTTAGATCATTTCATCAATCTATTTATGAGCCAGTTTCACAGTTTATCCTTAACCATTTTTCTCCTTTGCCCATTTGTTCAGTGCCAGAACTATCTAGAAAACTTACCAAAGTGCACACTGGTTTGGGAAGTCATCCTGTGACTCCCTTCGCTGTCCTTTATAAAGTTCTGTCTAGTTCTGTAAAAACCGTAACTTGTGGTGGGTACAGAGAGGAGGCCCTAGGAAATGAAAACGTGCCTCTGTTGCTCTGTTTGCCGCAGGAGTATCCGTGGAAACCCACAGAAACGACGTAATTCTTTAGCCACCTTCCCTTAAAACCGCTTCATTTCCCTGTATCACCTCTGGGCTGCTGTCTTCCACAGGTGGACTGTGTAGTGTTCTTCTGAACGCCTTTCTACTGATTCTGAATCCTGAGGTAGGGGTGAATGAGAAGGGCTGGCAGGACACCTGAGACCTGCTCAGAGCAGCCGGCTGGAGGCTGAGGAACCCAAGACAGTGAGACACTGCCTTTCCGTCCAGAAGGGCCTGGCTTAGTGGGAGAGCCAGACTTGTCTCTCTCTCTCTCTCTCTCTCTCTCTCTCTCTCTCTCTCTCTCTCTCTCTCTCACACACACACACACACACACACACACACACACACACACCCCAGGAGAGCATGTGGCAAGGTGTTGGGACAGGGCAGGGTGGGGGTGAGCGGAGCCAGGTGAGCCCCAAGGAGGGGGTATTGGCAGTGGGTCTTGAGGGATGAGCAGGGACCACCAGGAAGGATGGAGGACTTGGGCTCCACAGTGACAGACACCGGGGAGAGCAGGCGAGCCACCACGTAGCAGGGCCCAGAGCAGCCAAATGGCCCGGGCACTGAGCATGTCCCTCACCGAGACAATGAGTCACAGCTCACAGAGATGGGACTGGAGGCAGCCTTTAGAAAGAGTAAGGACGTTGCCACAGAGGCCCGGGTGGGACTTGCTCACAGATGTGAGGCCTGAGAGGGTCAGTGAACACCTTTAGTGGCCCAAAGCACTGAAAGGATGGGGGCGCCCCCCCAACACTGAGTCAGCATAAAAATAATCCTCAACCATAAATTAACTGCACAGAAATCTAACTACTTTCCCCATATGATCATTTCATTGCTTTTCATGAAATGCCCAAAATAAAATTATTTAAAATACATTCAACAAATATTGTGAGTTTGGGTGCCATCCATGTGCCCTAAGCATGTGCTAACAATGCCCAGTGAAAACTCTGCTTACCGTCATATGTCATCAGGGAATGCAATTTAAAACAATATGAGACAGGGGAACTTTCCTACACTGTTGGTTGGAATGTAAATTAGTTCAACCATTGTGGAAAGCAATATGGAGGTTCCTCAAAAAACGAAAAATAGAAATACCATTTGACCCAGGAATCCAACTCCTAGGAATTTACCCGAAGAAAACAAGATCACAGATTCAAAAAGACATGTGCACCCCTATGTTTATCACAGCACTATGTACAATAGCCAAGATATGGAAGCAACCCAAGTGTCCATCAGTAGATGAATGGATAAAGAAGATGTGATACATATACACAATGGAATATTATTCAGCCATAAGAAGAAAACAAATCCTACCATTTGCAACAATATGCATGGAGCTAGAGAGTATTATGCTCAGTGAAATAAGCCAGGCAGAGAAAGGCAAGTACCAAATGATTTCCCTCATTTGTGGAGTATAACAACGAAGCAAAACTGAAGGAACAAAACAGCAGCAGACGCACAGACTCCAAGAAGGGACTAGCGGTTACCAAAGGGGAGGGGTGAGGGAGGGTGGGTGGGAGGGAAGGAGAAGGGGATTAAGAGGCATTATGATTGGCACACATTGTGTGTGCGGGTCACAGGGAAGGCAGTATAGCACAGAGAAGTAGTGACTCTGTGGCATCTTACTACACTGATGGGCAGTGACTGCAATGGGGTGGGGGAGGACTTCATAATATGGGTGAATGGACTAACCACAATGTTGGTCACATGAAACCCTCATAAGACTGTATATCAATGATACCTTAATAAAAAAAAAGGAAAAAAACCAATATGAGACACCATTACACATCTGTTAGCATGGCCAAGACCCAGAACACTGATGACAGCAAATGCTGGGGAGGATGTAGAGCAACAGGAGCTCTCCTTCATTACTGATGGAATGCAGAATAGTGCAGCCACTCTGCAAGACCGTTTGGTGGTTCCTTACAGAACTAAACACACTCTGACCATACAATCCAGCAATTGCACTCCTTGGTATTTCTCAAAAGGAGTTATGTCCACATGAAAATCTGCATGTGAACATTTATAGCAGCTTTATTCATAATTGCCAACACTCAGAAGCAACCAAGATGTCAGTAGGTGTTGAATAAATAAACTGGGTCCGTCCAGACAAGGGACCATGATTCAGCCCTAAAAAGAAGTGAGCTCTCAAACCATGACAAGGCATGGAGGAACCTTAAATGCATATCCCTAAGTGAAAGAAATCAATATAAAAAGGCTACATACAGCATGATTCCAGCTATGTGACATTCTGGAAAAGGCAAAACTATGGAGACAGTAAAGGTCAGTAGTTGCCAGGTGTGGTGGGGGGAGGAATAACCAGATGGAGCACAGGGGATTCATGGGGCAGTGAAGCTACTGCGTCTGATACCATAATGGTGGATAGTGTCATTACACTTTTGTCCAAACCCACAGAATGTACAACACCCAGAGTGAACCTAAGGTAAACTATGGGCTCTGGGTGAAATGGCATGTCCATGCAGGTTCACCCATTGCTATGAACGTCCACTCTAGGGGGATGTTGATAGTGGGAGAGGCTGTGCATGTGTGGGGTAAGGGGGGATATGGGAAATCTCTGTACCTTCCTCTCAATTTTGCTGTAAACCCAAAACTTCTCTAAACAATAAAGAATAGTTTTTTTTTTAAGTCTAGTGTTGGGTGTGAAAAGGATAGGACCAAAGATCACTCCAGGAGGTTCTAGGGGGATTATGATTCATTGGTGGATTTAAGGGCCCCCAGAAGGAGTGTATGGAGCAGAGAAAGTGAATGACACATGAGGCCAGCAAAGGCCGTGAGGTGCTTTCTGGAGAGCAGGGCTCAGGTGGGACATCATCTTCCATTACAATGCAACATTTCTGCTACAAGGCACCGCTATCCTTCCACAGCACTCGGACACCCAGGATTAATGAGGGTGAGGGGCGGTGGGGGTGACTGGACACTATGGCTTCTCATATGCTGACCCTAAATAAACCTTGACAAGGAGATTCTAATTCCAGGACCACCAGTATTTTTAGGCTGTTTATTTGACGAAGCAGCCACAGCCGAGGCGTTTAGGCTTTTCCAGTTTTATTACCCTAGACCCACGAGAGAGGGGAGGACCTTCTCCTTTCAACTGTGAATGAAAAAGACCCACTTCTTGGACCCAATTCCACAGCTAGGTGAGCCGTTAGAGCTGCAGTCTATTCTAGGCATGCTCTTTGGCAGAGCACTGCTTTCTGCAGAGAGCTGCATGTCACTTGCCAAAAGGAAAATCACTTCTGGAATGTCACCGTTTTCTAAGGAGCCCTGTGTAAGAATCTTGAGGCCAAACAGCATGATATGTTTTTTTCCATGTGAGCTGCTTTCACATGAATAGAATGACCTTGGTACTGATATTTCCATGTGCTCATGTGAAGACAGTGTGTAAAGTGCACACTGGAAAAGGAAAAAGGGTGCAGGGCGAGAGGAGGAGGGATTAGCAGTGGGTGTGGGCGCTCCCAGCTCTCCACTTGAACCAGAGGGAATCCCAGCGAGCAGCTGTGTCTTGAGTTGAAATGAAAATATAAGAGGCCAAAAAAAGGTTAGAAATTTCCTAAAGTTTCTCCCAAACAGTGTGGTGCAAGTGTGGAGGTGGTTAGAAAACCCCAGAGGCTTATAAACCAAGGCCCTGTAAGGAACACAGTGATTCATTTTGTGTAAAGATTTCTGGTCAACCTCAGACAACAAAGGCATCTAGCAAAATAGCACAGAGAAGACTGCAGGGGTGATTCTGGAGGTCGGATGTTCCACACGGTGCGTGCGTGCAGTTACCAATCCACCAGCTTTAACCCGTATCACCGGCAGTCTAGCCCCGGAGGCCAGGACTGCCCATGTGTCTCGTGGAGCCAAATTCCCTTGGGGTCCACCAAGGAGACAGGTGTCCCTCTTGCTCGGGCCCCACTGACAAATCCCTGGGAAGCCCTGGTTCCCTCACCCCCCACATGGGCTCTCCCCACTACCGAGAAGCAGGCGGTCACACCGTCAAGAGAACCCGGACTAAAGGATCTAAAATGGGATTCTAAGAGAAAAGGATTTAACTGCAGGACAACGAGAGGAAGGTGATTACTACATAGCAGGGCCTCTCTGGACATTGAGAATAAAAGTGAAGACTCTTCACTGGGGAAAAGCACTGTAAAATCACAATGAAATGCCACTTTACGTCCAGAACAATGACTATAACCAATATAACAAGTATTGGTGAGGATGTGGAGAGACTGAAATCCTCATGCATCACTGATGGAAACATAAAATAGTGCAACCACTTTGGAAAACAGGGTGGTGGTTTCTTAAGCTAAACATGTATTTGAGACCTAGTAATTTAATTCCTAGGAATTCAAGAAAAATAAAAATACATGCCCACAGGAAGACATGTACCTAAACTACATAACAGCATTATTCACAACCGCCAACAAGTAGAAAAACCCAAATGTTCATCAACTAATGAATGGATAAACAGTAATACAAAAGGAATGAAGTATTGATACATTTACAACATGGATGAACATTAAATTAAGCAAAAGTAGCTGGGTGCAAAAGACACCTGTTATATGATTCTATTTGCATAAAATGTCCCAAAAAATCCAAATCTATGTACACAGGTTAGTGGCTGCCGGGAGCTGGGGGTGGGATCAGAGAGCCAATGCAAATTAGCAAGAATGACCTTTCGGGGCTAATAGAGATGTTCCCAAACAGGATGGTGGTGATGGGTGTGCAGCTCTGAAAATGTACTATAAATCATTGAATTATATACTTAAAACTGGGGGAATTTTATAGTATGTAATTAGGTTTCAATAATTCTGCCTAAAATAATGGTGATGACTAACCCAGACATCTGAGACCCTGTGGTATGGAGGACCTCTCGCGTTAGGAGGCCACTTGCCCTCAGAAAAGAGGAAACTGTTCCCTTGTTACACAGGCAAGAGTTGGGAGGGGCAGGAACCACGGTCCCGGGTTTCTGGGCAGAGAGTCAGAGGCTTTCCTGGACCCTGTGAGACAACAAGGATAAAGGAAGGGAAATTATATAACCCTGTGGCTTGGCCCACAATCCCCCACCACTATGGCTCCCACTCAGGTCTTTTTGGGGATCACTGTGTATGTTTGGAGGGCAGCATCTAGCAGGGGTTCCTGGGTCCAGCAGCAGCCACAGACCTGCCTTCCGGCAGGTCCCTTGAGGCACAAGCAGCAGGAGGAGACACCAAAGCGGAGAGAGATACACAATATCCTTCTGCAGACAATCCCAGCCAAGAAGGGCAGAGACCTGTTTCCTTCATCTCTACGCCATCCACACCACAGTACTGCTGCCTAAAGAACGAGTGGACTTCCACCACCTAGGCATTTCTACCCAAAAATGAGCACGGCTGGGGGATCGCAGAAGACAAAGAAACAGCACTTGCAAAGTGGGTCAGGATGGCCGAGCCCAGCCCTACAGCAGCTCTGAGACCACCAGCTGCCGAGGACACCAGAGCTTCCCTTCCGGCAGTCCATCTCTTTAAATAACAATGCTTTTTTCTTACACAGATAATGCACACTTGTCTAAAATAAAACTATATAACTGACCTAAGCAAAGAGGATGAAATAAACACCACCTGGCATTTCTCCACCTAGAGATAACACTATAAACACTTCAATGTCTGTCTCCAGGACTTTCCGTGTATATACGTAAATGTATGGTATGCTTTAAAAAAAGTGTAAGATGGAACCTAATGTTTTGAAACCTGCTTTTCCTCTCAGTGATGGGTCATGAATGTCAGTACTGGTCAGAACTCTTTCCACTGTAAGTGACAGAAGCCCAACCCCAGGGGCTTAGCCACAAAGGGCATTTATCCAGGGAGTAACTGAAAAGTCAGGTGCTCAGCTGAAGCCCCTGGGAATTCTGCTCTCCACAACCCCCCTCCTCCAGGCTGGCCTAATTCCCCAGCAGATCCTCCCGTGGGGGCCCCTGGCGTCCGCAGACCCCGGCAGCCTCAGAGAAAGAGGCCTTCTCCTCCCAGCAGCGCTGCTCAGCCTGTGCCCGGTGCCCTTGGCTCTGGGCCCACGGAGGCCTGAGCTGCCCTGTGCCACCCCTGAGCTTGGGGAGAGTGGCACTTCCTCAGCAGTCTTTATCACGAGCCCACCCCCAACTGCCAGTGGGGACAAACCACAGGGACTGACCCCCAAGGAAAGCGGGGTGTGCCCTGGGAAGGGAGGATGGCAGGGCCGGGAAAAGCAACGACAGCTCCTTCTGTACTTTCCTATCAACATGCACATCACGTCACAGGTTTTCGTGATAGTTCACATTTTCCACTCACCATCGACTGAGGCCTATTAATCAAGCCCTACTCCACACACTCAGGCTCCTTCCAATGCCTTGCTGTGCTAACCTGTGCTGTGAAGCAGAGCCTGATACCACTCCTTTGCTTGGTTCTTGATTCTCTGAAGTCAGTGTGAACCAGTTGTGGAGCTTTACAAACCATATAGCTTCGGGCCCAAGCTCCTGTCTCCTCCTGCCTTGTATCTCTGGCCTGGTGGTAAAGGGCTCCTAGGCAGATCTACACTCGAACTCCCCACCTGGGCCGCCCCCTCCTCTCCAAAATACTCTCATTCTGTAATAGGGCTGATCTCACTTAGGACAAAATGCGGTAAACACGTGGCCAAAGTCAAACCCAAAGGATGGTCTAGTTGACCTTCCCAGACTGTGGAGTGTTGGAGGGGAGACATTCTGAGTGCGGGGAGCATTTGGCCATCCCTTATCTTCCTCAGGCTTACCCTGCCTCACCCCGTAAGCCCGTGGCAGGTGATCAGAATGTGCTCCCTGGGAAAGGCGGCCTTCCCCCTCACCGCTGGGTGAGCAGGGTGCCCTGCTGGGAGGCGCCACAGGGATGGACCAAGAGAAGCTAAGCATGGATAGAACCTCGTCTGCTGATAACTGCAAATGACTGGAAAGGCCGGCGAGTGTTGGAAACTTTCCTGGCCTGCGGCAGGATACTGTGCTGAATGATCACGACACACTTGTTTCTGGTGCCGGCAATCCCAGCAGGGAAACAGGGATTCAAAACCAGACCTGGAAGTGGGTGAGTGACCCCAGAAACAGACTGCATAAAAGAGGCCCGTGCCCCTTCCCATGAAGTGTTGTGTAATGACACTCACTCACTGCACCCACCTGGGTGGCTGGGAACAGTGTATGAGCGAATGCATACTAATATATCAAGTACTATACAAACATAGTATATCTGTGGTTGTCAAAGTCCTTTTAGGAAGAAAAATATTTTTATAAGCTCAACATAGCAGAATCGAGTATTATTAAACCTATTTGTCTAGTCATCAGGGTCAGGAAATTATAGAATTTTACTTTTTCTTCCAGCAATAGCTTATCAGCAAAATGTTCATCGTCTGTTCTCTGTGACAAGTTGAACTGTCAGTAGATCAGTTCAGAACCCCAAGAATACGTTCAGACATATTCCTGACCCTGTGATGTGTCTGGATTGCTCAATTTCGCCTCAGGAAATCAGAAAGAAATATTTATGTGTTAAAAGCACTTTCTCAAGAAACGTTCCACAGAATGCTCAGTTTTTTGACCTTTCAGAGGAAATGCTAGAATCACATAATCCACACATTTCTTCAGCAGATGTTTAAGGGCATCCTTTGTGTGAAGTACCAGATTACAACCTAAAATGAGACACAGTCCTTACCCTCAAGTAGCCTGTGGTCTGATGGAGGGAATAAATGAATAAATACAGTCTAGTTTAAGTGCTCAATTAAAACGAGCAAGCCCGGATCACAGAGTGTGTTCCCTCTGCTCTGCTCTGCTGGGTGCCCAAGCCCTTGGCCTGGGCCTGTCTTCCTAGACTCTAGAACACCAGTGCCTTCTGTCCACTCACAGGACTCACCCTGTGTAGTGAGACAGAGCTAAACATCCAGAGGAAAACTACCTTGTGGATTTTTCTGTGAATCAAGTATGGTTGGCAGGATCACCGTAGTGAGCTCTTTCTAATATTATGACTTCAGTTTTCACAGTTTGGGTGAGGTAGTAGGGGAAATAGTTCTTGGATTTCTTACACTGTTTTGAAGGAGTCAAAGCCCAGCCAAGTCA
This sequence comes from Smutsia gigantea, assembly GCA_032199065.1. Taxonomy (NCBI): domain Eukaryota; kingdom Metazoa; phylum Chordata; class Mammalia; order Pholidota; family Manidae; genus Smutsia; species Smutsia gigantea. The sequence goes on along the minus strand of JAVSCE010007925.1, from coordinate 107,400 downwards.
ATTAGATGTGCAGCCAGCCCTGGGCCAGGCCGCTCCTCCTGCTCTGCTCAAACCCTAAGTCCTGACCTGCAGGCCCCGTGCCAGGCCCCGTCATGGCTGCCAGTCATCCCAAATCACAGGGCAGAATTGCAGAATCCTGCTGGTGGCACCAGCAAAGGGCATGCAGGAGGCGGGGCTCCTCAGGGATGAAAACAAACTTTTTTAACTTGTTCCTTAAGCCAAAGGTTCACATTTTATTGTTAATGTAATTATTTATTTATTTATCTTTGCTTCTCTGGGGAGTGTATTTAGTACGAAAGGGTACAGTTGGCTGGCAAATCTCCTTCTTGTGAATATCCAAAAAAGTCCCCTTTGGACAAGTAATTTATTTTTTTCACCCTTTTGCCCAAGCCCCTCTCTCTTCTTTTTTTTTTTTTAATATAATTTATTTTATTATCATTAATTTACAATTACATGTGCAATATTACGATTATTAAACTACCCCTTCATCAGGTCCCCCCCACCAACCCCATTACAGTCACTGTCCATCAGTGTAGTGAGATGCTATAGAATCACTACTTGTCTTCTCTGAGTTGTACTGCCCTCCCCGTGCCCCCCCAACATTACATCTGCTAATCGTAATGCCCCTTTTTCCCTCTTATCCCTCCCTTCCTGCCCATTTTCCCCAGTCCCTTTCCCTTTGGTAACTATTAGTCCGTTCTTGGGTTCTGTGAGTCTGCTGCTGTTTTGTTCCTTCAGTATTTTTTCTTTGTTCTTATACTCCACATATGAGTGAAATCATTTGATACTTGTTTTTTCGGCTTGGCTTATTTCACTGAGCATAATACCCTCTAGCTCCATCCATGTTGTTGCAAATGGTAGGATTTGTTTTCTTCTTATGGCTGAATAATATTCCATTGTGTATATGTACCACATCTTCTTTATCCATTCATCTACTGATGGACACTTAGGTTGCTTCCATTTCTTGGCTATTGTAATAGTGCTGCAATAAACATAGGGGTGCATCTGTCCTTTTCAAATTGGGCTGCTGCATTCTTAGGGTAAATTCCTAGGAGTGGAACTCCTGGGTCAAATGGTATTTCTATTTTGAGTTTTTTGAGGAACCTCCATACTGCTTTCCACAATGGTTGAACTAATTTGCAGTCCCACCAGCAGTGTAGGAGGGTTCCCTTTTCTCCACATCCTTGTCAACATTTGTTGTTGTTTGTGCTTTGGATGTTGGCCATCCTCACTGGTGTGAGGTGATATCTCATTGTGGTTTTAATCTGCATTTCTCTGATGATTAGCGATGTGGAGCATCTTTTCATGTGCCTGTTGGCCATCTTAATTTCTTCTTTGGAGAAGTGTCTATTCATGTCCTCTGCCCATTTCTTAATTGGATTATTTGCTTTCTGTTTGTTAAGGTGCATGAGTTCTTTATATATTTTGGATGTCAACCCTTTATCAGATACGTTTTTTATCAATATATTCTCCCATACTGTAGGATGTCTTTTTGTTCTACTGATGGTGTCCTTTGCTGTACAGAAGCTGTTCAGCTTGATATAGTCCCACTTGTTCATTTTTGCTTTTGTTTCCCTTGCCCGGGGAGATATGTTCATGAAGAAGTTGCTCATGTTTATGTCCAAGAGATTTTTGCCCATGTTTTTTTCTAAGAGTTTTATGGTTTCATGACTTACATTCAGGTCTTTGATCCACCTTGAGTTTACCTTTGTGTATGGGGCTAGACAGTAGTCCAGTTTCATTCTCTTACATGTAGCTGTCCAGTTTTCCAACACCAGCTGCTGAAGAGGCTGTCATCTCCCCATTGTATATCCAAGGCACTTTTATCAAATATTAATTGACTGTATATGTTTGGGTTAATGTTTGGATTTTCTATTCTGTTCCACTGGTCTGTGGGTCTGTTTTTGTGCCAATACCAAATTGTCTTGATCACTGTGGCTTTGTAGTAGAGCTTGAAGTCAGGGAGTGTAATTCCCCCTGTTTTATTCCTCCTTCTCAGGATTGCTTTGGCTATTCGGGGTCTTTTGTGGTTCCATATGAATTTTAGAATTATTTGTTCCAGTTCATTGAAGAAAGCTGTTGGTATTTTGATAGGGATTGCATTGAATCTGTAGATTGCTTTAGGTAGTATAGCCATTTTGACAATATTTATTCTTCCTAGCCAAGAGCATGGGATGCATTTCCATTTGTTAGTGTCGTCTTTAATTTCTCTTAGGAGTGTCTTGTAGTTTTCAGAGTACAGGTCTTTCACTTCCTTCGTTAGGTTTATTCCTAGGTATTTTATTCTTTTTGATGCAATTGTGAATGGAATTGTTTTTCTGATTTCTCTTTCTGTTAGTTCATCATTAGTGTATAGGAAAGCAACAGATTTCTGTGTGTTAATTTTGTATCCTGCAACTTTGCTGAATTCAGATATTAGTTCTAGTAGTTTTGGAATGGAATCTTTAGGGTTTTTTATGTACAGTATCATGTCATCTGCAAATAGTGACAATTTGACTTCTTCTTTACCAATCTGGATGCCTTGTATGTCTTTGTTTTGTCTGATTGCTGTGGCTAGGACCTCCAGTACTATGTTGAATAACAGTGGAGAGAGTGGGCTCCTTGTCTTGTTCCAGATCTTAGATGAAAAGCTTTCAGCGTCTCGCCATTAAGCATGATGTTAGCTGTGGGTTTGTCATATATAGCCGTTATGATGTTGAGGTACTTGCCCTCTATACCCATTTTGTTGAGAGTTTTAATCAGGAATGGATGCTGAATTTTTGTCAAATGCTTTTTCAGCATCTATGGAGATGATCATGTGGTTTTTGTTCTTCTTTTTGTTGATGTGGTGGATGATGTTGATGGATTTTCGAATGTTGTACCATCCTTGCATCCCTGGGATGAATCCCACTTGATCATGGTGTATGATCCTCTTGATGTATTTTTGAATTCGGTTTGCTAATATTTTGTTGAGTATTTTTGCATCTACGTTCATCAGGGATATTGGTCTGTAATTTTCTTTTTTGGTGAGGTCTTTGCCCGGTTTTGGTATTAGAGTGATGCTGGCTTCATAGAATGAGTTTGGAAGTATTCCCTCCTCTTCTATTTTTTGGAAAACTTTAAGGAGAATCGGTGTTATTTCTTCTCTATATGTCTGGTAGAATTCAGAGGTGAATCCATCAGGCCCAGGGGTTTTGTTCTTGGGTAGTTTTTTGATTACCAATTCGATTTCGTCACTGGTGATTGGTCTGTTTAGTTTTTCTGTTTCTTGCTTGGTCAGTCTTGGAAGGTTGTATTTTTCTAAGAAGTTGTCCATTTCTTCTATGTTTTCCAGCTTGTTAGCATATAGATTCTCATAATATTCTCTTATGATTCTTTGTATTTCTGTGGGGTCCGTCGTGATTTTTCCTTTCTCATTTCTGATTGTGTTTATGTGTGTAGATTCTCTTTTTCTCTTAATGAGTCTGGCTAGGGGTTTATCTATTTTGTTTATTTTTTCAAAGAACCAGCTCTTGGTTTTATTGATTTTTTCTATTGTTTTAGTCTTCTCAATTTTATTTATTTCTTCTCTAATCTTTATTATGTCCCTCCTTCTGGTGACTTTGGGCCTCATTTGTTCTTCTTTTTCCAATTTCAGTAATTGTGTCTTTAGACTATTCATTTGGGAATGTTCTTCCTTCTTTAAATAGGCCTGGATTGCAATATACTTTCCTCTTAGAACTGCCTTTGCTGCGTCCCACAGAAGTTGTGGCTTTGTGTTGTTGTTGTCATTAGTCTCCATATATTCTTTGATTTCTGTTTTGATTTGGTCGTTAACCCATTGATTAATTAGGAGAGTGTTGTTAAGTCTCCATGTATTTGTGAGCCTTTTTGATTTCTACCCCTCTCTCTTCTTAACCAGAATCCGTGCAGATTCAAACTCTCCAGGGTTGGACTCCTACAGCCGCCCTCCCCCCCAGCAAGTGTCCCCCAGGAGGAGGCTTGGTGAGCTGAGCTCTGGGCGGCTTCAGCCCCATCTGCCTCTCCACAGCTTTGTGCAAACTACATAACAGGATGGCCGCCTTGGGCAGGTCCGGCTTTCTCGGGACTTTATTTTGGCTCTGGAGAGTCTGAAAACTTCTTTTTTGAAACAATACTGAATGTTTAAAGGAGCTCTTTATTGTGTGATTATGGTATTTTTTTCTGTATACTTTTTTCCACATAATGCCTAAAACAGTGTGATTATTAATGCATAAGCTTGCAAAGGGAAAACCTACCTAGCAAATCCGAATGCGGTTAATTTTGATTTCAAGTTCTGCTTTCCTTCTGTGACTTGCATTCGTAGGTGTTCAGGATAATTGTTCACCCTTCTTTATCTCATTCTTCCTATCCCTGCCCTCTCCCAGTAAAATTTTTGAGAATTAACTTACTACCCTCAAGTCCAGGTTTTAAAGCAGTGTCCAATTATGCCTCCTGTGATCCACAACCATTGTGAAATGAGACGACCGAGTTTTGGTACAGCCAGCTCAGGAAGAGATCCCCGCGCAGTGCGGCAGGATGGGTGCGCCCTGGGGCAGGGCGGACGCCGAGACCAGGTCGCACGGAAGGAGCTCCAACAGGCATGGCTGCTGCTGACTGGGTGACCCCCAAATGTCAGGTATCTGTTGCATTAAGGACTGTTTGCGGTGTACCCACGGTGTCCTTACGGGTGAACCTTTGTTAATTCGATGCTTCCTCCTTCCCGCAGATTTCCACCATGGAGCCTTGAAACTTAGGCCAGTGAATTGCAGAACAGGGAAAGTTAAGAAGCCAGGTCCCCAGACTTCGTGACAGAATAATCTGGTCGACAGTGATCCCTGCGTGCCTACTCTCAGGAATGGGTTTGTGAAGTCCAGGCACAGCCTGGGCGCAGGGCCATGCGCGGCAGGCTGGCCGGGACAGGGGCGGGATAAGCCTTGACGGCGTGAACGCGCGAGCCACCCGCGCCGCGGCTCCCGGGGCCTGGGACAAGGCTCGCCTCCGCGCCGGCGGGGCGCCTCCGGGAGGGAGGCTCCCGGGAGCGGGGCTCGGTGGGCGGGGGGCTCCGGGAGAACCCGCGGCCGCTCGGCCAGCCCGGGCGCCAGTGTCGCGAGACGTCTGTGTTTTTGCACCTGGAAGCGTCTGCCCGAGATGATGCCGCCAACACACGTAATCACGGAGGTGGACCCAGTGGAAGCCCTCTCCTCCCGGGCGCAAGCAGGACGGTCACGGAGTTCCCGGCAGCCTGGAGCGGGCGGTCCACCCAGGGGGCGCCTGGAGGGCGGGGGGGCAGGGTCGCCTAGGGGTCCCAGACCGTCCCGCACCCTCGGGGTCTCCCAGAGGGGAGGGCGGAGTATACCCAAGCTGGGGCACATTCAGGAGAGGGGCCCCTGGGAGGCAGGTAAAGGCGGTGCGCGGCCGAGAGCTACCGGGGGTCTAGTGGGGGCGTCTGGGAAGAGCGCGGGGCGCTGAGCAGCCGCCCGGAGAAGGGGCGAGCCCGTCTGAAAGAAGACGTGGTGACAGAGGAGCAAGAAGTCCAACCCCGGGGAGTTTGAATCTGCGCGGATTCTGGTTAAGAGGAGAGGGGGGCTTGGGCAAAAAGGTGAAAAAAATTAAAAAGTGAGGGGGCAGCGAGTCGCGGCGGGCGGAGCCGGGGTCTAGCGCGGACACCCCTAACCGGTGCTGGCGCGCGCGGGACCCCGCCCCCCCCCCCACCGTAGGACGGCCGGGCGCCGCCAGCGCCCCCTCGCGCGGCCTCGCCCCCGCGGCCCCTCCGCTGAGCCTGCCGGGCGCCAGCGCGAGCAGAGCCCGGCCGGGCGCGGGCCATGGCGCGGAGCGGGCGCGGGCGCTGCGGGCGGCGCGGGCTGCGGGCGGGGCGCGCTGCTGGCCTGCGCCGCGTGGACCGCGGGCTGGGTGCTGGCGGCCGCGCTACTGCTCCGCGCGCACCCGGGCGTCCTCTCCGAGCGCTGCACCGACGAGAAGAGCCGGCGCATCCTGGCCGCGCTGGTAGGTGCCCCCGCCCAATTGCCCTGCGCGGCCCGCGGCCCTGGGAGGGACACCTCCGCCGGCCCTGCGGGTGAGGCACCCACGGTGGGGTGGGGTGGGGCGTCCCGACGCTGCGCGTGCACTGCCCGACGCGCACGACCCGGCCTCCCGAGTGGGGACCCCGCCTGGAGTCCTCTGCGGGCGCGCGGGGCTCTCTCCCTGTTTCGCCAAAATGGGTCCATAGTCTGCCTGCCCAACTGCTCCGCCGCCGCCCCTGAGCCCACGCTCCTGAAGAAAGTTTGAGAGGCTGCCCCCAGTTTCCTGAAAGCCCCCCGGGTGCCCGCGTCCCGAGTCCGGCCGCTGCGCTGGGGCGCTGGCCAGGCCGCGGGCGGGTGCGGGGTTCCGGGGCGGCGGGGACCACGCCTCTGCCTCTCGGGACTCGGTTCTCTCGCTCGGCCGCAGTTCTGTGGTTCCCACGTGGGCTGCACCTCGCCAAGCCCGATGCAGACGGCCGGTAAGTTCCCCGCCTCCCTCCGCTCCAAACCGCAGCTCTCCCGGAGCAGCATGCGGGACCAGCCGCCGAGCGCGCTCCTCTCCTCCAAGGGGGCCAGGGCGGCTCGGACCCGCGCCGACGGGTCCTGGAGCGGGGACAGCCGTCTCCTAACACTAGAGGTCCTGAGGCTCCTGAGCTGGCCTGGGCAATGAGGGAGGGAGAGAAGCGCCTCGGCGGGCGGGCCGCTTCGCCCACGGGGCTCCAAGCGCTCCTTACCCAACTCCAAGGGCACGCGGCTCCTCAGTGTTTCCGTGTGGTTCAGAGGTGATGCGCGTTAGGAGACAGGCGTAAAGGTAGAACTCCCCAAAAGGAAAGCCAAGAGGGGAAAATAGCTGCAATTACTTTTGATTTTTAAAGTGATTATTCTCTTCTTAAAACAGTGACCATCTAAGCATTTGGTATGACAGTGATCTATTTTCTAAGAAATCTTCAGGAAATGCGTGGGAAGTTTTCAGTCCAATTGCTTACACCTGGGCAGGCCTTTTGAGAATGTAGGTTTTCAAAACATGGTAGCATGAAGATTTTAAATTATTTTTAAAGTGAGATTGGAAAAATTAAAGAAATAAAGAAACCTACAGGCTAAGACAAATCATATCCCTGAATCTGACATCGGTCGTCATGAACCGACCTCAGTGTGAGACACTCATCACTGATTTGCTGCATCTTATCAATCACCTATCCATCCGTCCTTCCAATCCGTCTGGCCATCCATCTAACCGCTGTTATAGTGAAGTTCTACCAAGTTTTCTTAAGTTGCAAGAGCTCACTGATTTTCTCAGTAACCCATCTAAAAATTCCTTTCACTTATAAAGATTCTTTTTCCCTCTGTTTGGGGGGGCACTAATTAGCTAATTGTAGTGAACAAAAATTAATAGTTTGTCCAGAATGGAATACCTATTTACAAAAAAATATAATGATCTTTTACATTAAAATAAAAAAACAAACATCATTTTTCATTCATTTACCTTTGGTTAAGTAGGAAAAGGCCTAATGGAAATTAAATAGCCTAACATGATTTAAGTAAGTATTAATCATAACTTTCCCAGCATCCCAGCTCATAAGTTAAAACCAGTTCTGATTAGAGGCTCTACCAATATATCTCCAGTGGCAAGCCATATGGGGTGTTTTTATTCTGATATAAGCTAAAGAGATGGTTATTCTTCTCAAGCCTCTCAGTTCTTTCCCATTACTAAAAGAACTATTTGAAACACCATGTCTGTCTGTCTGTCTTCTTAAAGTCCATCTGATGTCTCGGTGGACTGACTGTTGGGGAGTGTCAGGCGGTGTCTGGTCTGAGACTGTTAATTTCTCACGTGTGAAAGAGTTGACTTGGTCTCTCCTGTCTCATCCTTTCCTACCTTCTCCATTCCGGATTTGCTGATGGAGCCCCACACAGCACCCTGGCTCACTTTGACCCAGTCTTCACGACCCAGACTCTGGTGGCCCTGGCTGCTGCAGAGGCTGGCACTGTGGCCTCCCAGGACGCGAGCTGAAACAGACCTTTGTCTCCCGGCTTTCCAAGCACTTTCGATTCATTCTGCCTGGCTTTTATCCTCCATAATAAAACTGGCTGTTATTTTCTGACTGGCCTCCAGACTCTCATTAGTTTTCACTCTGAATGCCAGAGCACAGAAGGAGGACTGCAGCCGAGCCAAAGGGAGCCCTCTTTCCCTCCACGGTGCCCATGGAGCTGTGGCAGACGCCTGCTAGCGTTCCCAGGCCCTCCAGCGCAGTGGGTGGCCTTGCTGGCCTGAGGGGAAGTCCACAGGTGAAGCTGAAGAGATGCTTACTAGCTGGGAGACAGGTCTGCTCATACCCCAAGCCCCACCCACCTCCTGAGGGAGCCCACCACCCACCACCACCCCCAGACGGGGCGGTTGGAAGAGCCAGCTGGAATTGGTCCAAAGAGTTGCGCTGTGGGCCTGCCAGCTTTGGGTTTTTCTAGTCAGACTGCAGGGCTCCTCTTAGCTGTGCCTTTTCAGCACATCTCATAATCAGGACATCTGTATGCCCTCCTGGACTTCCCTCTGCGGTTTCAAAAGCCCTACTTTTCCAGTGGCCTGTGTCCCAAGGCCATGCCAGGCTATGCCATGCTTGGTAACTCATAAGCCTGGCTCCTTGTTCCGCAGGCAGAGCCCTGCACACAGCGGCAGAGGGATGGGGGCTGCAGGTCCCTGCTGATGCTCACTCTGGGCACCCACTGTGCTAGTATTTTTAGGTACATTGTTTCATTTACTCCCTACAACCACCTTCCGGAATCATGTGCCTTTACCAAACCCACTTGACCAATGGCAAACCAAGCCTCAGAGAGGTAAAGAAACTCACCCAGATTCACGTGGTCAGTGCCTTGTGGAGCCAAGACATGACCCTGTGCAGTCTGATAGTGGAAATGCCGTGACAGTAAGTGGCTTTTCCAATAACAAAGACCCTAAGTAACAACTGGGTGTACTTCCAGTAACCCTTCTGAAGTGTATCATTTTCAAAGCATCTCAAAAATATTCCCACAGACTCTGTTATTCAGAAGGCTTAACTCCCTTTTGACTAGTTAGGTCTTGATGTGATTTAACACAGTTGCCTGCATTGGGATTCCTTTGTGATAGGGCAGGCTTATCTTCCTTTGCTGTGATAGGAGCCAATGCCCTAGTGGGACTACAGCACCCAGAGCACATAACCCAGAAAGACTTTATAACAGAGAATGACTCTGTGTTCCTAAGTGCTTTGGCCACATTCTTAATGTATATCATTTAAGCCATCTGCGGTCAAGAGGGGTTGCATGGCAGACTGGCTAATTGCTCTGAATTTCTACAATGCCCAGTGTTACTTCTCGGGGAAAGAATTCCATTGTGTGATGTGGTGATGTGGATGTTGCTAACCACAGAGGCACTTAATGCTCCTTAAAAACAAAACACACGCACAAAAGAAAACCAAGCCCTTAGGCATGACCTCTGAGACCCTGTCTATGTTCCCAGGCTGGGCGGACAGGTTTTGTCTTTGCCTGAGAACCGTGATACAACTGGAGAGATTCTAAGCAAGAACTGCTAAGACCCTTCCTACTAGAACTGGGGAAGCTGGGAACGTGCGTGCATTTGTATGCATGTACACTATCTTTGAGAAACTCTAATCCACTGAGTTTAATGAATTTAAAAAATGCTGGTTAACTACAATGAGACTTTTTAATTTAATTAATTTTAAAATCTGATGAATTTAGTATGCACACAGAGACATACCTTCCTCCATGCTGGCAGCCTGTCATACTCAGGGAAATGTGATTTAAAAAATGGAGTTAAAGTAAATAAACCACTTTTATTGAGTAAAAAAATAGCTACTTCCCTAGGACATGCTGCTAATAAAATAATTTCCCTATTGTCTCTAACATGATGACAATATTTAATTAGCTTGTACACTTGTAATTTTGTACTTTAAACTCACTGTTTTTTAAGTGCTAGATGATGTCTTTGCCTGTGTTTAGTGGACACAGATGTGCAAAAAAATCCTGCAGATTCACTCTAACTCTGGCAACCAGAACAGCCATAGTGGACGAATTTTACATTCTGTTTAAGAACAGGAACTGAAGTGCCAGAAATACCTCATCATAAAGGATGATAAAGAACAGCTCTGGGAAGACTGCACCATGTATACTTTGCTTTAATGTAAACTATCTCCTATGACAAATGGGGAATCCAGGGCATTGAACATGAGGTCATAACCCTAAGACCTCCTGGCCCGGGTTCTGGGCATTCAGCTCCACTTCTGCCTTTTCTGATATATAACACTACATCCTCCCAGTGGCAGCCATGTCGGAGGTATGCATGTACCTCAATGTGCTGAGAGCTTCAGAAATACAGCCCAGGATTAATGTTCCCCTCCAGAATCAATAGCCTATATGCCAAATTCAATGATCCTACCATCGTTCAACATTTCTTGCAACTCCTGTTTGGAACTGCCTCCCAGATATGCAGGGGCAAAGCTCATATGGATTTTGATTTGATTTGAATTTGATTTCATTGGCGTGGTACAGTTTTGTAGAAAACGCTGTAATGTGGGGAGCCAGCGGGCAAGGGGCTGGCACAAGTGATTCATAGGATTGTTTAGGGAGGGCTGGGGACAGAGGAAGGAGACAGGCATTACTGCTGGCCAGTGGGGCAGTGTCCGGGGAAGGCTGACCTGCCCCTTGTAGGGCAGGAAGCACTTCTGTCAAGTGCAGACACAGGAAAGGGCATTTCTGATACGATACCCCAGCCTGGCACACACAGGGCCTTTGCTCCTATTTTGCTCTCCTTCCCCTGAACCGGGTCTGGGTTCACACTGCAGTACTTTACAACTTTTGGCCTTTGCACCTGTCATTCCCTGCATGGAGCTGTCCTCTCCCTCCTTGCCTGCTAGGCAAACTTACAACTTACCTTTCAAAATTGAGCTCAGTTGCATTGCTCCAGGAAGAAGCTTCTGAGGCCTCTGCCTTCTACTGATGAGGATTGGAAAAGGTGGGAGGGAACTAGCATTTAGGTCTAAGTCCTCTGTATCTGTGACCTTGGTTGACCTTCACAGGTCTCCAGTGACACAGTATCCTCTCCCTTGTTACCTACCTGGAAACAAGCCACACAGCTAGTGAGGGCAGGGTCCAGAGGCAAACCCAGGCTGCCCCAAAGCCAAGCCTGCTGTGTTCCTTTCTTGAATTTGTTATACTCTGCAGTCATTTATGAGTTTTGAAGGTAGCCACCTCTGTTCTGAAAACTCTTGAGCCTGGTACCTGCAGTAGGATCATGGCTCAGCTCAGGTGCAGCTGGGTTACGTTCAGAAAGTGACGTCGTTGATGTGAATGTGGCCAGTGGGGCGGGCTCTTGGCCCACAGGTGTGTCCCGGCCAGAGGCAATTTCAGCTGCACTCCCAGCCGAGGAGAGTCCCGGCCCCTGGTGCCCATGCGCACCATGCAGCAGACAGCAGGGCCCATGCCCCTTGGCCTGCCCCACACCTCTCTTCTTGCCGCCTCCTTCAGCTCCCTTTCTCTGCTCATCACAGTACGATCTGGAGCTCTTGGCTCAGGACCCACCTCCTCCTACCAGACTGGTTCTATCACCTGCTTTTCTTTTCAATTCTGTTCTGTACGCCACACAAAAGTATCTTTGATTAAATCATAAATGTGATAACATTCTAAGAATGTTTATGGAATTGAATCAAACCATGTTGGATGTCATACTTCAAGGGCTTTGGGGCTTTATAGGGACATCTAGAAAGAATCTTGCATTTTCTTATCAGGCTCATTAAAGAGATGTAAAACTGTAATTACCAGATAAAGTAGAAAAAAACTGCAACGAGTAAAATAAAACAAACACCCCATGTTATTTATTTCTGTCATTCAAATCTTCTAACTCCTGGTTGTCTCAACATTCAAGACCTTGACCCTCACGATCCCTCCAAGGTCTTGGTGGAGCTTCAGGCAGGGCCTCTCTTCTTGCGAGGGGCGACATGGAGGTGACTCTAAGCAACGAGCGAGTGACCCAAGGGGTTCTGATGACTTTGATGCTCATTTCATGACCCCAAGTTTTGGAGGGAGGTAGCAGGATTACAAGTAAAAAGATGGCATTTTATCAACATTGTTTAAGTTAAACTGCAAGATGAACACAGCATCAAGTGTGTTGAAAACAGTCATGTGGGTGTTCACTGACACAGCTTCATCATAGGTGGTTGCTTTCCAAAGACACAAAGCCAGCCCCACACAGAGGCTGGCATTCCCAAGCGCCAGGATCAGGCCCTCGACTACCGACAGGTCTCCATCGCTGGCATCTTCGGGTTCGACAGTGGTGAAGCTCCCCCACCCAGCGTGACACACTGAAAAATGGCAGGAGAGCCTTCCCAGGAAGCCCAAAGCCTGGATTGGATGGCTTGACTTGGGTCTTTCAGGCTATTGTCCCAATTATTGCCTGAAATGGCCCTGAAAAATCCTCATACTTGTTTTAAGCACTGGCAGTATTTCTTTAGTAAGCATTTTGGCAATACCTGCTTTGAACAATTAGCCTACAGTATTTATAAAGGTACACAGTTCTTTATCCAATATTTTGGAGCCAGGCATATTTTCAAATTCATGTTTTTTTGGCCATTAGAAAGATAATATGAGCATATACCTTCTATTTTACACACGAGGCAGCAGCGTAATCAAACAAATTAATAATCCTGAAACAAAATATATGCAGATTCACACCAACTCAAATATATTTAGACTATAAATAGCCTTACGTCTTTTCAGTTGGGTTTTGATACCACATGAGGCCAAACGATTCATGACATATTGGTAGTTTTCAGTGTTTTGGATTTTGGAATTGTCTATATATCCAGGCATTTTTCTGATGTTTTCTGACTCCGAGCTGCTTATAATCTACTTGGGGTTACTCAAGCTGACCAGCACGAGCAACAGAGGGTCTCTGAGAGGCGCTAACTCCACACCTGGCCACTGTTCAAGGGCCGTCATGATGCCCGACCCCCCAGTACTCCTCACACACCCTTTCTAACTCAGCCTGTCTGAAAACCATGCAAAGGAGGCAGACAGGGTGACACAGGAGGGGTCTGAGGATCGGCTGGGGCCGGAGGCCTGTGAGGATGTTGCTGTATGGCCAGTGCCAGAATCCAGGCTTTCCGGCTCCTGGTCCAACCACCGTGCTGCCCTTTGGCGCTAGCTGATCATTTATAATAAACAGGTGGAGTGAAGAAGACAGACTTATGTCACACGTGTCGTACTGCCTTATGAGAACGAGGGTGGCCCCTTGTCCCACGGGCTGCAGACGTTCTAGGAGGGGGCCCTCTGTCTGCCCAGGGAGAAGGAGATGCCTCGGGCGAGAGCAGGTGGTCAGAGAACAGCCTCAGCCCTGATGCATGTGGGTCTAGAGGGTTAGGTTTCCTGAAAGAGATAGAAAAGAACAGAGTAATAGTCATCCCATCTGCTGGGTTCCACGACCATCGGCCAGGGCCTGGCTGGGCCGTCTCTGCTCAGGGATGTGCAGTCCCCAGAGCCGTTCGTGTGGGACCAATCCCAGGAGCCCCTGAAGTTTAGGAGACCCACCCAACCCGAGGGCTTCTGGACAGTCCTCAGCACTGCCGGGAACCGAGTCCTCCCTGGGCCTGCAGAACTCACCCATGTGGCGCCCATGCTCTGAAAATGTCCCCGGTGCCTGCGGTCCCTCCAGGTCTGGACCGCCAGCCATGAGGCCTGCTTTGACTCCTGTTTCCTGTATTGGGTTCTCCTCTGAAACCGCATAATCCCTGCAGAGCCTGCTGGCCTCATGGGCCACGCCCCTCATGTGGAAACAGCAGCTCAGGGTGCGTGCCCGCCGGCAGGGTCGTGGCTGTGGTGGAGCCTGGCGCCAGCGGGCACTCCTTCGACCTCATCCCCCCAGGTCTGACTTGGCTGCTCTTGGGCCGTGGCACTAAAAGCTGGCCGGGTGACCTAGTGTGTGGCCAGCGCGGAGAACTACTGGCCTGGCCCCTCCAGGGTCCTGAGGCTGGAGCCTGGGCCCTGGGCCAGGCACAGTGACGTAAATATGGCTTGCCCTTTAAACTTGGTCTCTTAATCACCCCCTGCCCCAACTAGCCTGTGCGGCTCCCGTCTGTGAGGTTTCTCTCGGCGGCTGGTCAGCGGCACCCCGGCCGCGGGGGCGGCCGCTGCCGCCCACTCCCACGCCTGACGCTGCTCTGTCCCTTCCAGTGCCGGGGCTACCGGGGCCGCGAGCTGGTGGGGGACCTCTGCGAGGACCTGTGCGTGGCGGGGATGCTGCGGTACCGGCGCTGTCTGTACTACGAGCCGGGCAAGAAGGTGCTGCAGGCCGACTGGCGCGGCCGGCCAGTCGTCCTCAAGGCCAAGGCGGAGGCCTTCTCCAGCCTCCAGCCGCTCGGCTTGCTGGAGGACGGCCTGGAGGCGGCGGGCCAGGACCTCTCGGAGGCAGACCTCCTGCTGCTGGTGGCCGGCGAGGTCAAGAGCACGCTGGGCCTGGAGCTGTCCCCCCGCAGCCTGGGGCCGCTCGGGCTGAGGCTGGGCCGGCGCGGCCGGCTGGCCAGCCTGTGGGCGCTGCTGCGCCAGGAGGAGTTTGCGCTGCTCAGCCTGCTGCAGGGCCTGAGCCCGCACGCCCCGCCCGTGCTGGGCTCCTGCGGCCACTTCTACGCCGTGGAGCACCTGGCGGCCGGCAGCCCGCGGCACGCGGCCCTCTTCCCCATCGACCGGGCCGGCCCGGGCCGGGCCGAGGCCGTCGGCGGCATGGCGCTCAGCTTCCTGGACATGGTGCGCCACTTCGACCGCGACTTCTCCCACCGCCTGCACCTCTGCGACGTCAAGCCCGAGAACTTCGCCATCAGGAGCGACCTCACGGTGAGCTGCGGGGTGGGACGCTTTCTCCGGGTCCCCGCTGGCGGGTGGCGAGAATGTATCCAGCGGCTGTAAACGAACAGCGGCAAGCGCCACTCCGCGTCCTCAGCCGCCGCCAGCAAGCGCTCCTTCCACGCGGGGATGTTCCCCGCTCCTGGCCGCCCTGCCCGGGGACAATGAGGTGACGCCCACCCTCCCTCTCCAGGCTCATGCCCGGTGTTTGAAGGTGTGAGTTAGATGATTTTCAAGCAGGAGGAGTTTTATTCCTCTCCCGATACTATTTAAGAAACCTTGTGCCGGTTTTCCTGTTTGTTTCATCACTGTTCTTATTTGGGTGCATAGTTATGCTTACCATACCTGCAACCCATTCTACATCACACGCTAAAAATTAAAAAATAAATCTCATCTACCCGGGAGATGAGAAGGGAACAGTCAGAAATGGGAGAAAGAAGTTACAAGGAGCTGAAACACACCTGGGAAACAGGGGAGCTGGGAAGACTGCCAGAAACCACAGAAAGAAGAGGAGGGTCTTGGAGTCCCAGTAATGAATTATAAAGACAGTGGGCTCATTAGCATCGCCGAATACATTCTTAGTGTATCAACCAGTGTAAATAATGAAATGAGTTATTTCTTTTGGCTAAGTCATGAGAAGGGAAACTTTGATTAAAATGATCATTTTTCTTTACTGTACCTGAACTGGCAATTAGGCAACGCTCTTAAATAGAGGAAAGCACCCAGTTCTTTATTTTCCTCATTCTCCACATATTTTGAAATAAATTATTTTCCCTCCTCTGTTTTACTGGATAATCCCCAAGAAATTTTGCTGCCTTCCCACATCAATCCTGAATAAAAAAAGCCAAACCAAACCTGGGGAATGTGCCCCCCAGTAGCATCTAGAATGGGGGAGGAAGTGAACACCGACAAAGGAGCCCTCCTGAGACACTACCACAGGCAGAAGGAAGGGCTGGGGCTTTGACGCTGACCTGTGAAGGCTTGTGAAATGCCCAGACCCCGTCAAAGCCGACGACTCTTCTAATGGCGCTTTAATGCCTTGAAGCATACTATACACTGCTTGATTTGGGCAGCCTCCAGGTCTTATCAAGTTCGAGTGCATCTCTCTCTTTTATTAAAATTCAGGTGGTGCAGGAACATCTGCACAATGTAGATGTCATTCTTTTTCTGGTTTTGAAGTTTATTTGGTTTGAAGCCAGGAAGATAAATCTGGAATTCCAGGGGGTCACCACCTTCTCCTGCTGACAATGGGGTTTTGTATTGGATGCCGTGGTATCAGGGTCCATGGGTATCAGTCCTAATTCGAGAACTTTGATGCCGCTCTTTCCCCCTACATTTCCATCCAACCAGTTAATGGGAAACCAGTTGATCAGGTAGCAGATCGCCAGAGACAGCTCAGGTCCTGCCCACCTCATTTCCACCATCCACCCACACATCTGCACCTGTGGAGTTCCCTTTTAAAATCACCTGTGTTCATGCAGTGGCTCATTGGTATCTCACAGCTTTTATAACCCTGACCCTTGAAGGCCAGAGACCAAAGTGAGGAAGCAATGAAGGGGGAATTGATTCACTTTTAAGACATTTCAGAAATTCTACTTTTAAAGTTGAGAAAATGTTTAAAGGTGAAAAGCCGTACTTAATAGCACTAGCTCTGAATCACAGGCCTTCACTACTTACAGGAAAGGTGCTGCTCGCACGGACGCCTTGCAGCGTAAGCTGGGCCAGCTCCCTGCATAAATGAAGCAAGCGGCTTCCCAGCTCCCGGGCGCCTCCCAGCTGGCAGAGTCCTGCGGCCCCGCCGTGTGCCGGCCCCTCACCCCTGTGCTGGGCCCTGCGGGTCCTTTGATGGCTGTGTGCTGTTTTGGTTACAGGTGGTGGCGATTGATGTGGACATGGCCTTTTTTGAACCTAAAATGAGGGAAATTCTCGAGCAGAACTGCACAGGCGATGAAGACTGCAATTTCTTTGACTGTTTTTCAAAGTGTGATTTGCGAGTCAACAAGTGTGGAGCACAACGAGTCAACAGCAACCTTCAGGTGTGCTGGGGCTGGGGTCCCCGTGCCCCCCTGGCTGCCTCTGCGGCCACTGCGGAGCATCCCGTTAGTGCGGCCGGAGGTCACCTTTTCCAGGCCACCTGAGTCAGTGTGTTCGGGAAGGTCAGGGACAGTGGGACACGGGGTGATCATTTGTTCTTTGCTGTCAACCCCATGGGGCTGCTGCCCCAGTGACCCTCTGGGGTCTAATGGGCAGAGCTCCCAGCAAGCTGCCCCAGCCACAGGGACTTGGATGGCTGTTTTCTCTAGGTCTAGTTTCTGCATCTACAAAATCACACACACACACACACGCACAAGTGTCCAAAGGCTGATCCATCAAAGATAAGCTGAAAAGAGCACAGATCAGTCCTGACAAACTGGCCCAGACAGGCAAGGGTTAGGGCCAGCCAGTGGGTACAGAGGGAGAAAGATCAGCAATATGCAGGAATTGATTCTGGGCCAGGAATTGAGTTGGGTCTAGACTTCCAGAGATCCCAAATGCAGGGCTGATACCCTGTCAGTGAGAAACATCTCCCATCAGGCAGAATCTCAAAGCTCTCAGGCAGGTGTGGATGAACCTGGGCCCACAGGTGTTGATCACAGCCCGAAGAGGTCACGGCAGAGAAGCTGGGCTCCCCCCCACCGCAGCTTAGTTGCAGGCAATTGTTTACCTGTGCTCATGCCCCCACCTTCCTGCCCTTTCATTCTCCTCTCCCACCCCAGCCCCATTTCACCTCCACGGTAGGCCATTCCTCCCTACAGCCAATCCTCCAATCTGAAAGGCCAGTGTGACCCCAGTGTGGACCCCGTGATAAGGACTTAAAGCAGCCCACAGCCTGGTGCTGGTCATGCCATTAGGGAGCACAGATCTCAGAGATGGGGCAGCTGTGGTGCTAATCTGGTGGTCTCACCCCACAAGTGGAAGCACCAACGCCTGCCCTTCGCAGCCCAATGAGAGCCTAAGGTTACCAGCTTTAACATACCAAGGGCTCTTACAGATCCATTTGAGAGGCAAGAGGAACATGTAACAAATACACAAGGGATGAAATCCACAGGGCCATAGAACCTGGAAAATGATCTAATCTTAATCAAAGACATGCAAATTAAAGCTCAATGGTAATAATTTTTTATTTTTGACCATTGGGAATTGTCTTAAAATGCTATTTATTAATAGGAAAAGCATCAGGGAAATAGATACACATCTATATTGCTAATGTGACTGTAAATTTCTACATCTCTTTGGAGGGTATATGGTTATTAGAAGTATTCACATTCTTTAGCTGAGCAGTTTCATTTATGCACATATCTGATTATTGCCTTTGAATAAAATCCTAGAAATTAAATTATACATTAAGGGTATGAGAAAATATGAACCACTCATGAAGTGGAAAAATTTTATGGTAAAAATTATAAATCAGTATCTACCATATGATCCTGTTTTTATTAAATAGTATGTGATTGGAAAGATAGACACCAAAACATCAAAAGCAATTATTTGTGGATGGTAAGATTTCAGATACCCTTTATTTTCATCTTTTCTCTACTTTATACATTTTCTACAGTGGCTCTGTATTACTTTTCTATCTTAAAATTTTACTTAAAAAAAAATCCCTGCCCTGCATAAATGGAGAGATCAAAAGAATTGAGTTTTCTAAAACTTCAGAAATAGATCTAACCCTACTGGGGCCTAATAACATCACAGAATCACCGGTGATACAGGCCAGTGGGGGAGAAGTGGTGTTACGCAGTGCATGGTGCTGGTGGATGGGTAGTTGGGCACAACAAATGATCAAGCCAACTCCTGTTTCACTTCTTACAGCAAACTGCATTCCCGGTGGTTCAATACTGACAAGTAAGAAATGAAATCCTAAGTGCGCCAGAAAAAAACTGGAAGAATTTCAAAGATTACCCTAGAGTAAGGAAGGCCTTTCAAAGTATGAACAAAGCTCGGAGGCTGTAACAGCAGCAAGGAATTTAAAAAGAAGGAAATGCATGTACAGGCTGTGTGCATAGGCTCCCTCCAGAATCCAAGGAAGCGGTTGCCACTCAGAGCCCGGAGCTGAGTGTCTGGCTGTCAGGAGTGGGGTGGGGACTAAGATCATAGTCTGTCTTTTGGAACATCTTAAATTTTGCACATGAAAATGTATTACCAATTCAAAGAAGGAATAAGATGACTTGTTTTTAAAAAGAGTCCTTGCCCCCGTAGGGATTGGGAAATGGAGGGTGAGGTCATCTGTCCTCGGCAAAGCAGTAGCTCTGTGAAGTGGAGGCATTTGTTAAATGAGCCCAATATTGTGTGATATAGAAAAATAAAGCACTATTAATTATGAGGCTCTCCCAACAGACAGGAAACCATGAAAGCAGTAAAACAGCAGCATGTTTAAATTGAAAATTTGAAGAGCTCCAGCGTCAGTGAATCCCGTTCCCTGTTAGAATGAAAGGCTTGGAGGTCAGGGCTTCTCCTGCTCCTGAAATAAAGTATTTTGAAGGCCCTTTAAAAGATCCTTCCCTTCCGAGGCACTTGACTTCTCACCAGTATGTCTTAGGGCCCTTGGGACAACCCTATCACTGTGACCGACTTGTGGAGGGGGTGACCAAGCGAGGCTGGCTGCCCCCAGATCTGCCCAGGAGCTCCGCCTTAGGCAGCAGGTACTGTCTGTGACACCTGCCCAAGGGCCCGCTCCTTACGCAGTGGTTACTGCCGGTGGCACAGTCTCCCTTTTCTCCTCAGAAATGTATTCAGTCCTTTTTGAGATGCCACCCGGGACCTGCTGTGCTCTGAGGCTCGAAATAGAATTTTCTGCCTCTCACGGAGGTGGCGTGCTCCTCTTTGGCACAGTTTATTCATGCAACCGAGTAGATTAAGCTCTGGTAGGGCAGCGCTTTTTAGGGTCCATCTCTGTAGTACCGCCCTTAAGGAACGGGGGATGTGGGAGAACAGCAAAGGTTGGTGTGAGAACCGGTTGCCGGAAGCTTGCACGGTGACTGCTGCCCTGAACTGACGCTTGCTTTCCCTCCTTTCAGGTCATCTGTGACAAAATTTTCCGCCATTGGTTCTCCTCAACTCTCAAGAGCTCTGCCCTTTCCTTCCAGCTTCAGTGGCAGCTCCGAGAGGCAGCAGAGGAATGTGCGGCCCCAGGAGGCCCTGCTGGGGGCCCCCAGGGACCCGTCCCTGACGTGTTCTGGAAGCTTCAGCGCCTCCTCCAAGCCTCGCTGCGGGAACTGCAGGAGGCGGAGAAGTAGGCACCCCTGGCCTTTGAGATGCTCACTGGGAGGTGACCTTCAGCTGAGTCCCTTGCACGTTGTAAAGAGACATTTTCACTATGCAAATGAACTATCTCTAAGATACCACTGCGGCCTGAAGCATGAAATCGCATCAAGCTGTCTCAGTGCCACGTTAGCTGCCCTCATCTGCCGCTCCTCTCCAGGCCCCACTTGTTTGCTGACAGCAAAGGCTGGTCTCTCCTTTGACACCTTTGACTGTTGTGTGAGTGTGTGAGCGTGCACGTGCGTGGGTGAGCATGCATGTTGTGCAACTGTGTGAGTTGCAGGTGTGGGGTGTGCATGCACATCTGTGTGAGCAAGTGATTGTGCAGCCTGTGTGTGCTGGGTTCCCTAGCGTGACCTCTGGGACAGCTCGCCCAGCTAGCCAAGGGGAGTGAGTTCCCCTTCTTTTGGAGTTAAAGACAATGGAGAGAAAGAGCTACAACTTCAGGAAATGTAATTTGGCCGGAGAGTGTGTGAAGGACAGCTTCTCATGGTTCCCATTTTGAGGTGTCCGTGTGGCAGGGAGCACTTACCTCTGATGCAGGGAGCCCTCAGCGCTGGAACCACAGGTTTGCTCACTGCCAGGGGTTCTGGCCCCTCGGGAACTGGAAGGAGAGCGAGTCCCCCGTGACCACTGACTACGGGCAGGAGGGAGGCCAGTACCCGTCTGCCTGTTGAAGGCAGACCAGCCCTGGCATCGCCTCACACTTTGTGGATTCACTTTCAGTGGAGCTCCTGGTGTAGCACTGGTGTGGGAGACACAGGCCGGAGGAGATGCATTCTGGTCACTCCTGGGAGGGACAGGCAGCAAAACCATGGACCCCCAGGCACAGCCTGGAGAGACCTCGCTTCTGCTCCACGTCCAGGAGACAGGGAGTGCTCAGCAAACCCTCAGCTGGTCACCTTCCTCGTGGACCGAGGACGGCGCTGAGAGAGGATAAGGAAAATCTGTTGGCAGTTTACATCTCAGAAAAGACAAATTAATCTGGAGTTTAAAAAAAAATCACAAATTGACAAATTCCAAGCTCTTTCTCATTTCCTTGCTCTAACCCCTTCTGATCAGACAAAGGGGACTTGCCTACCGGAGCTCGTTTGGATGCACAGCTCCAGCCAGGCTGCCGGTCAGCGCCTGGTCCACTGAGGGATCGCGCAGGACGGAGAAGATAACCTAAGGCCCAGGGCTTCTGAATTCTGCGGCTCCTACACTTTTGTTTGAAGGGGCATAGTTATCTGCTATTCCCAACCCCTCATCTAACACCTCTGGCATTTTTCCAAGTGACTGACATCCCTACAGGGTCTTCCCTATCATAGTTATGAGTCACTCTGCATTTGCATTCTTTGGCAGGAAGAAAGCACCCACATCAGTCATTTTGCAGCAAAGTTAATTAAAACTACAGATTGATGCAGGCCTTGGACTAGTAGATTCTGAAAGAAGAGAATTGGCACTTCTGTGTGCTGAGCCGAGGCTCCTGTTTCTCCAGAGTTGTGTGCCCTGTGAGCTTGTTTTCTGCGGTCATGCGAGGCTCCCCAAACACACGGACCATCTTTATGAGCGAAAGGTTTCCCTGAAGATGGGTGGGGGATAGAAGTAGAGGCAGGGAGCCACAGAAGTTTTGTGGTCTGTGCCCTTAAAACTGTTGGTTTTTGCATCATGAAGGCAAATGGGTCTCCTGTGGGTTGACCCAGGGATTACAAACCCTCATTAGTGCTGGCTCTGAGCTCACTGGCCTGGCAGCTGAGCTGGCTGGGGAAAAAAAAGTTCATTTTCATTTCCACCAAAATGGAAACAAATATTTTTGTTTATCCTGGAGACTGTGCAATATGTAATTACCCAAAACAATAGTGCTTTTATTGTTGCAAAGGAGCAGCTTTATCCCTTCCCCACCCTTGTTGGACCACCCCATACACACATCCACACCCACACACACCCCTACACACACACACACACACACACACACACACACACACACACACCTTCCTCATCCTGCCTGGAGATTGCATTTACTGCAGTGTCTCTTAAACTATCTGATGAAGTCCAGGTTTTGTTTTGTTTTTTAATTTCAAACCCTTACAAACTAATACTTTTAAATAATACAATAAACAAACTGTTGTATTTAATATTTTTAGTGGGACAAGTGAGGTGTTTCTTGCTTATCTGATCGAGCAACCACCCTGCTTGGAGATGAATGCTTCTGCCTAAATGATTTCTACGTTTTGTTTTAATAACTTGCAGAGCAGACAAAACACTTTGAGAGATCTGTTGATGGAATCGAAGAGGAGATTATCAAGATCACCAAGCATAGGCTATTCCTTCTAAAGTTTTATCCAAATTAAAACAAGGAGTGCTTTATCCACCTCCAAATCCCTTATCAGAAGCTAATTTTCACAATTTATCTTAATAAATTTTAGTTAAAAATATCTTTTGATGAAGCAATTCCAGATTTTATGCCCCGCTGGATTACAGCTGACAAAACCTTAACTACACAGAAACCGGAAGCATTCGGGCCATGTGTTATTGAGTACCTGGGCAGTGCCTACTGGATGTCCCGGCAACATCACATGTCTACAAACACTTCCAAACCCGCCTCTCAGTTTTCTTCTCCTCACAGGAAGTGAGTAGCAAGCACTTCATACGTGTGCCACCTCCAAGAAGGCCTCTTGACTTGCCTCCCACGGGTCCTGCCCCTTGCCCAGCACCAGCCTGCCCAGGATGAATGCCCAGGATGTTAAATTATTGGAAGAGCAGCTATTTTTTAAAATTTTGGAGGCTGTTTTTTAGTAGCTGAGAGTGGAGGAGTTTAGCTGGAAATTCCAAAACCAGTGGCCCTATAAAGTTTATTTACTGGGCTCGCACCCCACAGTTGGTAAAAAAATTCTTCCCTGGCTCATAACATATGTAATCTGTCCCACCTTTTGGATGCTGAAACCTGTATTGAAGTCTTTGGTACCTGGCTGGCCTCACCCATGCATTTTCCAGTGGAGTATGTTTATGATGTTACATGACTGCTGAGGCGAAGCTTCATGAGAAATCCTACAGAAAAATGTTAAAAGCAGAGCAGGTGTGTTGCTGGCCTACTCTGAGTTTCTTGGGGGAGCAACAGATGATCAGGAGTCTGGGAGTTTCCTTCCTGTCTTTAGGAGACGCCTCCGAACTTCAGAAACATGCCCAACCTTCTCTGCCTCTTCCTTGGGGCACATGGGGTTCAGCGCCTCTCTCTTCTGTTGTCAAGTTGCCAGCCCCACTGCTCTTCCCATGGTCTGTGGTTCAAGACTTGACCTCCGAGATCAGACAATCTGAAGCTTTATCACAGTGGCATTATTGATCACTGATCAGCTTTGCGACATTAGGTGAGTCACTTCACTTCTCTGTGCTTAGCTTCCCCATCTGTAAGCGTATTGGTGGCTAATTCCTTATCTTGGGGATAGATAAGGACATTTGTGAGGACTAGTGGGACAGTGCATGGTGTGTGGGCACACCTCGAGAGCTCTTTAACCTTTTATCAGTGATGACGAGGCTGCCTCCATGGAGGATGTAATCTCTGTGCTTCCCTAGCCTGCCTCTTTGGCCCACTCCCCTAAAGGCTCCTCTCGCCTTTGTCCCAGGTTCTGTTGCAGTGTCCCCAGTCCCCCGTCTCCAGCTCCTGAGGTCATGTCACACAGGCCAGTCCTAATACTGCTCCTCAGCGGAGGGGGCCACGTCCTGCCTCGTATCCAAGGGAACCAGATTCCTGGGTTGCCCAGGTCTGCGTCCTTTTGTAAAGCTCCAGACCTGGCACATCGCAGGTCTGGAAGCTGGTAGAGAGCCTCTGCTATGGATGGCATGTTTGCAGAAACCTAAACCCCATGTGATGGGGGGAGGAAGTGGGGCCTGGGGGAGGTGATGAGGTCATGAGGGTGGAGCCCAAATCCTGGGATCTGTGCCCTTGAGAGTCATGAGACAGGCAGGATCATGAGGGTCCGTGGCAGCTGGAGAAGGAGCCTGGGGCCAGCGGGCTGATGCCCTCAAGCGGCCTCGTTGATCTGACTGTGACAGAGACCCTTTGACCTGAGGGAGGACAGGCCAGAGGAGACGCAGGTCCAGGGGGCCTCCGACAGCCTGCTGGCGTCTGGCAGGTGGAGAAGGGAGCGCGTACTTTAGTCACATTGGAGGGGACACCGGCAGTGTGGTGGCAGGTTTGCTCGGGGTTGGGGGCAGTATTTGGGGCCCCTGAAGACAACTGGGTGAGGTGCTGTGGCTCATAATGAGAGAGAGGCAGGAGGAAAGGAGCAACTGGCGGGGGTGCTGCCGAGGCCAGCAGGACCTCCTGAGCCAGAAGGGCTGTGCACACCCGGGGGGAGAGGATCCAAACAGTGCGAAAGGCAAAGAAATACAGGGAGATTTTTCTGTCACTTGGAAAAGGAAAGGTCAGAGGTTAGGATGAACTAAACATCTTCCTCCAGGTTAGTAAGGAAGTCCTTCAGGACAGAAATTCGTATTGAGAACTCAGCACCACCATGAGAGGCTGTGCCACCCGATGAGTGTCTCGGGCAGCGAGAGCGAGTACTCGGAAGACTTTCAACATCCAAGCCAGGACTGCCTGTCAGCGCAGTGGGCAGGGCACACAAAGTCTGTTTCACATGCGTGCATGTGCACACAGGCACACACACAAACGTGCATGCACACACGTGCACACACGCATGCATGCATGCACAGACAGGCATACGCACATGGGTGGAAGTTGAGGGAAGTTTCCCTGAGAACAGAAAGAGAGAAAGGGACAAAGGACTCACATTATTACCTATGATGAATTGCACTAGACATTAATGCTGTGGAAACATCATAAGAATTGAGAAATTAGGGAGCAAGTGTTTTCATCTGTCCTTATAGGTGACAAGAGCAAAAACCCATGAGGTGAAGGAATGAGAGCTGGAAACAGATGGGCAGGGTGACAGTCAGGGTGGACTCCAAAGGCTTGTCCTTGCCACATGACTCAGTCACACTGACACTTGGGTGAATTCCTGAGTCACTACTTAATTTGTACCTATGCACATATTTTATTTTCAGACACATACAATTAATAACTTAGTCAAAGAGAAAACCAAAAAGAAAAAACTTGTCTTTCTAGCTGTCAAGTTGCTTTTCTCCAGAAGCCAAGTGATGGTGACCCTGAACGAGGGGTGGGGCCCTAGATTACACGGGAGGAAGGCAAGGGCCTCTACCCGTCCAGCCTGTCCCTCACTGGCCCCCAGTGATGCGCACAGGACCTAACTGAGGAGCCCAGCCTGCTGGCCTTGCAGGCTGAGGACCATGTTGCCCTGGGGGCTGCTGTCTGCTCACGTGCAGACGCTGCCCAGAGGGGTTCTGTGCATAAAAGTGGTGCCTGCCCACGTGCTGGCCACGTGGCCACCTCCTGTAATGCAGGATCATGTGCCATACAGGTGCTTCACAAACGTTGACTTAGTTACGTCCCCTCACAAGCCTGAGGTTGGAACTCACTCATACTGGAAACAGAATATAACTAGTAGATCTTGTCCATCCAGGGCGGGAACCCTGGTCTACGGACCCCCAGGTCCAGCTTTGACCTTCGCCCCCAGTGGGCTGAGATGAAATGCTTCATTGAGATCCACCTGCGTGTCCTGTGTGGGGCCATCTGTGACTGGTCGCAGTACTTAGAGAGCTCGGGGGCCTCTGAGCTGACGGCTGATAAAAGCTTCCCTGGGGGCCCCCCAGGATGACCACCAGGCTGTGCCGGGAGCGGGCTGGCTAACAGGAGACCTGAGAACAGCCCAGCATGATGACCCAGGTCATGCGTGGTTGAGGCGTGTGTCTGTAGGGTGCCCGGCTCTAGCAGGGCTGTGCGGACCATGCTGACTCACGCCCTTCGTACCCTGTCTGCACCTACCGAGTTCTCGGCATCTCACACCCAGCGTCGAGGCTGCTAGACGGGCGAACAGGCTGTAGTAGTAACAGTGCCTACGGGGCACCCATGGTGTCACATTGTCTGTCACAGGGACGGACCACCAGCACGCACGTGGGGAGGGCCCATAGCTGCCTGAACCCACCCAGCTCGCACCTGCTGCGGGGCCCAGGGCTGTCTGGCTCCAAAGTTCTCAGGGCCAGAGTAGCAATAACCACGAGATGCTGCTCCCAAGCTGGGGTTTCAAGCTTCACGTTGGCAAGCAGACGGATGCCAGGCCCCTGTGCGCCTGGCCCACGCTCCTGTGGAATTGTTCAGTCTCCAGCAAAGACTGAGGCCTGTAGCTCTGGTGGTGCTTGCTTGCCGGTCTCGTCAGCGGGAAGAAACCAGGCAGCATGGGTAACCATTGGGGGCTGCCTCAAGGGACTGGGGCCCAGGCCCCACGGAAGCTGGCGCCCTTGGTGCCCACCTCCCGTGCTCTGTGGAGGCTCTGTGTGCCCCTCACCTCCTGTGTCCTCGGTGGCCTCTGGCCCTGCCACCTGGGGTGGAGAGCTTGTAGACGTGATGCAGTCAGATACCATGGTCTGGGGCCCTGGGAGTTTGCACAGCCAGAAGCTGCAGCGTGCCGTTCCAGGGCCAGGATGGATGCGACCCACACCGTGGCGCTCCAAGGGACAGTGCAGGGGGCTGAGGTACCAGCATGTCCTGCTGGGACAGAGAGGCATCGTCACTGGAGCGGGTTTTGAAAAATGTTCCTAGGCGGTGGGTGGGAACAGAAGCCTGGGCAGGGTAGCTGTGGAAACCCAATGGAGACCCTCCCTACCCGACGGCCCTGAGGGTCTGGGCACCGGCTGGAAGCGTCTGAAGGAACTGGAAGGGATGCCATGCAGCTGAAGTCCTGTCCAATTCTGGGGGAGATGACTTCTTTGCAAGAAAGTTAATGCCCGCTAGCTCATTAGCATGGGATACCAGTCATTTAGAACATACATGTTCTAATTCATATAAAAATCTGAAAGTATGTATATATACAACTGATGGTGATTATATGAGAGAGGGTGGGAAGGATGGATATTTACCTCATAAATTATATTCTTCTGCATTGAATAGTCCTGATTTTTTGTAATAATCATTTGTAGTAATTGAAAATTAATAATATATATTATAAAAGTCAATGTTTGCAAAGTTTTCTGAGTCAGCTTTCAAATTTTCCCAGGGAAACTTATTTTGAACTGTCAAATTTAATAAGATTATGGGCCAAGACCTTGGAAGAAAATACAAGTCTATAAAAATCAAGGTTATTTTGGCCCAAATCCTTAGTACGGAGCTGTTCTGTGGGTTGGGAAGCAAAGTGATTCTGCTCTCACACTCAAAATATGTGCTGCCTGTCTTAGAATGACATCAGAAATAACATTTCATGCAAGTGTACGAGGCTTGATCTCATGTTTTCCGGAACCAGAATCTGTGTTTGTGAATACGACCCCACATGAACACAGCTTCTATGATAGGCTGTGCTCATTTTGAGAGAAAACTGCATTATTTGAGCCTGCTGCTTGTTCTTAGAATGCCTTAAAATTCAAGGCACTATTTACCCAAATATGTTGACTGGATGGAATCTGACTTTGCTTCTGATATTGCCTTTTCTTGTTTTGTAATTTTCTGAAGTAATTAATCTATTTTATTTTTTTATGATAAGCAGGCTATATACCTAAATATAAATAGAGACAAATGACATGTCTTTAGAGTCCCTTTGTTTCTCCACACACCTGGGCAAGTTTGTGGGTGCCGTTACAGCATAAGTGATGAAGGCCATTGGAGTCATGAAGCCTTTTCTTGCCTTTTCTTAAGACTTTCGAGATACAGGTAGAAAAAAAAACAGAAATAGCAAGCCAAGAGAGCGGGTTTGTAAATCTTGTGACGGTAACTCACTGAAAGTATGTTTAGGGTCTTTGATACTCTTTTAGTTTGCCTTCTGATTTTCCTGCTTGAGGACACTGAGAAAATATATTTACTCCCAAGCCAGGGGCAAAGGCTGTGGTGACCCACCTACAGCCCTTTAGGACGGAGCAGAGGGACGGCGAGGCTCATCTGCTTGGGTCCAGCGTGAGCTGGCGGCGCAGGACTTTGTTGGAAATGTGCAAAGGCACATCTGGTCTGGGCCAGACCTTTGCTCTTGGATCCATCTGTGCAACTCTTGTTTTCCAAAGCTTCATGGGGCTGTAACCTCCCTCCAGGGGACCATAATGGGAGGGGCTCACGGGAGGACAGGAAGCACCAGATGGTGACTTGGAAAGTTCATGGCAGGGTGGGTGGGTGAAAAACTTTCTACTTGAAGTCAATGGTGCAACTACTTTTCAGGTCAGTTGGCACAGGCCTCAGAAGACAGCCGTTCACAGGGTCCATGTGGGCTCGTGATGCATTCTAATGCCGGTTTTCCTTGGGACATAGAGGTCTGAGATCCCTCCTGAAGCTGTCAGTGCAGCCGTCTCTGAAGTTTGCCTCAACAGCTGAGTCTAAAGATTAAAACAGGAGACCCAGTTCCAACTGGGAAACAGCCAGAAGGTTTAGATGCTCTAAGGAAAGATCTGGAATATGTTAGGAGTGGAGAGAGAAACTATTGTTTCAGCTATCCATCGATCCATCCACCACCTACATCTGTCTGTCTATCTATCCATCATCAATCGTCTATTTTTTTATGATAGTATTTCCTTGAAAAAGAAATAAATCCACCAGAGTTGAAAAGAAAATATTAAGTAAGATGGTACTATTTTTGGGAAAT
The DNA here is from genome assembly GCA_032199065.1 of Smutsia gigantea. Lineage (NCBI taxonomy): Eukaryota > Metazoa > Chordata > Mammalia > Pholidota > Manidae > Smutsia > Smutsia gigantea. Next base: position 78,554 of record JAVSCE010007925.1, on the reverse strand, counting down.
AGCATCCATGGAGAGGCTGAAAGTATAAATGCCATAGAATAGCATGGGACTTGGAAACTTCCCACAGTTTGGGTGCCAAGCCTTCATCAATACACTGGTGAGCCCATCCACTGAAAGCTGGCAGGACACTTAGTGCTGGGAGGTGAGACAGGGAGGAGGCGGGGGACGGGGGTGAAGTCCTCCCCGACCCCACTCCCCACCGCAGGAGTTTTCTAATAAAACACAAGCCCTCCACGTGTACGTGACAGAACGGCCCCAGCCTCCCTCTTCCCCCGGGGCCCCAGCCTCTTGGGCCTTTGTAAACATACCTTTTAAAGCTGTAGCTGGGTCTTCGTGAGCTCAAGGCAGCAGTCCTTAGGAGGTGTAATGGAGTGAAAAAACTTGGCGTCTCTGCCTTCACAGTGTATTTGTCTCCTTTGCTGCCTTCATTTTGGGTCAAAAAGCTTTTGCTCAGCTCTGCGGCCCTGCGCACAGGCTTGTTAAGCATCAAAAGGCATTTTGCTCACGGCTTAAGACTGATGCAAACAGCCCCTTACCCAAGACTTGCCTCCCCCAGGAGATAAGGAAGTATGGATAAAAATGACGACTGGGTTGTCAAGGACTTGTAGGAACATCACGGCCAGACTCTTGTCAACAAAATGACTGGAGTCGAGTGGCCCAGGACAAGGAGTTTCAGCCCCTCCTCAGGCCCTTGCTGGTGCCCAGATGTCTGAGGTCGGTCGTCACCTCCTAACCTCCACCCCCTCCTGTTCCCCTCCTTCCCTCATATAAAGGAGCTTGAAATCAACCTAAGATGAAGCTTGGGGACACTAGTCCTCCATCTTCTCGGTTTGCTGGCTTTCCAAATAAAATCGTTTTGTCCCAACACCGTGTCTTTGACTTACTGGCACGTCACGTGGGGAGGGGCACAAGCTTGCACTCGGTAATAGGGTTTGCCTCGGAAATATGCGCATGTCTTATTCTAGGCAGGCCCAAGGAGGCCTAATCTGAAATGCTGGTTGTTGGTGAATGAGTGATGCGCTGTGCCCCGGGAGGGGGTCGGGGGGGGCGGAAATTCACTCAGTGCTTGGTGGACACCAGGACCCTGCCATCTGTGGGGTTCTTAGGAAAGCGTATGCATTCCTCCTTTGGGATTTGACTCTGTTGCCGCTCATTGAGGTTAACATGGGAGCGTACGCATGCACCTATGTGCACATGTGCATGTGCATGTGTGTGCATACGTGTATGGATGGTCATGTGTGTTGCACTGGTTGGTACCAGGATGAGGAAATCTTGAGGGGCCTACTGCAGGGAGTCACACCAGCCCAGCCCTCCAGCGCCCTCAGGGCACATTCCGAAGCCCAGTCCTGCAGGGCACAGGTGCCGCTGGGCTCAGTGCCGAGTCTGCAGAGGGCAGCCAGAGTAGGGGTGGGGCTGGGGAAGGGCTCAGCCTTTGTAGTACTCTTTCTGGGCCCTTGGAGGTGGTGCTATCTTGTCCTGTGGTCAAGTCTGCCTCTTCTGCCTTGTCATTCCCCTAAGTTGTTCTAAAGCCTTTTGGGGGGTCCTCTCCAGCTGCCGGTGCTGGCCTGCAGAGCCAGGGGAGCAGCCACTGTCACCCTCTGCTGTGCCTGGGGGAGGAGCACCTGGGCCCCCAAGGCTGGGACTGGGCTTCTTCAGAGAAGCCTAGGAGGAGGAGCCCCTCAGAGGAGCCGCATAGAACCAGGCAGCCCCTGTGAGGTGACCGCACTCACAATTAGCATGGAGCCACTGACTGAGGGGCACGCCAGCTAGTTGGCTAACGACCGTCAACAACTTACAAGGCTGAGTATATTACCGAAGGCAGCAGATTCAGCATTTGAAATCATGGAGAGGAAGATGAGGTGTTCAGACAGATTTAGCAGGGATTAAATCATTGAAGGGATTCTTGCCAGGTGGGCCTAATCTCTGGGGATGTGAACATCAGCTTTGGTGGACACGGGGGGCCACAGGACTAGGGTATCTCTGTGCTTCTGTGGGGACTTTGTGGCCTCCCCATAAACCCTGTTTCAGAGAAAACCAGCTAGTTTTACATCCATGTACTGCGGTTCTGTTGGCTCCTATTTTTTTCCCAGTGAAATCATACGCCAAGAAATTATTAATAGCTCAATGTCAAGTCGGGAGGAAGTATTGATCTGGAGAAAGCACTTTCCTCAATTGCCACCAGCTTTGGAAATTGAAATTGACATTAAGCCTTCTGATTCCTTGAAAGAAATAAATGGGAACCAGTAAAATAAGACTCATTGGGGCCTAAACAAAGAAATTGGTTGGGAAAGAAAAATATTAAAAATAAATGAAAAATGGTGGAGACACATTTGAGTGGAAAAAAGTACCCACTAAGTACTATTTATACCACTCCTGTTTAGTTGTACGTAGTGTTAGGGTGAGACCCTCAGAGATATGATAGGAGTAGAATTTATCAATCATTCATAAGGGGAAGACAAAATACCTGACAGTTGTAAGTGGTGCTGTGGTCATGCATGTCAGCGCTCCATGAAGACTTCTTGATAAAGTCCAGTAACTCACGGGTGGAACTCACCTACGTTTTAGCCCAGTACTGGAAGCTTCATCTTCCACTCTCAGGAAAGGGATGCCAAGAATCTGTTATGGCAACATTTAGTGACAAAAGAAGGTAGACTGGAGCTATCTGTGGGCCGTGAAGTATTTTGCTGCTCTGGCATTAAAAAGGAAGATAATGTGGGAGTTGTTACGGAGTCCAAGGTCTTGCCACTTGCCACCACATGCCTATAAGAGACAAGGTGTTAGGGCAAGGAAAGCAACTTTACTGGGAAAACCAGCAGTCCAAGAAGACAGTGGACTAATGTCCCAAACTGTCACCTTAACTTAGGGTTGATTTCAAGTTTCTTTTATATTAGGGAAGGAGGGAAACAGGAGGGGGTGGAGACCAGGAGGACTTGACCAACCTCAGACACCCGGGCACCAGCAAGGGCCTGAGGAGGAGGTGAAACTCCTTGTCCTGGGCCAGTTGACTCCAGTTATTCTGTTGACATGAGTCTGTGTGGGTAAAGTGGGGTTCCTATGGCCAGGATCCTCACCGAACTTAAACCATCTGATGGTGTAACTGTCCTGTTGCTATGCTACCGCTTCCACACTTTTAGGCAATAAGCCATTATTGTGTTAATATAAAGAGTTCTGCCCAGTGCTCTGCACGATGGGGTGGCAGGGCTGAAAGGCTGCAGGAGAGCAGAGCAGAGGCTGGAGTGGTGGCAGCGCCAAGGACAGAGGCCCAGAGGACGGCTGTGCAGACAGAGGGTCCCAGAGGCAGAGACTGGCTTGCTGCATACAGACTCGCTCTGAGAGAATGGGATTTTAGTGACTGACCTGCCACCTGGAAATAAAGTTGGGCATAACCTTTTCATCCCAAGAACCCTTTGCTGTAAATTTCTTTGGTCACAGCGAATCTATAGCGAACTTGCCTGGGGCTGAAACTCATTTGCAAGACAGTTTGGCTGTGACTTCTTGTAAGTCCTTGACAATCCAGTCATCATTTTTGTTCTTGCCTCCTTATCTCCTGGAAGAGGCGGGTTTCAGATAAGGGGCTGTTTGCATCATCTTAAGCTGTGAGAAAAATTCCTTTTGATGCTTAACAAGCCTGTGTGCAAGGCAGAGGGCTGAGAAGATTTTTGACCCAAAGATTAAGGCAGCAAAGGACACAGAGACAATGTGAATGCAGTGATGGCAGCTTCCTAAAACCCACTAAGGACCTCACCATTTTTCTGCTTTAAAATCCTCATTGACTATAGAAAAATCCAAATGCTGGCTAGAGTATTGTGAGCTAGTCTGTGTTGAATTGTATCATTCTAGCTCTGCACCAAGCCATGTCCTTAAAAACAAAAAAACGTTTTAGAGCAGTTTTAGGTTCGCAGAAAAACTGAGCAGAAGGTGGAGTTCCCAAACACTCCCTGCCCTCAAACATTCAGGCACCCCACCACCAGCACCCCTGCCCCCCAGAGCAGTGCATCTGGGGTCCCTGATGGAGCCACACTGACCCTACCCTCACAGTCCATCATCTACATCGGGGTAAAAAAAAAAAGTGGATTCCAGAGCCACCCCGAGATTCTGACTTAGGCTTGGGATGCAGTCTTACATCTAGGCTCTTGGGTGTCTTGTCCTCAGCCAGCTGGGGGATCACTGAGCCGGGTTCATTCTCCTCCGCCTGCCCTGCCTCCATTTTTATAGCTAACTGTACAGCACTGCTTTCCTAATCAGGTAATATTCAAGAAACTGTTTATTCACTGAACACCCTGCATTTCTAGGGCTCACAAAATGTGTGTTGAATTGTTTTTGTAAAGATGTCCCACTTGATTATATTTTTATACCAACATTTGGAATAGAAACAAAGTGCCCTTGGAGTAGTTCTTTGTGGAGGCTGGGGGCTGCCTTTACACCAGTGAGCCGAGGCCAGGGCTCCCAAAAGCCACGAAGGGGGGCCCCTCACCAATCTGCCAAACTCTCCTCAACCTGCTCACTGATTTCCAATTTCAAGGATGATCTCTACAGAAGCAAAAACACTGCTTTTCAGGAAGGCTGAGCCATCACGAGGTACCCCTGCATTAGTTCCCTGGAGCTGCTGTAACAAAGTGGCCCTACCTTAGTGGCTTAAAATGACACAAACTTATTCCCCTGCAGTCCTGGAAGCTGGCGTCGGGGGGCTGGCAGGGGGCTGGCTGCTCCTGAGGCTCCCAGGGACCATCCGTTCCTCAGTTCCCCCTGCCTCTGGGGGCCGCTGTGTTCCTGGGCCTGGGGTCGTGTGACTCTCACCTGGGCATGGCCACACCTGCTTCTTCTCTTAAAGGACACTTGGGATTTCACGTAGGCCCACTGGATCGTCCGGGATCCTCTCTCCACCTCAAGGCCCTTCATGTGATCACACCTGCCAAGTCCCTGTCATTAAAGCTTCCGGGGACTAGGGCACGGACCTCGAGGGGTCAGTAGTCTAAACGAAGGAACAGACGCAGGGATTGACAGGCTCACTTGCCTCCTAAGCCACTAAAATCAGCTGCGTGGGGCGAGGAGCAGTTTGCTTGATGAGAAGCGGCCATCGAGCAGCATGCACGCCCCGCTGAGGCTGCCCGGGTCTGCCACGGTGGAGCCCAGGGCCACTGTGGAGACAAGGGCGGAAGAGTGCCAGGGGCCGGCGGCACCTGCTTCTGCAGGAACGGGGCCGGGAGCAGGCCAGTGCTGGGAACCTCTCTGCCGACCGCTGTGCCTGACTGCAAGGCTGGCAGGGAAAGACGGCTGCAGCTGCTCTGGGAGCAGAGAGGTTTGGGCACATGTTAGTCATTACCATTACTGCTTCAGAGTAACGAGGACTGGTTCTATGCTGAGCTATCACGTTTCCAAAAGGAAATACTAGATTTTCACTTTATTTTGTCCTTTTCACCTAAAGCCACACAGCTCTGGGAAACTTCATTCTTCTCTGAAGCCAGATTTTCCTACATGAACCGGAGAGTTTCTAAGCATAACAGCTGCAAATGTTAGAATGGAGACTGACGGCTTACAAATCACCAAAAGCCTTTCAACAAGGCCTTTTCGGGGAGGTTGAAAGGAAGAGAATATTTTTTCAAAGCACCTCAAGATTATGAATAGAAAGTCACTGAACTTAGATAATTATTAAAAAGAGAGACATTCTTTTCCTTAAAGCAATAACTGAGTAATAATTTTTTTGTCTTTGACACCAAATAAAGTCATTTTAGATTCCTTTGGGCTGCTAACACTTGGAACTGACTTAGAAACAAGTGTCCCTGGGACTAGTCGGAGTGTGTGGGAATGCGTTCTCTTGCGAGCTTTCCAAAGGGAAGTGAGCTGCGGGGCCTGCAAGAAGCCGAGAGGAGAGCCCCAGGGAGGCCACGCCCCAGGCCCCGGGAGAGTGGGGTGGGGCCATAGGGAACCTCTTACGTTTGCATCCCGGAGGAAGGCGGTGGCATGATGAATGTGTGACTCGCCCGTGGAAGACAGTCTGTCCACCTCTAGCACTTCCAGCCTGCTTGCAAAAGGAGATTCACCTTATGTCACAGGAGGAAGCCCAGTGGCTGCATGGCAGTCCTAGACTGGCCTGGGGCTCTGAAGCGCTGCACCCAGACCACCTGGGTGGGTAACCATGAAACACTGACTGTTTCTCAGCCTTGTTTTTAAGGCAGAATCCAGTGCCTCCAAATGTCATAGGGGTCTGAAGGCAGTAAAGCCTAGTGCTGAAGCATACACATGGATTCAAATTACTCCACCACACACGTGTGTGCCTCAGTTTCCCCATCTGAGATCAATGCTGTCACCCCTGATGACAGCCAGGGCTTCGAGCGCCTGTTACTGTCTGCACTGGGCACTACTCAGACTGGCATGGAGCTGGCATGCAGAGGAACGTTAGCCGAGGGACCGGGACAGTGTTTCCCAAACCAGAGGCTCTGTGACGAAGGGGAGGAGGTGGGGCCTGCAGCCAGCCCGGCACTTGGCTTCCTGCTTGGGAATGGCCGCTGTACCTGCTTCCTGGCGACACGGAAGGCTGTTACCTTCACACAACTCGGCGATATGAGGGTCACTATTCGCCTTAGATTCAGCAATGCGGTCGCGGCGGGGGATGCCCGCTGATGCCGGCCCTGCCCCCGGGGCCCCGCCTGCGGCTCTGGGTGGAGGCTGGCCTGCCGTCGCCCCAGCGGGTCCTTGGCTGGGGGAGAAGCTGCCGTGGCTCCCAGGCTGAAGCACCGGATTCTCGCTTCCCTTCTCTTCGCCCTGATCTGGGCCTTCCCCGTCCTGGCTCCGCTCCGGAGGCTTTATCTCGGAGCCCCGCGGCCGGACGCCAATGGCAACATCGGCAGAGGCGCTGGGGTCTGGCCCTCGTCCAGGCCAAACGGCAGCCATGGGAGAAGTGGAGGCGGGCTCGGGGGCCGGAGAGGAGCAGGGCCCTGGGACCCGGGGATTCGGGGACAGGGGCTCCCCGCTCTCCCTTCACAAGGGGTTCCCCTCGATCCCCGCTGCGGAGTCCCTGCCGGAGAGCCTGTGGAGTCCATGAGTCTCACCGACGAAAACGCGGCCACGCTGGGGCGGCCTCCCGGCGCCGGCTCCGCCTGGAAGAAACGAGTGTGGTTGGGAGGGAAAATTCCGCACCGCGACGACTGGCCCGGCCATGGCCCCAGCCTCTGCGCCTGGCGGCATCTGAGATGCTCCTGAGGGACTCGTGCAACCCAGACCGCGAGCACCCGCTCCCAGCCGCCTCCCCGACGGGAATGGGCGTCTAACTTCCCTCCAGTCCAGCCTCCATGGCCCTTCTGCCGCGGAGGTGCGCCCGCCGATGGGCGACCCCCGCCTCGGCGCCTCCGTGCTCCCGGGACCACCTGCACCTTTGGGGAAAACCCGCCACCCAGAACTGATTTCTGCCGGATGCGCTCCGTGGTCCGTGGGATAGGATGAGGGGCATGATGCTCTCTGAACCGTGTGCAGCCCCTTCACTCCGGGGCCCCCTTTTCCCTGGGCGCACCGGCCCAGAACCCCCGGCAGAGCGCCCTGAGGGCGGGCAGCCTGGGCTGGCGGGCAGCCTGGGCTCAGCGAGCAGAAGGGGATGGTCGGGGTTCGGGCCGCGGGGGGGCGGGCTTGCAGAGCACCCCGTGGGAGCAGGGATCAGATAAAGCCAGCGTCACATCTGTCCCGTCCGTTTGGGCCACTAGCACGGACACCACACTCCGGGGCCTATAACCACCTTTATTTCTCCCCGTTCTGGAGGCTGGAGGTCCCAGACCCAGGCAGATTCGGGGCGCAGGGTGAGCGCTCCTCCGGGTCACAGAGGCCTCTTCCCGCGTCCTCTGCTGGGAAAGGGCAAGGTACCCCGGTCCCCTTCATGACCCTAACCACCCTAAAGGCCCCACCTCCCGATCCCATCACCTGGGCGAGTGCAGGTTTCAACTTGTGATTTGGGGGGATTGAACAGACTTTCAGGCCATAGCAGATCCTCTTTAAAATATGGGTCCCAAAGCTTCCATCCTGCGCAGGGCAGCCCCCTAGGTCAGAGCCCCCGGGCTGGCAATCGCCTTCCCCTGGCAGCGGGCCCCCTGGTTTGGGGGCGGGAGGGCAGGCGGGCAGCCAGGCGTCCTGGGGTCTCCATGAGGCCTCCCCAGGGCAGGCTGAAAGCAAGGTAAAAGCAGGTATTTCCTGCTTTTTAGCAGGAAAACAACTGTCACCGCTTTGTTAATTCTAGTCATTTCCTTTATGGATAATCAGCAAAAGAGGCCTTTCGGCGCTGTTACCTGTTATTACTGCTTTTCACTTGTTCTTCACCCACTGCCCCCTTGGGGTGCCCATATCATGGGGGCCCCGCTAAGATGGGTGTGCTGAGGGGGCATGAGGGGCACATTCCCAGCGTCCAGGCGCTGGTGGGTGGGTGCCTCGCCTGAGGGTTCAGCCCTGGCCAAGTCCACTCTGGCTGTGGTGAGACTGAAAGATGACAAGGGACCATGGCGGGTAAAAGCATTTCTGCCCAGCTTTATTTGGGTGCTGGCTTGTCAAGTGCGAGAATCACATCGGCCTCCAGGGCAGGCGGCTCACAGCAAACCAGTCGCTGCCCCCAGGCCTCTCCATCACCTGAGCCCTGGGCAGAGTTCTTTATATAGTGTCAATAATAGCTCACTGCCCACACGTGTGCACGCCTGAGCCTATGAGCACTGCACGTGCGCAGTAGGTGAGCAGACCAGGGTCAGGTGAGAATCCTGGTCAGGGAACTTCCATTTTCTCTACAGTGGGGTGAAGACAGAGACCAGGGCCTCTGGGGAGGCAGGGCTGTGGGGGTGAAGGCACTGCATGCGGAACAGGTGAGGCAGGGGAGGTGGCTCCCTGTCCCATGCATCCCAACCCCAGGACCCCCAGGGCTCAGACACAGGGCGTGGAACATGGTGAAGAGCGCAAAACACCGCGGAGCTGGAGCTGCAGCCCTGCTCATCAGGAAGCATGGGGACGTTCACGCTGGGGGCTTTGCCCCTCTCTCCCTGGTGACTGGCACGTCCTGCCTCGGGGACACCCGAGCAGAGAGCTAATCACTGTCCTTGGATGGGGGCAAAACTGGGCATCAGTACTGTCACCTGAGCCCTGAGCGCCCTTCTGCAGAGGTGCAAGAGGGAGACAACCAAAATCAAGTGCTGGAAAACACTTTCAAAAGCCTGGCTCTTTCCTCCCAGGGCCCCCAGCCCTTCTCCCCTTTCCTCTCTTCTCTCCTCTCAGTTCTACTCCCCTCTGCTCCCTGGCAAGGTTGTGAGGCTGTCACGTGGGGACAGGCTGGGGCCCTACCAGCCCAAGGGCTCCTTTATCTGACCACAGGGCCACCACCATGCAGCGCCCACTGTGAAGAGAGCAGCTCCAGGAACCATATGCGCTGCACAATGGGTGGGCAAGGCAGAGCCTACAGCTATTTGGGGCATCAGTTAGCTCAAACACAGCACTGTGGTCTAGTGAGTGGCAGGCTCTGAATAGATGAGTCCCAGAGTCCCAGAGTCCTAGGGTCGAAAGCACCTATAGCCAGCCAGTTGAACTGCCCAACTCAGTCAGATGGTGGAATTCCCTCTGGTAAGGTGTCGCCAGGTATCCAGCCAACACCTGAACTCCTCTAATGGCCAGGAACTCATCCTCCAAGGGGGCCCATTTGGACATTTTAATTGGTATAAAAATTTCTTGCATGAGTCAAAATCAGTTTCCATGTAGCTTCTACCCACTGATCTTATTTAATCACTGAGATCATGCTGAAGGGTCTTTGCTCTTCTCTCATTTGTTCAGCAGACATTTGGAAGGTCCCAGAGTTACAGGTTACAGTAGTGACCAAAAACCCTGGACTCAGACAGACCTCAGGCAGAATTCCCAGCTTTGCCATTTTCTAGTTGTGTGAACTTGGACAAGTGACTAATCTCTCTGGGTCCCAGTCCCGACTTTTTTAAGAGGGTTGAAAACATCAAAAAGTTACAAGAATTAGAGGCAATGTCTGTAAAGCATAAGCAGATTGTGATAAAAACTGGAAGAAAGAAAGCTGTCATTATTTTTCAGATCACACAGAAAGAATTTATTACTTAGAAAGTGCAAAAGAATTAAAGAATAAAAAGTATCAATCACAAATTATCATTAATATAAAAGTTATCCATTTTGCTTGAAGCAACAAATGATTAGAAGATGTAATGGATAGAGATGCTATTAGTAATAGGAAAAACAGCAACAAAATAAATTATCTACCAATAAATCTAATAGACGATGTGTACACCCTTTTTGAAGAAAATTACATAATTTTAAGCAAGGCCATAAAGGAGACATAAGCATAAAGGCTACAAAGATCACATATTCAAAGACAGTATAAATATGTCAGTTTTCCCTCCTAGTGGCTACTGGTGTATATAAAAAACACTCTGAATTGAGAGGCATTAAAAACCAACCATTTTTTTAGGCTCACAGAATCTGAACATTACGGTTTGGGAAGCACACAGTGGCAACAGTCCTCCCTCCATGAATCAGGAACATCAAGGTGACACCTTCCCTCAAGGGTGGGGCCCCTGGTCTCTGCATTGCTTTGAGCTCCTGCCCGTGGGATGCTCTGGGTGGTAGGCAGGAGTATGCATGTGACATTTGATCCCAGTTTAGAAAATTCTGGGTCTTCATGGTGCAAGAATGTTCCTATTACCACCAATAACACATCTATGTTGTTCAAAGAAAAATGAAGTGGCCCTAGAAGCAAAAGAGAATGTTCTATTCATATCACTCACATATACATGGTGATGAGCAGTTAGTCCACTAGTGTTTATTCGTGCTGTGATCTCTCCATGGTTTGTTTTTATTTTCTCTCTCACTTTTCAGTATGAAGGCACGTCTGTGTGTTGTAAACCTGCACAGCCTACTTATCTTCTTGGTTCGCTGTATTATTATGTAAGCTAAAATTGTGCATTTATTTCCTGCCTTGGGAAACAAGAGAACATGCACGCATGAAGCAGCTGGAGAGAAGATGACAGTGACGTTTTTAGGATGAGAGTGGTGAACACCGTGCACACTAATTATCACTTTGTGGGTCTCCTGACTGCTCTCTCTTTGCTGGCAAGGGTCCTGCATGCAGAACAACCAGACAGAAGCAAGCCTTTCCCTTCCTTTGCTGGTAACTGAGAAAATGTTTAGTCAGTTGTTCATGTGGTAAAAAGCCCAGGATTATTGCAAAACTGACAGCTTCTCAGTGGAGGTCACTCTCTCACCTTTCCTCTTGGTGATGATAAACGTGCATTTGATTTGAGGAAAAGTCCTCAAAATGAGAGGACCTCACTTCATATCTTTTAGAGAAAAACAGGAAAAAGAAAAAGAAAACAAGTGGCACAGGTTAATTTGCGTCCAGTTGACCTTTGACTATGACCAAATAGCAACTTTTTAAAAATTGCTGATTAGACTATAAATGGCCAACAACCACATGGAGAGACGGTTAACACCACCAATCAGCAGGAAATCATCAGCTAGTCAAAATCACAACAAAACACCACTCCACACCCACGAGGGTGGCTTTCATGGAAAATTACAAGTGTTGGCAAAGATGTAGAGAAATTGGAACCCTCATACACTGCTGCGGGGAATGTAGAATGATGCAGCTGCTGTGGAAAATGGTTTGGCGGGTCCTCAAAAAGTTAAACAGAATTACTGCATGATCCAGCAATTCCACTCCTATGTCTATACTGAAAAAAACAGAAAGCGTAGCTCAAACAAATACTTGTACATGGATGTTCATAACTACATTGTTCCCAACAGCCAGGAGGCAGAAACACTGGGAATGTCCCTGAATGGATGACGAGATAAACACAATGTGGTGCATCTACCCACTGGCCTGTTACACAGCCATGGAAAGGAAAGAGGCACTGACACACGCCACCATGGGGATGAGCCTGGAAACATGATGCTACATGAGAGAAGCCAGATACAAAAGGCCACGCATGGTGTGATTCCTCTCAAGGGACATGTCCAGGGTTGGCATGTCCATAGAGACAGAAAGCGGCCAGTGGTGGCCAGTGGCTCAGGGGAGGGAGAATGGGGGGTGGGGCCAGTGGACCTGGTCATGTTAGAAGCACATGGGGAGTCTGGGGCTGCCTTTCTTGCTTTCACTCCAGTCTCACCTTGAGGCCAGACGATGTGCATCAGAGACAACATAGCTAACCCTCAATGGCCATTCCCTTCTTCCTTAATAACAGCACCCTAATTTTATTAATAGAGTTGATGTACCCCCTTTGCCCTCTCCCCTTCCTAGTTCCAGCTGCCTGGAAGGCAGATGTGATGACTGGAGCTACAGCAACCCTCTTGGATAATAAGGTGTTCTTGCGTATGAAAGCCACCACTTGGATAGTGGAGCAGAAAACTTGAAGGAAGCTGAATATTATCATCATGGACCTCTCACACCAGCATTGCACTGCCTATGGATTTCCTTTTCACGAGAGAGGAATACACATACGTGTCTTTTAAGCCACTATCATTTTGGATTTTTCTGTTATACACAGCCCAAACTGAATGCCAAGTGATACACTTGCATATCCTTGAACCCTCAAACTCCCCCCAAAACTCCAGAAGCATGGATGAGTAATGTCATTTTCCTGAATGCTGGAGAAAGATGTTATATCACAAATCATGTGAGTTTCTAAGATTCCCTTTAAAACAGTTCTGTTCTTTCTTCGAGGTTCTTTTCCTGTAGCAGCTATCTCATCCCTATTCTCTCTCCCATCCCCTCCAAATCTTTAGAACTTAACCAGCCACTCTCTTCCCAACCTGCCCTTGGTTTTATCAACCTGCACACTGGCCCAGCTGTCAGCTGAGCATGGTGGGACCTCCAGTTGCTCACGCAGTGTGTCCCCAGGGAGCCTCAGGTGCTTCTCCTGCATTTGAGATGATAACTCACTTCTGCCCCTGACCTCATGTGGGGGGGGTCCTGCAGTGCACAGAACTGCCCAGCGCCCAGAGGAGCATCTGGCATACATGCAGAATGAGGGGTCCTCTGTCCTGCCGCATCTGTCATTCTTGCCCTGAGAGTAAATGAAACCTGAGATCTTCACCACGGGCAGGATCTGGTCGCACAAGGTTCTGCTCTGAGCTGCTGGAGTTCTTCACTCCCCTTGACCTGAACTTGGGGGGCTGTACGACTTCCGTTTTGACTCCCTTCTAACAGGGTGCAGGACAGGGACAACCAGCTTCAACTGGCCGGCAAGCTACAAACCGTGCAGTGAATGTACGTCTAGGGCTTTCTCTGGGCTTTCACTGGCTTTATCCCAAGCCTCTTGGGATATTATTTTTGACTCATTCTGTGAATGGCTTTAAATCAATTTCTTCTGTTCCAAATGCTTAATATAGGGCTTGTCCACATGCAGTACTTATAGTATTATTGGAAAGTGTCTTGTTAATAAATCTTTCTGTCCCTAACCGAGCCCCCTCCTCCTGGGTGCCTCGCGCTGCCTGTTTTCCTAGCCAGACAGGAATCCTGAGTGCCTTCCCCCAGAGAGGAGCCATTTCCCAGATGACATTTCCACAGTGGGGCAGGCTCTGAAAAGGACTGTACTAGAATTCCCACAGTATTTGATCTATCAGATTAGCATAAGGCCTTTGGAGTCTCTAAATATTTGTGGACAAGAGTGGAAGTGGGGCCAACCACATGTTCTGAGGGCAAAGAAAACCCCAGGGCAGCGTCGCTCACACTGCGAATGCAAACCCAGGTCGATGTCCCTGCTGCAGAAAGGGGCAGATTACTCTGCTCGGGCCCTGATCTGGGCTGTGTTGGGGGGACCCTCAGGCTCTGCCAATGTCTCCCTCTAATTGCTTTTCCCCCATATGGGTTACCTTTTGCTGCTGTAGCAAATCACCACAAAATGCTTGAAACAAAAGAAATTACTGACCGTACAGCTCTAGAGAAGTCTGCCATGGGGCCAACAGCTAAACTCGAGGTGTGGGTATCCTTCTGGGGGCTCCCGGAAGTGTGCACTTCCCTGCTTCCCCTGCATCCAAGGCCACCCCCCCTTCCTCTGTCTTCCAAGCCAGAAGCATGCTGTCCCCTGACCTTTCCCACCTCTGCTCCGTCCTCACGTCTTCTTCGACTGTCCTGCCTCCTTTCCTTCAGAAGGACCCTCATGATGACCTTGGGCCTGTTAGGCAGGAAAATAGCTATGAGTGGGGTGGAAAGAGGAAAAGGCCAGGAAGTCCACTAAAAGAAAGACCCAAAATGAATCAATTAAAGCTCAAAAAGCCAAGAGCAACTTGGCCTGGAATGTTTGAATATTCCCCAGATAAAGGAAGGTGCCTCCGCAGAGCCCATGTCTTTATTGGGTTAATCACACAGGCCCAGCAGACTTTCTTTACCTTTACCGGCTGTTTTTTTTTCTCCTTCCGGCTCTAATTAAGTAGTCTGTAACCTAGGCAACTAATGTAGCATGCAGGCCCAACCATACACAACATAGTGAAAGGCAGAAAGGATTCCATCTGAAAGATTGTATTTTAATACCCAGTAAGTTAAAAATGTAAGATTCTTAACTTACTCTTTAGCAGACAATAACTCAGCCCACCTTGGGGGCTGGGCAGGCCGCCTGTTCGATCTGCTCCCAGACCCAAGAGGCCGGGATCCCAGGGAGAAATCAGAGCAGGAACTTCCTTGTGTAAAGCTAATTCTAAGTATTCAAAGACCACTTCACAAGTCTGCACCCCCAGGCCTTTGTCACATTCCTAAAGAATCCTTAAAAGGGAGAGTCCCCAACCTTTCGGGGCGCTCCTCTCTCTGAGGTCACCCGCACTTTCCCAGTGCATGACCTTTTAACTTTAAACTCTCTTTGCAACCTTTCAGGGGGCACTCCTCTCTCTGAGGTGGCCACACTTTCTAAGTATGTAACTTTTTAGTCTTAAACTTTCCCTCTCCAACCTTTCCGGGTGCCTCTCCTCGCTGAGGTTGCCTGCTGCACTTCTCTCTCAGTAACTTTGAATAAAGCTTTTACTCTGCTTCACTACTGTGTCTCTGCCCTTCAATTCTTTGTCGTGGCGGGGACAAGGACCGAGGAAATACACAATGCTCCCCTAACAGGCCCATCCACATATTCCAAGATAGTGTCCTTCCCTCAAGACCCTTACTTTACTCTGCAGAGTGCTTTATGCCGCAGAAGGTAATGAGACAGGGACTGTGGGTGTAGTCAGAGTAGGGGGAGGGCCTCCAGAAAAAGCAAGGCAGAATATTTGCAGTCAGAGCAATGTAACTACATGCAAGGAAACCACCTTCCAAAACTCTGTGTTAAACATTAAGCTCCAGGGTCATTCTTCAGTAAGATCAGTTGGTGTTCCCCAGATAAAGAAGAGTAGCACATGTTGTTATTATGCTAATTATTTGTAAGATTCACTTTGGCATGCTAAAAGGCCCAGGACAAACTGGGCAACTAATTTAGCATGCAGATCCAGCTGTAAACAACATAGTAAAAGGCAGGGAAGCTTCCACCTTAAAGATAAGATTGCATTTTAACACCCAGGAAGTTTGGGAAACAGAATTCTTAACTTTCTCTTTAGCAAACAAACAATACCTCAGCCCACCTTGGGGGCTGGGCATGCTGCCTTTTGATATGCTCCTAGACCAGGACGCAGGTGTTCTGGAGAGAAATCCGGGGGGCGGAATTCCTTGTGTTAAGTTAATTCTGGGTGTTCAGACACACGTGGCAGGTCTACACCCCTAAACCTTTTTTTCATGTTTTCGAAAAATCCTCATCTGCCTATAAAACCCCTAGACAATGCAGCACACCGGACTCTCTTGTCCCCTCCTGCCATGAGCCAGGAGCTCTGTCCTATCACTTTATTTTTAAATAAGTCTGTACCTTGCTCTCCTACCTTGCCTGTTTGCTAAGCTCATTCTTCGGCTTCGTGAACAAGAACCCCGGCATCAGTAACACACTCATGGCCCCAGTTTTGGGGGATCGGGACGGGCATCTCCATGGGGCTGGCATCCTGCTTGCCCTCCTGGGCACTGTGAGACCCTGGAGGCAAGGCCTGTGTTGACCTTTGTAGTTTCTGTCTCCCCGCCCTCCCCACGAATTCCGGCACAAGCGCCAGGTGGCTGCTAGTCAGGCGTAGAGGACAGACGGAGCCGGTGACAGCTCCCCTTGAGGGCTGACTTTCCCTGCAGGGTGGCAGCCACCCCATCTTCAGAGAGCCCGTGTCCCTCCCTCCACCATCTTTGGTTTTTTTCCTGACTTCTCTGTTACCAGTGTCCGCCTCCTTTCGTGTTTGTTGATTGCATGAGAAACTTCTGAACTTACAAAGGAGCCGGGAGAGAAGGGCCGCTCCCAGGAAGCAGTGATTTTTGGGCCCTGTGCCCCGGTGCCGCCGAGGCTGGGGCTGGGAGGCCGATGCGGGGCGAGCGGGCACTCTGGAGCTGGGTTATTTTAAGCACAGCATGGGCTAGAGCTTCAGATCATTTCTGCATCTGCTGCTCTTTCCTCTTTTAGACTGGGCTCTTCAATGGTCCTCTGCACTTTCTTTAAAAAATAACAGCCCTCACATAATCTGTGGTCGGAAAGACAAGCTCAGCTCAGCAGTTGTTAGGAAATGTGAATTTTCAGAGTAGGAAACAGAAAAAGAACACGTGGTTTGGGTAGCCGGAGATTCTCAGCAGGAATGTATGGACATTATTCTGTCTTAAGGTGATAGTTTCAAAGCCTAGGAATTCTCTTTAAAAACAAAATCCAAAGCAGTTCATCATTTCTCTTTTTTTTTTAACCTTAAAACCTTTTCCCCTCTTAAATGATTTCCCTTAATCACTTTAAATACAGTAGACAGAAAATGTGGGAGCAGGGTGGGAATTGCAGTGCACCTGGGGCTCCAATCCAGGGAGGGAAGCCAGGCTTACTGCCTCAGGGGTCCTGAGCCAGGCCAGGCGGCGCTTCTGCTAGCTCTGGAAGTACCACCGGGAACGTGGGAGAGAGGCAGTCCCAGCCCAGCCTGACAGGTGAACAGCCCCCCTCCCTCAGCACGAGGGGCCTGGTCTGGAGGAGCCCGGGTCTTCTCCAGGGCCAGCTTCCCCTCTGAGCTGACAGACTCAACAGACCCCTCTTCCCACCTTCCCCCACCCCTGGGGGCACGTGAAATTCCGCAATTTGCAATGCATTCCTTTTATGCGGAGCATTACCTTCCCTCTTAAAACAGGGGAGACTGAGAAACATTTTCCGCTTCTGTTGTGTTCTTCCTTGGGCCGGCCTGGGTGGCAGCTGCTTTCCTTGTACAGCTGAAGAGAAAGAGTCACAGCTGTGTGTGGGACACCTAGGATCATTTTAAAGCATTGGCCTTCTAAACAATACTGTCTTAATGTTGTGGAATGAGATGAAAAAGTATCAGGAAACTGGGATTCACCACTTCAGAGAAAAATAATGCAAGTGATTTGTACATTGTACGTATGAAAGTATCCCAGGGTGGAGGGTCGCCTCCTCTCGTTGCTAACAGGGTGGAAAGTTGCAAAGGATAACCACTGAATACCGTGTTTATATCCAGCCTTGAGCTGAAGAAGTGCCCCTCCACAAATTTTGCACAGACAGATGAACCTGGATGGAGAATTCCTCACGCATGTATTTCGGCTTCGTGGAAATGACCTAGCCTAACTTTTCTGGAGTAGGTCACCTTCTCGGTGGGAGAGGTGCTGAGAAATAAGTGTCTTAAAAAGCATTTAAAAGTGCTTTTTGCAATTGCAGGATGTTCTAAGGTGCAAATGCTTGCTAGTCACTATTTTTCCCAGGTTCCTAATTTCTTCAGGTGCCAGAGAAATGTAAGACTGTGTTAAACATTAACAACTACCTTGAGCGCTGCATTTTTAATGTTGATACATTAACTGTGGTATTTCACGTTGGGAAACCTGAGACCACAATACACAAATTGGAATCCTAAGTGCTGGACCGTGCTCTGGCTGGGAGCTCATCCAACAGACATAAGGAGCTGTGCTCCTCGACACTGTGCCAGAGACCTGGACCAGGGCAAATGGTCTCCGAATCTAAGAAATGAGAGAGTACCACGTGTTCTAGCGGCGCAAGGCGCTTTTCTCTCCTTCACTCACACAGGCTGGGACTCTGTCCTGTCCCTCGTTGGTCTAGAGGAGGCACGCGGGCTTGTGGGATCTAACTGTGTGTACCTCCCCAATCGTCTTCTATTACGATTTTGTTTAGATCAGTGTGTAATATTACATTATTATGACTAAAGATTACTCACAGATGAGCCATGAGCAATTTGCTGTACCAAGTTTTGCCCCCTGAACTTCATGATAATCTTTTTTCTTTGCTCAATTTTCATGTTTTTATTATGAATGCATCATCAAACTGTTCTCTGTTTGCCCAAACCTCCTCTCAAGACATCTGGAAGCATCAATTTCGTGTTCCTGAGCGTGTCTCTCTGGGATCCCCTCTACTCGGCTCCAATCTGGTGGTGGCCTCGGGGTCAGGTGGGCAGCCAGCATCTGGGACTGTGCTTTCTCACCTCCTTTCTGAGCCGGATCTTACTTCCTGTAGCCCACATCTGCTTTCTTGTTTTGGGGGAACACATTTTCCAGTAGCTTTTTAAAAAGGGGAGCATAGGAATTTATTTATTTTAGACCTCACATGTCTGAAATATCTTGGATCTCTCTTTCTGTAACCCATGGTTAACAGTTTGGCTAGACATGGACTTCTAAGTTGGACATTTATTTTTCCTTCAGAATACTGGAGAATGGCATTCCATTGCATTGTCATGTCTGCTGTTGAGTTATGAAGCTTTTCTGATGCCTGCTCATTTGTATGTCACCTATATTTTCTTTCTGGACATTTGCAAGATGTTTTCTGCCTCCATTGTTCTGAAATTTCTTCCACCATGTTGGGTACTCAGTGGGTCCTTTTGGTCAGGAAAGTTTTGTCCTTTACTTGTAGGACATTTTCTTAAATTACTTCTTTGGTGATTTCTGCCCGTATAGGTAGTGTTTATATTTCCTTTTCACATATAAGGCCTTCTGAACTTACTCTCTGTTGTATTATCTTTTCTTCTTTTCCATATTTTTTTAGCTTTCTTTTCTGGAAATGTCCTCACTTTTGCCTTCTAATTCTTCTACTGACTTTTCCATTTTGCTGTCATTTTTTAATATCCAAGAGTTCTTTTATTGTTATTCTCTGAGTTTTCCTTTATTGAAAAATAGAATCTTGCTCATAGTTAAAATACTTCTCCCTGTCTCTCTGAGAATTCTAATGATAGCATTTCTGAAGTTTTCTTTCCCCTGCAGTGTCTGTCCCTTCCCTTGGCTGTCTCCGGTCTGTGTTGGTTTCTATCTTTCATGTCAGAGAGGCAGGTATCAGCTGGTCCTTAAGTTAAAGTATTGGGGACTAAGAAGCTGATTTGACACTCTGAGGATTTGGGTGGGTTTTGAGGAGGTAGGGTTCATGGTGGGGAGAGCTGGTGAGCTTTGTAAATGTGAGGCCAGTATTCATGTTTAGGAAGTTCCTGTTAAGCTGGTCAGCTTCCCAAGAAAAGTGTCTTTCAATCCCTGCCTGGAGGACTCAGGCCTGGTGCTGCAGTTGTGGGAGCAACATGGAGAAAGAAAGCTGAGGGCCCCTGTGTCTGTCACGGTTCTCCTGAGAAACAGAACCAGTAGGATGTACATAAGTATACAGCGATTTTAAGGAATTGGCTTATGTGATTATGGACCTGGTGCTTCTGAAATTCACAGGGCAGGCTGGCAGGCTGGCAACTCGGGCAGGAGTTGATGTTACAGTCTTGAAGCAGAATTTCTTTTTTTCTGGGAAACCTCAGCTATGCTCCTAAGGCCTCCAGCTGATTAGATGAGGCCTGACTGTAGATGTTCTCCACATCTACAAAATACCTTCACAGCAACACTTAGGGTCTGATTAAGTATCTGCGGTCTATGGCTGAGCCAAGCTGACACATGAGACAAATTACCACACCACCCTATCTGATAAGGTTATAATTAATCAATAACCAATAATTAATTCAGTCACCATTGAGCAGATAGTTGACTGTTCTTGGGCTTTAGTTTTCTCTTCAGCCTGGTGGTCCCACTCTCACCATGTGAGCCGGTTCACACTCCGCAGAGCAGGGAACCTCAGCCCTCCTGGGGGGGAGAGCATAGCAAAATAGGGACAGATAGGGGCTTGCTTAGAGACAAACCCCTTTATTTTACTGCCTCAGTTCACCCTACTCCTTCCCCAATGTGCTGAATCGTTTGTCAACTGTCTATACATTTTCCAGATTTTAAAATCATGTTGCCTCTTGATTAAATCAACTTTGTAAACAGTTTGTTAGTATCCATTTGCTGTTAGTTTGAAAGTCATAAATGAGCCTCTTAAATAGTACTTAAAAATCTTGAAGGATTTCTGTTTGGAAAAACTGAACTTGCATTTCTGTGTAATTAAAAATAATAAAACAGTCTCTAAATCAGATGTACTAATTTAGCCTCAGCTCCCCCCAGTTATCTGAATTTAATCAGTTAAACACATGAGAGTTTTTATTGATTTACTGTCATCTGAAATGTCTTTTTCTCTCTTTAATATATTGCCTAAGAGCTTGTTGTCAGAATGACAAACATTATAAAACCCAGATTTTCTTCAGCTGTGTAAAATTTTTAATACAAATTATTAACCAAGCTACATGCAGTAAGATGTTCCTCACAGCATAAGGTAAAATGGCAAAAACTGAAGTATGGTAAGTCCCCCACATTAGACAAATAGGAGTTAATAATGGAACAGCATCCCAGTGATCTGAGAACTGCGTTCAGTCACTAGAACGATAATTATGTAGATTATATGGGTAACATGGGAGGCTGACATGGTATAAAGTTAAGTTGGGAAAAAGCAAACTGCAAGATTGCTGCACCGGGATAAAGAGCACAAAACAAAATGCCCATGAATAATAAAGAAAACCACAAAACCACTGTAGCTGTGTTATGGTGGAGGGTTGTGAGTAAATTTTTCCTATTTATTTTCCGAACTTACTATAATGCAGCTTATATAGTATTTTACACAAAACAAATATTCACTCAATAAATATTTATAGAAACTGTGTTGGATCCTTAACTTGTTCTAATGCCTGCATTGTTCCTTTAGATAATTCTCTGGTGGTTTTATTTAGCAAATCAGAACCCAGCAACCCCAAACACAGTTTGTAATTTTTTGTGCCTGATTAGAGGAGCAGTTGGGACACGCTGTGACCTAGAGGCGCGTGGCCCGCGCACCAGGGCGCCCCGCGGGAGCCAGCGAGCAGGCCGCCCCTGCCCTTCATTGGCTGGCCTCCCAGGCTCCCAGTCTGGTGCCTGGCCGGCCTGCTGGGTGGTTTTGCACAGCATCTCCCTGGCCGCAGCCCGGAAACGCAGCCCTGGGGCCCTTCTGCTGGGAGGCGGGCAGGCTGCCCTGGGACCCCGGCAGGCTGCCCTGGGACCCCTTGCTTCCCTTGGTCTAGGGACACCTGCAGAGTCAAACATTAATCACTGGGGGGTCCAGGTGGGAAGGGGACACATGACGGGAGAGAGTTTGCTGGTGGTTATCAGGTGACGAATGAAGATGAGAAGGAACTCAATTTTCTTCCAAGAAGCTGAGCAGAGACTTCTTGAAAAGAGCCATTTTGCTACGGGAACAGACTTCAACACCAATGAAATGCCAAGCAACTGTGCCATTCATAGGTCTTTCATTTCCCGCCAGGGTTCACACTGTCACAGTGAAGGGCAGGAAAGGACCGTCCGCATCACCAACGGGGCGGCAGGCCAGCGCTCGGCCTGGGAACAGACGTGGGCGCCGTGGACTTGCCGCCGAGGAGGGGAGCCCTTGGTAGAGAGCCCGCCCGCTGCGTCGCTGCTCCTCGGGCCGAGTTCCAGGCTGGGCAGAGCGTGCCCCCTGGAAGTCGGGCTCGGTGCTCCCACTGTGATTGCAGGGCCAGCGCTGGTTCGGGAGCCACCATCCTGAAGGGTCTCACGGGGCTGCGATGCCCATCACTGGGTGGCCACATTCACCAGCGGCGACTGAAAGGCACTTCTGCCCGTTCTCTCTGGGCCACGCTGGCCACACAGGTGGAGCTGGGCACTCGCCCGGGTTCTCCAGCCACTGCCCCCGACACGGAGCTGCAGGGCATAAATGCCCTCCATTCGGGCAACACACACGTCACGTTCGGCAAGGTCATGTGTTGACCAACCACCGCCCTCAGCACCGCTTGGGTGTTCCAGATTCCAGATCTGCTTTTGCTTCCACGCTTCCATTTATCCCCCCCCACTCCGTCCTCCCAGGCGCCCCTGCCAGCTCGCCAGCCGGGCTGGAGCGCTCTCCCGGCCTCGCAGGCAGCACAGCCCAGCTGTGCAAACCGCTCCCAGGCAGGCCCAAGGACTGGTGATGACGATTTATTGTTCTCTGAGCAGGAACTTGAAAGCCTTCCCAGCCTCTTGCTCTCTGGACGCTGATTAACATTTACTGGCACTGCCTCCTGATTGCCTAATATTTATCTCCCATCTAATTTATGATCCAGTTGACTGTGAGACAGACTGAGACTGGCAGGACGCAGGCAGAGGGCTACTGCGTTCCTCCCTCCAGGGCCACCCTGTGCGTGAGGCGTTTGCTCATTCTGCAAATAGGCCTGCGGCAGCCCAGCCCTGACAGCAAACAGGAGGCGTCTGCTCATTCGTGCAGCAGTTGATGGACACAAATAATAACCAACATAGCTTTAAAAAAAGCAGCTCATTGTACAACTTCTGAAGTTCTTTAGACATTTCCTCAGGTGCTGGGGGCAAAAAAAATCAGCAAGACCTGGGTCGGCCCCCAGGGGCTGATGGCCTGGGAGGGCCAGTAGGCCTGAGGAAGCTGCAGGGGACTGCAGAGCCTCCAGCCCTGGGGGGGCAACGGGGAGGCTCCATGTCTGGGTTTCAAGTGAGGCAGCATGGAGAAACTCATCTCAGGCGGAGGGAGAGGTTCACAAAGCCCCTGGAGCAAATGGCCAGTGGGCCTTGGCCGTAGCCTTAATTCAGGGCCACTGGCAAGCAGGGAGTCAGGGGGAAGCGAGGCGAGCAGTTAGGCCAAGAGCTCTGCGCTGTGTCCTGGAAGCTTTGGAGGAATCATGCTCGTCGGTCTGGGAAATGGACGCAGGGAATCAGCCCGCAGCACACGAATGGCTCCGTGCAGAGCTGGAGGAGCGGTAAGGAAACTAGTCTGGAGGCTTGGAGCAGGAATCCAGGTAAAAGACCACGAGTCAGAAGTCAGGCAACAGCAGGAACGGGGACAGGAAGGGACACGTATGTAACATGCATATATTTTACATGGATCATATCATTCTATGTGACTATATACAAATAGATTCTTGCATGTTATATATGACATATAGAATACATAACAGTGTAATGCATGTAATCTCATACACTGCCCTGAAGTCCCAGTTCCTGGAGGCAGGTGGGGGGCTGGAGGAGGGCAGGTGTGGCTCTGCCATGCCAGGTGCCCGGCTTCCCCGGGCTCTGCTCCCACAGGCGGCGGCACCTGCCTTCAGCCCCAGGAGGGGAGGGTCCACGACTGCCAGGGCAGGCCTGAAGGCCACAGGCGTCGTTTCTTCCTTGTCTTCCACCTGGTCTACATCAGTGCAAACCCGTTTGTGACCTTCAAACACTGTGCTTGGAAATGTCCTTTTGCTTTTCCCACCCATTTCCCACGGTTTTCCTTAAGTCTCAAGTTCAGAAGAGGCTTCTCTAAGTATCCCAGAGAGAAGGCATGTCCCAGGAACTGAACTCCTAGAGCGCTTATTGTCTGTACCCCACGTTGGTGTTTAGTAGGTATGCTCTGTGTCAGAGTTGTTCCCCATATAAGTAGATCCTAGGATATAGGCCCTATTTTTCCTTAACTCTGGGTTAAAGAAAATGTAACTCTTGCAACACAGTAACCCCTGGGGGAGGACGGTCAGAGGGTACAACTTGGTCTCCCTAGCTCAGGGTCTCTCCATCTTAGCACTATGAGCGTGGGTGGGTGATTGTCATAAGGGGCTGAGGAAATAGACTTGGTGGCATGCCTTGCTGGACCCCAATCCTATCCAGGATTTTCCACCATTGCTTTGTTAAAGACATAGTCTCTTCTGGATGTCTTCTGTAGAGCCACCTTAGAATAAACTGTGGGGCTCCTACAATATCTTATGTATCGACAGCAGCTACGAAATCCACCTGGAGAGCTAAGGATTGCTCAACAGAAGCCAATAGAAACTTCTAAGGTACAAATACAGATAAAGACTAAGAACTCTGAACTTGAGTGTAGTTGACAGTGACATTTAGGTAACGATTGACCTTTAGAAGACGAGTAGAAGTCCTCTGTGATTGTGGCGGGGCTGTGGTGACCTGAGGACTGCCGGGCCAGCAGTCTAAGGAGGGTGACATACTCAT
Source organism: Smutsia gigantea (assembly GCA_032199065.1). Lineage (NCBI taxonomy): Eukaryota > Metazoa > Chordata > Mammalia > Pholidota > Manidae > Smutsia > Smutsia gigantea. The sequence continues at coordinate 54,169 of JAVSCE010007925.1, read as the reverse complement.
TTGGAGAGAAGCTGAGTTATCGTCCTGGCTTGGTAGCCTTGTGAGATGTGGAGATGTCTGTCAATCAGAGAGAGAGAAATGCATGACTTCTCCCCTCATTAGGCTGAGGTTAAGTCAGGACTTGTGAAATTCAAAACTGGAGCCCAGTGGAGAAAGAAAATAAAATGCGAGGGCGATTGCTATGGCATAACTTACTGAGAGGCCAACGGCGGCACAACGCGGTTGGCTCAGAAGCGGGACAGTGTGTGGGCAGACAGTACAGTGTTCCAGACCCCAGGAGGGAACAACAGTCAAGAGAATAAAAAGTGCTCTCCAGCTCTTCTACACTGAAGTTGTTGCAGGTCACCCCATAGCTTCTTAACCCACTTTGTGGCCCTTTCTCTATCCCACCTCCTCTTTCTAAGTACAACATTCTGAATGTTGGGGAAAAAGCATCTTTGTTTTCTTTCCTTTAAGTACTACTATGAATTTGAAAAGACTTAACAGGAATTCAAACTACCGACTCCAGAATTTCTTCACTCATTTTTACTACCTGTTCCTTTGATTATTTGTTCACAAGGTGGGGACCTTGAAGATAGGGGGTTAGAAGTTGGCATTAGAGATCAATAGGTACCAATGGGGATTCAGAAGTTATAGTCCAGTGACTTAGGAAAAGCAGAGTCTACAACTCCCAGCTCACATATATACGTCCTTAATGAAGACAGGATGGAAAAAGGTTATAATTTTAAAGTTTCTGCAATTTCCTGCCTCTTAAGAGATAGGAGGTTGAGTTTGTCTTTGAGGCCAAAAGTCTCCTGGGAAGCCACCCCAGTGGGAAATGACCCTCCTCTGGGAAGGAGATATTTGAAACCATGGGACTCTGGCTGCAAGGAGTTAAACTCTTTTGCACAATAAAGTAAAGGTTGTAATTATTGTGGTCAGAGTCACATTTCTTCATATTGCGATTTTTTAAATTTTCTTTCCCAAATATGGATTTAGGCTACAAGGTGCCAGTATTTTATTTCTTATAAATTTTTGTGGAGTTGGTGCATACAGGCAGTGTCGAGAAAATAATCTATAGACTACAGGAAATCCATGCAGGCCTGGCCTTTACTTCTCTGCATGGAAGGGGAGGCCATTGAAAAAGAAGAAAGTCAGGAAGCAAGGTAGGGCCAGATACAAAAGTGAGTGGAATTCACTGGGCTTGGGGTGGCTTAGTTGATATGGCCCAGAGACCATGTGCTGGACTCAGTAAACAAGTCTCAGTAAATTTAAGATGAATGACCACAGTGGAATTAAACTAGAAAGTGGTAACAGAAAGCAATCTAGAAAAGCCACAAATATTTGGAAATTAAATAACAAGCTTCTAAAGAGGAGTCTTAAAGTATTTTAAACTGAAAAAAGATGAAAACAAAATGTGTCAGAATTGTGAGAACATTTATACTAAATGCCTGTAATTAAGGAAAGGGAAGATCTAACGTCAGGCATCTGAGCTTTCACCATTTCAGCTAATCACAAAGTCCTGTCAGTTCTACTTCCTACATATGCCTTAATCGGTTTACTTCTGTCCATCGCGGCACCACAGCCTCCTGAGCAATCCCCCGGTCTCCAGTCCTGCTTTCCTCCAACCCCAAATCTCAGTCCCTTCTGTCCACCTGCACCTCTTGCTCCACCTTCCTCCATGCATTCCTGACTTTGGGATTCAGCGTGGGGTCAACACTGGTCACCTCGCAGCATCCGACTGCTCTTTCAGCTCAACAACACCCCTGAATTCCATCCGGGGACCCGTGTGGTTCCTGGGGAGCATGTACTTACACTGGCTCCAGGAGTCACTTAAATACCCAGCCCTGAGAAAGCTGATCTGCTCTTGCGGCTTCAGCGGCTTGAGGCTGCAGTTTCTCCATCGCGAGGGTTACTGGGGTTCCCTGCGAGGCTCCGGGGCCTCCCGTCTGCCATCGTCCCCTCACCAAAGGCACTGGGGCAGCTCTCTGGCAGTGAATCGGCCAGGCTTTTCTGGTGGGACTCTTTCAAAGGATCTGGTTGCTGGCGCAGGGCCCGGCAGGAGCAAAAGCAGTGACTTGGCGTGAGTTTGAGTGAAACATGCCTAACATCCTGAGGCCATGAAACAGATATGCATGAAAAAAGGAAAACCAAAGCGGAATTTATCCAAATCTAAGCAGCACCACTCCTGTGATAGTTCTGCTTAAATCAAGCAAAAGGAACTGGCTGTCTGACCAAAAGAGGAAATGCTGTGTCTTGCTTCATCTATTTTTAAGAATTGCATGAATTGTGTTTTTCCCAATAATACAAATAGTTCATGTTCATTATGGACAATTTGGACATTTTAAAACTATATAAAGCAAAGGGATCACCCAAAACGATACACAAAGTAGCTATTGGTCATGTTCGGATGCATTTCCTTTAAGATATTTTTCTACATGTAACACAGATGCATGTTTTCCTGTTCAAAATTCAAAGGTATGTTTTTTGTATATTATTTTCGTTCACATACAACAGGACCTTTTTATAACTTTCCATGTTGTGGATATGCTGTAACTTTAAAGAAACGATTTTTCTGTCGTTTGAACATGCAGGTTTCCAAGTCCTGACTGGCCGGCGGGGAGCACCCCGGATGAGTGCGACTTTGGGTCCCGTCCTCCTTCCCGAGGACGCCCCCTCGTGGGCAGCCGGCCTCCCTGCAGCACGCACAGCAGCGCCCGCTCTCTCTTCCGTCTCGAACAAACAAGGGCACCTCTCGCACTACCCCTCGCCGGCTCCCTGGCTTTCTCCGCTTCCCTTCATCGATCTGTTCCCCTTCATTTGACCTGGGCGACGGCCTCCCCTTACATATCCCTGGCGCCACTCTGTCAGGCATCTTCTCCACTCCCCAGCCAGAAGAGCTTCCTTCCAGGATACCCTCCCTCTCTGCCTGGCCGCCCCCTTCTCCGCCCTCGCCTCTTCTGACCTCCGGCAGCGTTCAGCCAGGCACACCTTCCTTGCAGAAAGGCTCCTCTCCCGGCTTCCAGAACGCTGCCCTTTTTGGTTCTCCTCCTACTTCCACCTCCTTTCTGGCTCTTCGTCCTTGGCTTGTCCTGACAAATGCCAGGGAACCTCAGGATCAGGTCTTGGGCCTCTGCCCTTCTGCACCTTGTCTGGGTCCTCTTGTTCTCTCCCAGGACCGCCCGTACCAGGGACGTGATGGTGACTATAAACTTCTTACCTCCTCAGGCCAGACCTTTCTCCTGGAGCCTTGCAGGGAATCCCAGTAACCCTCCTCACAGATCTAACTGCCTCCCTGATACTCCCTGGACGTCGTTAGGCACTTCAGACCTAACACTGCTCAAACAACAGCGCTTACTTCCCCTCCCTAACACCCCTGTCCTCCCTTCCTGCAGCCTTCTGCTAGTAACCTGGACGAGTCACCTGGTGTTTCAAGGCAGAAATGTAGGACTCGAGCTGCATTTCTCTTTTTCTTGCCTTCGTATCCAACCCACCAGGAGGTTCATTTCTCTATCTGCAAAACATTTCTGAGTTCAGTCGTGTCTCTGCACCTCCAGCACCCTTTTCTTACCTAAGCCTTCCCCGTGCCTTGGCTGCCCGACCTCAGCAGCCTACCTACCGCCCTCCAGGCTTTACGTCTTGTCCCTGTGCAGCCCGCTCTCCACATGTCACCCAGAGCCCACTTCCCCGCTCTCGCTGCATCTAGACTTGACACGGCGTGTAAGGATCTGCCTCCCACTGCCTTTTGTATCTCGCCTCCAGCTGCCCTCCCAGGGGCTCCTAGGGCTCCAGCCACTTGGGCCTTCGGGCTCTTCCTCCAGCACGCCAAGGGTTCTCACCCAAGAGCCTTTGCACTTGTTGTTCCTTCTCCTTGGAATATTCTTCTCCCCTTCTGCACATGACTGCCGCCTTCCGACCATCCAGGACTCAGCTCACAGGTCACTTTTCCAATGAATAGTTGGCTCTCCCTTCATGTATCAACTCCAGAGTCTGAGAAACTTGCACATATACGTATCACCCCAAAACAAGTAAAAATAAACAAAAATGCCAACTGGAAACACCCAAAGCCCACCAACAGTGGAATGGGTAAATCATGGTATGAATCACACAGTGAAGTCGGACAGCAAAAGGGAGCAAATAATCACCGCTACAACAAGAACAGCAATGTAGTCGAAATTCCAAAATGACTTGACTGAAAGTCACAGAATACATAAGATATTGAGTTAATTTATGCATAAACCTACGGTATAGGAATATATACACATAAGTGATAAAACTCTAAAGACAAGATTAACAAAATATTCAAGAGAGTGCGCAGGGTTGAGATGGGGAGGAGGCGCCAACGGAAGTGGGGGGTCCTGGTGGCGGGGTGCCTCTTAGCTGAGATGGTGGAGACTTTGCTTCATTTTTATGCTTGTTGCATATATATACTTTATAAACTCTTTCGAATCCATATTTTTCACAATAAAAAGTTATTTTAATAGGATGGGACTACACAACAGCATAATTATTTTTCCTCATGATCATAAAAATGATGTGATCTACATCGACTCTGAGTATCTCGGGTCCCTTGCTGCGAAGTGAAGGAACTGTGGATTTGTGGGCCGAGATCTCTGTGTTCTTACATTCTGCCACTCAGCAAAGAGCAAGCAGGTCTGGAGGAACCTTGAGAGCACATCTGGTCTACCTCCATGCTTTCCAGAAGAATTACCAGTTAATTAAAACCAGCCCAGGCAAGAGGGAACCAATTTGATCTGGAAATCCCACTCTCCCTTTCCCAGGAAGAAATTACACAGCCTTGTTATATACTCAACCCTATATGCCTGAAAAATTCTTTCTTCTGACTTTCACAGATGCTCTATACTTTGGGGCCTCTTCTCACACAATGAGACAACACATTCAAAGTTGTAAAGTTCTGGGAGACCCTGCCAGAAATGTCATGGTCCCCAACACCCAGAGGAACACCATTCCTCCCACAGCACAGCGGGGCAGAGCTGCGGCAGGAGCGGGAAGGGGCGTCCGGAGGGGGAGTTTCAAGGAAGGAGGCTCCTGCCCTCCTCAGCCCTGCTTGCCAAGTTGACAGCACAAATACAATTTTCAGTGGTCTCTCAAAGGAGAACCTGCCAGTTGTGAGTTAATGTTTCTAGATGGCAGGGAAACTCCAAACCATGTGCTTCAATATAAATATTTTCTGATAATGTAGAACAAGCATTCGATTTCTCCTAAACCCCAAGTTGATCTGCACTTGAAATCAGGTTAACTACAGCTAAATTTAATCATTGTGTGACCTGACTGCACACATACCATCTGGGGTATTGAGTATCCTACTTCATGTTTTTATCCTCAATCTCATGCCATTATTTCCTTAGGGACCACAGAGCAATAGCAGGCAGCAAAATAATGAAATGTGGTAAATCTGGTTAAAGAGGCATAGGACTAAAAAATACTTGCCTTTGTTTCATCTCAGTAGCCTCATATATAGTGTGGCTTACTTTAAGTTTATGAAGTCTAAAAATGAGTTCTTAGGAAGAAAAAGGCAGGCTGAGTTTGGTGTCTTGGAAACAGAGCTTGCTCTGTTTTATAACACATAAAAGATCTTTGTTTTATAGATATGCCATGAAAGCCTAGGTCATAATCACTAACTGTATAGTTACCCTGGGCCTGAGCAAGCCTGCTGAGCTCCTGAGGAGGCAGATGGCACGGCTGCGGCGAGCATTGATGGCTCTGGCTGCCCCATGGCTTTGCTGTCTGCACAGCAATTGCATGGTCTGCGTAGGATCAGCAGGGATGTGTGTTGGCACAGATAGACTCTGGAAGCCTTGCTCATGGCCTGGCTGTGGGAAGAGGCCACACAGGCATGGATAGAAGGCGGGCACCCCTGGGAGCTCCCGGTAATACGCCTAAAACACGGGCTGAGTTCCGTTCCCCAATCATTCTCCTCTTCCCATTTGCAATACCAACATGACTATGAGTTCTGTTTCTATTTTCTCAAACAGTTCAGCTTTTTGGTAACTATTTCCTGTTTCTCTGGATTATTCGGGGTGCATGGGGGGGATTTCACTCCTCTCTTTAATGTGTATATGATATGCTAGGAGCTGGCCATTTCTTAATAACCTTCCTATTGCACACTTAAGTACTTATATTTGCTTTTCACATTAATAAAAGAATACTTTCTGATGTGCTATTGTTCTTTATACACTTAACCCTGAAGCAGGTGGTTGAAGTTATAAACTAATACCTTAGATTCATATTGGTCACAAGTAGCTTGTCAAGGAACTTCCCTCCTCACTTTTCTCCAAAGACCAATCTCTTAACATCCTTATTATGTGGTAAGTATTGAATTAAAACTAAGTTTGAAGCAGAAAGTATAAACTATCGCTTTTCTCAGAACTCACATGGCTTTTTGTTGTTTTTTGTTTTTTGTTCATTTTCCAGAGTACACTGGAACGGCTCTAACAGATAGGTTCATTTACAGTACATCCAAGTTTGGTAAGAAAACCATTAGGAATTAAAAAAGCAATTGGATTGCTGTCAATACATTGTTTTTTCTTTTTTCCCAAAGGAGACATATATAGGCTGCAGAAACCTCAATCTTGTGTATAGAAATGTTTATGCAGTTTTAAAGGATTATGTGTTTCTCCAGTGAACTGACACTTATGTTATCAAAGATTTCTTTGTCTACAGTGTTGGAAGCTTTAAACTGTATTGAAAGGAAGAATAAAATATTTAATGCAAAAAAAAAAGATCTTAAATAATATGGTTGAATTTCTCCTGGTTTGAGCTTCCCATGAATGGAGACTCATGCATGTCTTGCATCTTATTATTTGTAAGGTTCATAAGGACCGTTTGGATTGTCTGAGCCATTGTGAACAGTAACAGCATGAAATCTTAGATGTGTCCGTCTATTTCTGAACTCTTCTGTCCCAGGGGTTTGTCAGTCTGAACACCAATACCATGTATTTTATGATAGCTTTGTATTAATTTTGCTTTCTGAAGAGCAAGTCCTCCTCTCTTATTTTTAAAAGTCTGTTTATTCTTGACTTCTGCATTTCTATATCAATTTTAGAATAGGCTTATCAAGTTCTAAAAATAAACATGTTGAAATTGGGATAAAAATCGCATTGAATCTTCCCATTATCGAGTGAACATGGTATAGCTCTCCATGTACTTTGATATTTCTCCCTAAAGTTTTTGACAATGCTTCTGATACTTTTATTATTTCTGGTATTATAAACTAAATTCTTGGTGTGAGTTTCTTGGATCACCTTGGTGAATCTGGGCAGAGATACATGGGGGACCCTTTTCAGGGATTTTCCCCCTACTTTTATCACACTCAAGCAGGGCACCCTACAGTCCCTTGGGGGAGGGATGGGGCAGTTACTGATGGCTTACCTTTACCGTAGGGCACAGCCCTAGGGTCCCACTGAATCATATGGGAGCTGCAGGGTGAGGTGGGCATCCTGGGTAGGATCCTGCCCTCATCAGGCCCTGAGCTTTTCCATTTCTGCTTTGCTGACTCAACATCATGAAAATGAGGTTTCGTTTCAAGTCTGGGTTATCAAACAGCTTGAGAGCAAAAGTGATCTTGAATTCTCTGTTTGCATTTCTGGTTTTCTTTCAGGGTTTATACTGGTAATTCCTTATGTCATTTTGGTACTTGGATGTTTCTATGAACTTTGTCCATAGAAACATAGATATATTTGTCTAAATATTGTTTTCTGTAAGGAGGTTGAATAACCTAGTCTGCCATTATTAAAAGCAGGAGCTCCGACACAGTAGCTAGATTTTAAAGTCTGATTCAGACCCAAACAAGCATTCACCAAATTCAGAACTGAAGGAAAAAGAGGGTGGGGGAGGCTTTGTTTGCCTCAAGAAAGTACCATATTCATTTTAGCTAAATGATTATATTGACATATGTTCCCCATAAGTTCAGACCCAGAATTTTATTTCAAGGCAGCTTAACTCATGTTCTTCAGAGATTTAAATATTTTATTCCTAAATTATTTTAGTGGTAAGATAAGTAGATATATAATAAACCACAGAACCAATCATGATTTGCCAAATATCTCCTTGAATAAGTCTGCAGATTTTTACTTTTTATACAGGGATGCAGGCTACCAGCTAGAAATCCTATCACTCTGGAAAAAACTAGAACAAAAATATATTATACACATTCTACATGTAATTTCTTTTACCTCTTAATGTCAATAGCAAAACATTCTTTGAATACTTAAGCTCAGAAATTTAATAATGAGTATACAGTAGTGGCCAGGCTGATCTTTGTGGAATATAATGAACATTAATGCATTTTATTTTTTATGGAGACTGGGAAAATTTTCCCTGGCAGGAAAGAGAATGAAAGATACATGTAGTATTTTAAAAATCAATCACAAGCTTTCATCTTAAAAAAAGTTGATAAGCTAAGGTGACCAACTGTTTGAGTTTTTCTGTTAATGTTTAGTGATAGCAGTTTCCAGAAATTAAAAAGCTCACAGAGCAAGAGCTTAGAGTTGAAAAATCCTATCCCCATTAGATATACTCTGCCTAGGTATTTATTTCCTGGTTGTACTGAACGGTTGTTTCCTTCTGTTCCAGATCACAAATGTCCCTGTGACCTCGTTGTCCCTTCCTACCCCCCCCCCCACCCCACCACACGCGAAGTGCTTGAGGAGGGTCCTGGGCTTGCTTGCTGCACTCCTGCCATCTCTGATGCATCTCCCTTGAATTGCAGCCACCACCACGGACCTCTGAGACCAAAGCCCGCTTCTCCCAGGCCTCCTTCTCCTGGACGTTTTACTGACACTGACCTTGCCATCCTTTCCTTGGCTCTGGGACTCAGAAATCTCTGCTTTCTGACCTTACCCTGACTGCACCTCCAGACTCCACACCCTCTCCCTTTTCACCATTCTCTCCGTGTGGATCTCGTGCACTCAGAATTGTCATTTGTGTCTTCTCTTTGCCCCCTGGGCCCACACATGCACCCTCAACTAACATTCCTGTGTGCACGGCTGCCCAGACTGTACCATCCTATCTATTGGCTGTCTTTACCTGGATCTTCCAAGTAAACCAACTCAGCCTATGATGAACGGAATCAGCCATCTTCTTGCTACATTTTCCCTACCACTCTTCCACCTTGTGTATTTTTAAAAAGCAACATTCTTCTTGCAATAGTTCAAGACTGAACACCCACTTCATCCTGGACATCAACGTCCAGGGACCCTGACAGGTTGTGTTTTTACGCTGGTATTCTTTCCATCCTGTTTCTGGAACAGTCTCCAGAGGATTTCACCACCTTGCACAAAACTCTCCTTTACCACTGTGGATGCCTGGGCCTGTAGTCACTCTGGTCCCCATATGAAGCACATGTTAAAACATACCAGAATCAGTACTCACTCTTCGCTAAACACAGGGACCTCTTTGCTCATTTGTTTCTTCTTTTTGGAATGCCCTCTTCCCATTCCTCCTGTGTCCCATCTGTGTCTGCTATAACTACCGTTCACCCTTCAAGGTCCTGGGGGCACTCAATGCCAGTCAGTAAGGCAACAGAAAAATTGTGTCCCTAGGCAGATGATTAAGAGGCCATGGGAGAATCCTCTTTCAGGAAGGGGATAATCAAAGAACAATACTGTTTGTTAAAAGGTAAATGAAAACAGGGATTTAGAAAAGTCCACTGATGAGTCTTTTCAAAAGAGCCGTCTCGCCCATGATTTCCAATTCTTCTCCCTCCCTTCCCTCTTAAATCCACTTAGCCTTTCACCTCCATCACAGCACAGAAATTGCTGGTCAGGATCATCAACGACCACACTGTGAAATTCAATCGTAAACTTCCATCCTCCTGTTACGCCAAAGCTGGCTCCTTCCCTCTCAGGGTAATAACTCCATCCTCCCACATGATCCAGCCTAACACCTGGGAATCATCCTCAGTACCCCTCTTTTCCTCAAATATCTAATCCAGTGGGCTCCATCCTTCACAATATGCCCAGAATTGCCACTTCCCATCTCCTCTGCCACCACCGCAGTGGTACCAGCCACTCCATCTTTGCCTGGGTTACTGCCGCCGTCTCCTTGCTGGTTCCCCGCCTCCTCTCTCACACTGTCCCCTGACCCATCTGTTCTCAATGCAGCCGTCAGAATGATCCTGTTGAATCCTAAGTCAGATCTGGTTTCAGTCCCTCTTCACTCAATGTAAAGGTAACTGTTCTTGCTGCGGCTGACAGGCCCAGCATGAGGTCTTATCTCTTAGTCTCTCCACTCTGGCTGATCCCACCCCAGACACTCCAGGCTCCCTGACGTTCTCTTGGACAGACAGCCTGGCCCTTAGGCCAGGAGAGGTCATCCTTCAGATATCCATGTGGCTGACTCCTTCCCATTTCTGCCCGAGGAAGCCTACCTTAACTATCTCTCATGTGTTGCTCTAGTTTTCTTTTTTCCTATACTTGTCACTTGCTAATACACTCTATAATTTATTTATGTTTATTGTCTGTCTCTCCTAGAATGTAAGGTCAGTGCTCACTGACAAATCTCAAGTATCTACACTAGTGTCAGGCACGGCAGACACTAAGTATCGTCAGGCGGAAGAATGAAGGCCTTTTGAGAACGAACTGTGAAGTGGTGAGGACCTAGACTAGTTTACATGGGCCCAGCAGCAAGGGCAGCTGAAGAAATGGAGCCAGAGAGGTAAAAGAATTGGTAGTTTATCTAAGCCTTTCCATACCTATACAGTCATTCTGACACGTGAAAAATACACATATTTGAAATACCTTTTTTAAATTTAAAATAATACTACATAGGATACAACACTGACATTTTAAGCATCAGTAAACAATGACCATGATATCTTTAAACATTTATAAATATTGAGCATTCTTAAGTATCAATAGATACTCAATATACTGTTAGTTCCACCATAATATTAGATGATGCACAATTTAAAAAAAGAGCAAAAAATGGTTAGTGAACTGGTTAGTCAAATAAAATCTAAATTTTTTGATTTTGTCAAAAATCGACAAACCCATATTTTTTTACCTATTTGCTACAGTAAGCAACAAATACAAATAACTATAGAAGTACATAATAAAGAGACAAATACAGTAAGCAACAGAAGCATTTACATTTCTATGAAAGTGACTTTTAGCATTTATTTTGACATATTGCCATAGGTTTTCAAATGCAATGGCTGATCTTTTAGGATTCTAGATATAGAATCCTAAAATAAAATCATCTTATTTATTTTACTTAAATGGTTTTAAAATTATAATGGTTTTAAAACTAACACACAACTGGAATGTGAAGAATGATTTGGGGGCAAGGTAGGGGGGTGGTCCACAATGTATATAAATCACCAAATATTTAAACAAGGAAATATAGCTTTCCATAATAAAATTGGAGTCAAATCATCCTGGCTTCCAAAATTATAAGCTTCAAAATGAACCAAAATCTTCATTGATTTCTCCAGTGAATGTAAACACAGCAATTTGGTCTGGAACCTCTTCTCTGAACATAGAATAGTAAATAAACAATCTATGTATCTCTATAGTAAATAGTAAATCATACACACACACACACACACACACACACACACACACACATTTAAATGTATATTTATTTATATATTTTTGGGGGTGAACTTTCACTAGGATGAATATTTTAAGATGAAAAAGAAACCTACTTTACACCAGAAAATAGACTGCGCCTAACATAAGCAGGAGTCACCATGTAGGTTAACATTTATCTAAATGAAATGCTATCCTACAACCTGTAAGTTTTATTAGACACAAACAGAGCAGAGGAGGAGCTAGCAAGATTATTTATATAAAGAATTGGAAGATAATGTACATTACTTAAGCAGTGGATTTATTTTTTAAATTATTTTGCTTAGTCTAATAATAAGTCTTCATTAGGTATGGCCTGATTATTGGACAGTAGCAGAAAGGCCTAGGAATACATGGAGAAGAGGGGAAGACTGGCTTCAAGGATGAGTACATGTTGCTGACAGCTGGGTGACCAAGTATATACCTTTATTAAAAGCACTTTCATAAACAAGTATTTTTACCAGAGGCTCACAAAATGCAGTCCACTAATTGTCTATCATACTCGCTTTAGAATGAGAAAGGCACACTCAAAATGGGATTTAAGCCAGATGTATTTCCCTTTGAAAATGGGAAAATAATTATAAAATAGAGATAATTCTGAACAACAGAAAGGCTTACAAGGAAGATCTATAGTAAGTTAATTACCAGGCACAATTTCAAGAGCAGGAATTGTATTTACAGTTTTGAAATAGAGCTGTGCTCATTTTTGCCTGTAACTGCAATGGTTTTGTGAAGTTGCACAAACAGCAAATCACATTAAAAAATCAAAGTTCAGCTTATACTTGGTTCTCTGCTGGGTCTTTATTTCACTGGAATATTAACGTAGATTTTTGTTTCTTTTGTTACACCATTATATATTTTGTAAATTAAACATCGAAAACGTTTGAAAGTCAGAATACTACTAGTTAGGTGAGCAGCTCATTTGTTTGTTTTTATATATGTTAATTTATTTGTAATGTGAACCAAAAGGTCCGGGTTGACATCTCCTTCAATGCACACATACTCCCGCATCTCTGCCAGGACCCAGGTGGGTTTGCCAGGGCCCAGATGACATGGCCGGCGGCAGTCCAGTGCTGAGCCCAGTGCGGGCACAAGGCGGACGCTTGACGAATGTGGCTGGACACATAGATCTCCACTTCGGTATTTTGGTAAATGACTGAAAGCTCTAGTTCTTCTGTGAAATAGGTTCTACATTTACTGAGGGCTTTCTGTTATTTGGCATGTTAGAACTAAAGTGAAATTTAGGTCAATAAAGATATGGTAATGTATGTAATGTAATATAAACAAATGTATAATATACACATTATTTTTCTTCAAAAATATTCTATCCCTTATCTGGTGGAATATATACTAAAGTGTTTATGGAATTATATGACGTATTTGCTTTAAAATAGTCAAAAAAAAGTATATCTGTGGGAAATATATGAAACAGTGGTAAAATATTAGTAATTGTTGAAGCTGAGTGATAGCTACTTTGATATTCTTTATACTATTTTCTGTACTTTGTATGGTTTCAAAAGTTTACTAAAATAATGAATTCAAGTGAATTTTGATAATAAAAATAGTTAAGACAAAGTAAGGACATTATCTAACTATATAGTTGGATATTTTGCAAAGATCTGTACAAGACTACACACAATATTGTTACCATAGTAAAAACTTGGGAAAACGGAAGTGTCCATCAGCAGGGACAGTGTACTCAGGACATCCACATGCTGGGGAATACTATGCAGCCATGACAAAGAAATCTGTCAAGTGAAAATGAGGTTCCACAGTGATGTGTGGAGCCTGGTTCCATGTTCACAGGCATGTGTGTGAGTGTGTGTCCACTGTTCAGAGTGGTTACCTCTGCAAAGAGCAATTACAGGTGTTTTTTTCTTGTTACTTTTCTCTTGAAAATGTTTTGTACCACTTTTTTACAGGGGCATATGTTAATTTCATGTTTGGAGGGGAGTTATTTTCTATAGTAATATCCTATAGTTTTTCTCTTTATGTATTCTTTCTAGGTGATAGAATAACTTTTTAATTTAGTAACTGTTTTAGGTCTTAATTAAAAGTGAGAAAGTGCTATACTTCTAAAAGATTATGAAATCTGGAATAGATTTTTTAAAACGAAAATGAAAACTTTTAAGGCATCCTAACACAATTTTTTCCTCAACCACCTACTGACTGTATTAAAGTATAAGATGTCAAAAACTACGTGAAACAGAACATTACAAAATAAATAGGAGTAGCAAGTACCTTTCAGTTAATTCAAATCAGGCTGAAAATTCTATTAATTATAGAAAGAAAAGTATTTGGAAGAAAAAAATTTGTTCCTGTTTGTTCATAAGGAACTTTAATAGAAAATACTCCAATAGTTCTGTGCAAAAAAGTATTTTTGGATGTTTTAGTATATGTTTGTTCTTACTATAAAATAGATGGGACACTGTCAAACAGAATGGAATAACTGTAATTTCCAGATGCATGGTTTTGTGAATCCAGTGCTGTGGACTTAGCATTATCAGCTAAATCTCAAGTTTAACTTTAAAGCCAGCACTCCAACAGTGTTTGGAGTAAATTTTAACTTATTAACCTTTGAAACATCATATAAGGTTAATTATCTTGGGTAAAAGTCCCAGAAGGTATGTTTCTAGTGGCCGTGGAATCTGACATCTTTAGGTAGTCTGTGCTGTGCTCTCTCCTTGGTCTGCAGACACCCTGGAGCAGAGTGGGAGGAAGTGCGGTGGGACCTCTCTCCACCTCCTCCTTTTTGTTTGGGGGCCCATACATAATGGTTGCTGTGTATAGTCCTTATTCAAGAGCTGTGTTACTCCCAACATTTCCTAATTCCTTGCTGATTTTAAGGCTTCAAGGAATTTTAAAGTAGCTCCTTCTTACCAAGACATTGGAGACCCCTAAACCTGGCAATTCCAATTTGGATAATTAACAAAAAATAAAAAGGTATCAACTAATTACCTGGTGAACATTTCTTCTTTCACATCCACATCCTAAACTTTAGGGATGATAAGAGAGTCTTGGGTTTTGATTTGTCCCTGTCATGTATCTGTAATCATATTGAGGAATCACATTTCACTATTAATTAACCATATATACTTGCAGTTGGTTAGGGTATTCTGTTTCTTAATGTGTTTCTAGATGAGCTTGAGCAAATAATTTAAATCTTTATTTAGCAGTTTTAAAGGTCTATTATGAGGTACACATCTCCAGATAACAATTTTTACCTGGCTTCTAGAACTGGATTATTCAAAACGGATAGTATTAGAATGAGGCCTCTGAAGTGTCTGAAAATTCCTGACATAGTTACCTTTTAGGCCTGTGGGCTGTTCCACTTATTCCCAGCCTGAGGTCACTCACACCAGTTTCTTTGGTTTCATTTGCTGATTGTTTCTGCAGTAGTTGGGCATCTTCTGTTTCTGTGTCTGATTCAAATATATGTGGTTGTCTCTTCACTTTGAGGGGACTGCGGCCTCTCCCTAAAATCTGTGCTATATATCTGTCTGCTATATTTTCTTTTCCACCTACTTGGAAATCAACAGCACCCTTCATTACACCTAAATTGCTGGCTGACATCTGAAATACCGAACGACTAGATAGTCGTGTACTCTCATTTAAACTCATGGTCAGTGGTTTTCCATTACAAGGGGGACATTTCGTCATACTTCTACAGGGCTCAGTGTTTTTTTCTTGCAGAGGTCTAGATGTCTTCTGATTCAAATCTCTAGCATTCACCTGAATGTTATGATCAGGTCTTTTTTTTACAGCTCTGTCTGAGTTCCGTTTGTCATCCCGGATCACGCTAGTTTTAAGTGAAGACAACTTAGATTCTGCAACAACATGCTGTTTTCTTTTCAGGTTGCCAGGTTCTAAGATATTTTTGTTCACTTGTAATGACCGGTTTTTGAAAACTGGTATGACTTTAGGGGCAGTATTATTTTGAGAGCTAAAGGCTGTGTCCTGAACTTGAGTGTTTCCTCTGCTGGGCTTTGATGCTCCCAGAGCTACTGGGAGTGCCCTGTCCGACCCGGGTTTCCTTCTGCTCTGCGTGGACTGTGGCTGGAGCTGCAGAGCTGAGGACACACGGGGCTTCAGGTGGCTGACCGAAAGCTCCACCTTGTGGGTCATAGCTACTGAACACGGTGTAAGATGTTGAGCCAGGGTGGGTCTTGTGGAAGGGGCCTTAGTCAGACAGGACCTGAACATTTGTTTAGTGGTCAGATTGGGTGGCTTGACTTTGTTTACCTGAAAGGAGAGAGATTAGGATATTAAAAAAATGTAATAATGCCCTTGATAGAAAAGAAAGAAAACATAAAATATCATAAAAATAAGAATATAAAGTAACACTACAATATCTGACAGGTAAAGAAAAATAAAAATCAAATGAGCCTTCTTGAGGAAACATGTACATTTCTTAAGGTTTGTACCCTTCTTTAGAAACAATCCCTTCAAGATAATATTTTAAGATAAGGATATGTTCCAATAAGCCAGGTAGAGAAAGACAAGTATCAAATGTGGAGTATAAGAACAAAGAAAGACAAGTATCAAATGTGCAGTATAGGAACAAAGAAAAAACTGAAGGAACAAAACAGCAGCAGACTCACAGAACCCAAGAATGGAATAGCAGTTACCACAGGGAAAAGGACTGGGGAGGATGGGTGGGAAGGGAAGGATAAGGGGGAAAAAGGGGCATTACAATTAGCACACATAATGTAGGGGGTGGGGCACGTGGAAGGCAGTATTACACAGAGAAGACAAGTAGTGATTCTATAGCATCTCACTATGCTGATGGACAGTGACTGTAATGGGGTATGTGGTGGGGACTTGATAATGGGGGGGAGTCTAGTAACCATAATGTTGCTCATGTAATTGTACATTAATGATACCAAAATAAAAAAAAAGAAAAATATATGTTCTAAGCTGTACATAAATCAACTGTAAAGGCTGTAATTCGCTACCGAATGTTCTCCAGACGTGCCCATGCTGCTCTCCTGCTCAGGACATCTTTCCCTCTTTCCATCAGAGGCTGGGAGGTGCAAGGATCTGCTGTCAGTATTTGTTTGTCACCAAAAAGTAGTAAAAAGCAGTACTATTCTACTTTAGCTTGCATGTTCCATTGCCCTAAGTGGATACTAGATTCTTTGAGAATAGGAACCATGACCTATTCTTCTATCTTTCAAATTCTTAAATGTCACCCATTTACTACAAAATACCTGTTCAAAGAAAGTAAATTAATGGAGGAGATGGCTGCATTGACACTAGGCCTTTAAGCATAAACGGGGTTTTACCTGTAGAGCAGTGGCTGGCTATGTCTTGATCATTTTGTGTTCACTGCCTACCAGAGTGCTGGCCTGCTAGCAGTTCAGCGAGTGTGAGTCACACTGACTTGTCAGACACGTTGCGGAAAGTGTTTGTAGACTTTTTAAAAAATCAAGGTAATATGTATAAAACACAAGATTTATCAATTCAGTGGCATTAAGTACTTCTGTTGTGTAACCATCACCACCATTTCCAAAACCTCTTCTTTATCCCAAAGAAACTTTGTAGTCTAAGTAGTTACTCCATTTCCCTCTCCCTGCAGTCCCTTAGTGATCTAATCCACTTCCTGTCTCTGAAGCTGCCCACTCTAGGTATCCTGTATAAATGGAACCATACAGTATTTGTCTTTTGTGAATGATTGACTTCACTTAGCATAGTTTTCAAGGTTCATCCACATTGTAACATGTGTCAGAATTTCCTTTCCTTGTAAGACTGAATAATATTCCATTGCACGGATATACCACATTTGCTTATCCACCCACCTGGTGATGGGATGTGTTTATAGTCTTTTGAAGTACAGACCCATTGAGTCTTAGGTCAGTGACTAACGTGACAATAAACTGAAACATGGCACACAGAGTTCTTTTCCCTCAGAGTTCCCTTCCCACATCAAAAACACAGATTCACAACTTGAAATAAAATTTTAAAAATTGCTAGGAATAATATGCAAACCAGGACAACTGGTTTTTCTTTCCAGTATTGGAGATTCAGTTGCTGAGTGGAATTGAGCAGAGAGTGGGACAGGGTGTTGGGAGATAAGAGCTGTAAATAGGCAGAACAGTAAGAGAGTGATCCAGTCCTCTGTTAGGCAAAAGAAACCACACTAAAACTTAGTGGCTTAAAACAACAATAGTCATGTTTTCTCTCCTGACCTGGATGCTGACATGACTCAGCTTGGAGTCTCTAAGGCAGCGGTGGTTGAGGGCTCGGGGCTGGCATCACTGCGTGACGACGCGTGGGGGCTGCAGGCTGGAATGCTGGGAGCCTCCTCGTGTGGCCAGGCAACCCTCACGCGCACCAGGGGGGTTCCCAGGCAAGCCTCCCAAACTGTTTTTATTCCAGTAACCGGGCCTTGGAAGTCACACAGCACCACTTCTGTCACAGGCCACCCTGGACCAAGAGGAGGGAACAGACTCCATACAGCAAAAGGAGTGTTGCCACTGGTCTAAGGGCCTGTGCATCTTGATCACAGTCTGTCTCTAGCCAGAGCCCATGCCAGTCCCTCACCACCTCCCAGCCTCTGATGTCATCATCTAGGTGCCTGGGGAAGGACTGGAGTACCCTGTAATGGAGCCGCACACAAACCTCAACAGGGCTCTGAGAAGATGCAGGAGGAAATATGGCAGGAGGTGAAGGAGCCACAGCCCAACTCCTACTTCACACAAGCGGGCTGCTAACGTGTGTCCCCAGAGCCTGAGTGCACCACTGGCCTCACACAGGCTTTCCAAGTGTGAACATGGCCTTGCTTTGCTGCTGCCTTCCTGTCATGTGCTCCCGCTAAGCCAGAACCGTAAGGAGAAAGGAGTTCAGGGAGGCATGCTTTCAGCATACTCAAGTTGACATAATACAAAGTCACCACAGAGAATACTCCTCCCCCTGGTGACTATACTTGGCAGAAGTGGGGAGACCCCCAAAAATTCTTGGGTAAGGTCTGGGGTGATACTGAAAAGAGGTGACCCAGGATCACTTCTTGTCTGTCGGTTTCTCGAGCTGAAGGCTTATCCACATCAGTAGGGCAAAATGACCTTTCTCTTTCCTTCCCCCAGTGTTCAGAGGGCACTGAAGAGGCCCCAGCTGGGTTTCATGACCCCGACTGAAGGGATGCAAAGGTCCCCTGAGGAGTGAGCCGGCTGGTTGCCCCTGGAGATGGCCGGCTTGAAGAACAAGGCGTGCACTCCAAGAGGTCCATGCCAGTTTGCTAGGGCCGCTGTGCCAAAGAACCACAACTAGGGGCCTGAACAACAGAAATGTCTCCATGCCCTGGAGGCTGGAAGCACGGTCAGGGCCGTGAAGAAAGGACCCAGTGAGGCCTGGTCCCTTGGCTTTTGGTGGCCATCTTCAGAGTCACATGGTATCTCCGTGCATGTGTGTCTCCAATTTCCCTTTATAAGAATACTGGTCATATGGGATTAGGGGCTCCAGTATGACCTCATCTTAATTATAGATGCAATGACTCTATTTCAAATGAGGTCACATCCTGAGATACTGGGGGCTAGGATTTCAACATGAATCTGGAAAGAGGGGGACACAATTTAACCTATAACAGGGTTTGACATGTACCTCTGGAGAGACTGAGGAAGGGATGCAGCTGTGCTTCTGAAAACCCTCTACACAAGGGAGCTA
Organism: Smutsia gigantea; assembly: GCA_032199065.1. Lineage (NCBI taxonomy): Eukaryota > Metazoa > Chordata > Mammalia > Pholidota > Manidae > Smutsia > Smutsia gigantea. The sequence goes on along the minus strand of JAVSCE010007925.1, from coordinate 34,940 downwards.
AGAGAAACCCTCGCACACCATCTTCATCAAACACCTTATGAGTAAAGACAGCCAACATCAGACCGATCCGGGTGAAGAAGTGGCTGCCCCCTGTCACCCAGCTGTGACTGGGCAACGGGATGATGTGGTCCGGGGCTCAGCCCTCCCTCCTCCTCCCTCCTCCTAGTGCTCCTCCCTGAGCTAGTGCCTGGAGATAGGAAACGGTCATTTTCTCCATCACAGCTAAGGTTCAGGATACTGTTAGGATCAACGAACCAGATACATTCACACAGTATTTGGAAAGAAGAAGTGTGGTAGTCATGCTTCTGCAAAGTCTGCTCAAAAGCTGAATCATGAATGCCTTTGGTGTTTCAGTTGCAAAGTCAGCAGCCCCCCACAGAGCCACAGCTCTGCAGGTGTCCAGAAACAAAGCCCAGGACAGTCGCTCTGCTGACGTGGCCCATGCTGCCTGATGCCCGTCACCCACCATCCTACCCCAGCTCCCCCCTGCACACAGATGCTGTCACACCGAGAACGCTTCTGAAATCTCAATGAAATTCTACCTCAAAGGGATAATTTGTCACAAGTGACTGGGTCATCTTGAAGTTCTACATTGAATGTTTTTCCATTTGATAAAAAAGGGTACAAGAACTAAATAGAAATCAAAGAACAGCCATTTTGAGGGATCCTTGGCTCTCATGTACTATAGTAACTTCTAAACAACATACAGACTCATAGGCAGTTCATATCAGAATAGATTATTTGTATGCTGCCATAAAATTAATTTAGAATATGTGCCTGAAATGTTTACATTCACACCATTTCATCTCTCAGAAATACACATCCCATGAATATAATTTCCAAGAGCTTGTTTTGCCCTCTAGCCTGTCAATATATTATTTACTAATTCTTTTGGTTTCTACAATATAGTAAATAACCCAAAGGGGAAAACCTCTTGGTTTATATTCAAATTTACAAAGATTACAAAAAGGGTCTAGGTAAACAGCAGATGAGATCATAAATAATTCACAAATCTTAAAATACTTAATGGTCAACAAACTAAAGCTTTATGAATTCATAACCCAACAAAAAACATGCGTTGTTACATTATCACCATTATTCTGCCAGGTGTCACTGTCAAATGTTGGTTTACCTTTAATTCCTAGAACTTTATGTACAAAATTACAAAAGTTGCATGTAAACATAAAATTATAAAGGAAAAAAAAAGCTTTAATATATATTCAGATATGAATGGATATCTAGTGAAGGCTTAGAAGATGAAATTTGAGGACTAAGATTACTGATCAAATTTGTCTTATCTATTAAAAGCTGGTACTTGCATTGTGTTTCTGGATTAAAGTTTGACAATTCATTTAAGCTTAGATCTAACCACGTTTACAGGAAATACGGAGTTCAGAAGGATATTAACTTTAAATGGCATGACACAAGGAAGGAACCAGTCAAATCCAGAATATGGGACATTCTCCACAGCAAAGGGTACAATTTTTTCAGCACATAACTGGCATAAACAAAAGGGAAGAGGATTTAGAATGTTATAGAATAAGAGACCTAAGAGATGTAACAACCACATGAAATAATGTGGGTGTTGGTTGGATTCTCATTTAAATAAAACTTTTAAAATAAATCTTTGAGATAAATAAGGAACTGGAGTATGAACTAATATTAGATATTAAGAAATTACTGTGAAATAATTGTTTAACAAGCTCTTATCAGATAGTGATGCATATTAAAGCCTTTACAGATGAAATAACCTATTTTGGATTTGTTTAAAAATATTCCAGTGTACCCCCCCAACTCAAAAATATGTCAAGAGTTCAATGATAGTATAATGAACCTTCATATGCCTAATTTCTTTTTATCTTTAAGAATTTCCACAAGCTTAAAGGGAAACTAGATTGGCCAAGTATGCCTGCTAATTTTTTAAAGTCAGCTGTATTTTATCACATAGCCTCATCAATATATTTTTCACTTTTTAAACGTATGCATTTTAGCACTGCATGGATGTTACAGCTAACGTACAGAATAGGACCTAACATTTACTGAAAGTTCACTCAGTACAAAGAACTGTTCTAAGTATTATCTAATCCTAAAACCAAAAACAAAACCTCTGTGAAGTAGTGTGAAGGACACAGCAATTGCAAAAGAAACTCTTCATCCCAAGAGTCTGATGATTAAAGGAGATAATGCACATAAAAGCAGCTGGCACAAAGACGGCACTCAATGAAACTGAGCAGGATCAATTCTTATTGTCAGGCTCTCAAATGTCAGGAGCAATAAAAAGACCAGATTTTTCAATTGAGCATTATTTTACATTTAAGAAACAAACTTTCACAAGCATACTGCCCAGATCCATGATTTCTAAAACAGACATGGGCTGGAAATATTCAATATTCAATAAATATACCCAATAAAAATGCATGATGCAATGATGATTCTTCTTTTAAATTCCTCAGATTTGGACTTGGCCAGCAACTAAACTTTTAAAACTTTTATGTCTGGGCAAAGCTGTAAGATTCATTATCATAAAGCTGTCAACTGGTGTTTGTCCACCTACACTCCCTTCTAAGCAAATGGCTTGCCTAGGCCCTGACGTCTAGGCTACCATGTTTTTGTATCATGTATACGAGTTGTTAGCCCTTGACCCACGGATAGCAAATCCACAAGCTGGTGAGAGACAGATGACGTGACCTGGGGCCTGAGAAGACGAATGGGGTCAGACAGACACAGGTTCTGGTGGATTTTAGTTGAGGATTAAAAGAAAGTGAGACAATCAGCATGGTGGAAAAAGCTGAAAAAATACCATGAAGCATAGTGTTTGAACCACAGTAAATCAACCCCACATGGAAACGGACATCAATGGAGAAGTGGAAACCGCAATAAACAGAGGGCACTCATAAATCAAGGAAGGAGATGGAGCTGACACAGAAATAGATAATTCATAGTGTATTTTAAACTTTTCAAATTGTTCAAATTTTTGTCTTTCCTTTTGATATAATGCATAATTGTCATTTAAAAGAAAGATCATTGAAAATTTTTATTAAATTTTCTTAGGTTTTTCAGAAACTTCCTTTAAATTTTGTGTGTGTGGGTTTTTTGGTTTTTTTTTTACAAAGAAATCTTGTTCTAGTGAGTGTAGAGGATGGGCCAACATATTTTCTTCATCAGTTTTGCTTACTTGCTACTTTTTTTCATAAATAAGATTCCACTTAGTGTATCATCTTAGTATATATATTCCACTTAGTATATACAACAAAAATGTTATTGAATTAATTCAATTTCTATAAAGGAAATTATTCAAAGGCTTTTTGATCAATCAGACTCAAATGAAGTAGCAGAATTTCAAAGTAAACTTGGATTTCTATGAGGCAAATGTTTCCAAACTGTAAGATCATTTATGCATTAAAAAATTTAATCAATTACATAGCAGACACTTGACATAAGATGCATATGATCTCTGCCCTCTGAGAGCTCATGCCATGTTAGAAAAAATAGACCCATAAACAACCATAATGTCAAGTTAAATACATTAATAGTAACAAATGGCAGTGATAAATGGTTAGGTACAATAATAACACATAGTATTAGGGAAACACTGAGCTGAGAGAGAAGAGTTATAGCAAATGGGTTAGGAAGTCCATCATAGAAGACAAGAGATGCAAAAAGTCAGGTGTATAGCATCTTGGAGAACACTACAGGACATGCAGTCTCTTACCTGCATGTGAGGCTTAATTAGGTCCTGTGTGTAGTAGCATGGTTTAGTTGTCATCTTTATGGGAAATCCACATATGTGGGGCAGCTTAGATTTTAAATCTGAAAGAAAACTTTTCAGCACATCTTCCAAGTCTACCCTTGGGAAGAACTGTACGGGCTGACTTCTGATGCAGCTGAGAGGGTATCTGAACAATGTTAAAGAACAATGGAATGTTTTTGTACATGTAAGATAGCAATTTCTACGGAATTAAACTATTAAAATAATAACTGTCAAAAAGGCACACATAAATAAATCCTAAGTATTTTAGATATTGCTTATTCCATATTGTCCAAAGCTAAAAAGCATGTTTTCTCACAGGGATCCAAGACAACTCATTGTATCCTTATACGGACTTCTATATAGACTGGCAAACTAAGATCTTCCAAAAATCATTTATAAGACAGACACCATGACCTTTATAAATTATAAAAATAAGTGTTTATAGTAATCATTAGGTTTCATCTCCAAAAGTAGTAAAATCTCAGTACAGACAATACGTATCAATTCTATCCATCCTCTAAAAGCAGTTGTTGGAGAAAATATTCTGAAGACTTGGAATAATGTCTTGGCACCTAATGAAAGGGAATGGCTGATGCCTGTCATTCTCAATTTCACACTAAGATTTGGGTTAGGAAACATGGAATATGAAGAGAGAACATTATGGCTGTTCCTTCTTCCATTCTGAAACTCCAGCTGGTGAGAATACAGAGATGCAAATGGTGAAATCAGTACTAGTTAAGACTGGAGTTTCACCTTAGCACTTGGGTGCTTTTCTTGTGTGGATTTTAAAAAATGTTAATGCAGTGTATAAGTGCAAGTCAAATCCTCTAAGCTTTGCCTGTAAAATTAAATAATCTTCCAAAAAGAAACATCATTGTTAAATGACTAATTCTTTAAAAATTCTACCCTTTCATTAACATCCAAAATGCCACTTGAGGGAGCCCTTAGCTAAGGAGAACCCTGATTCTTTCTACCAGGAATCATGTAAACATTTTTTTCTATCTGAAGTTTCTTTTGCTGTCTAATATTGCAATAGCATTTAAGGAAAAATACCATCATGAAGCTCACCCTCAAATAAATATAGGAAAATTCTAAGAAAAACAAACACTTAAGCAGATAAAAAGAAGTAGAGGGGAAAGTAGTTTCATTTAGACAAACAGAAGATTGAAAATGATGATGAAAGTACAGCCAGATCACAAGGTGGGCAGAGGGCATGTTACAAGTGTGCATAAAGGATACGTGAAGGTCCTTCCTTCTAGCATTTTGAAGTAGATGCTGCAGTATGTTTTAATATTCCCATGATCTTCTGGAAGTTTATAGCCATACTAAAAATTAAGAACAAAGTTGAAATTCTTGAGAGGAAGCAAAATCAAGTAACTTATACCATAATGTATATTTCTATCCCTTACCAGGTCATCCCAGTACATCTGGAAATCTTCATATGAGTGAAAAGGACAGTCAGGGGGTATGGTGTGAAGAATACTTATTATTTGCCCCATTTTCATACTATAAAAAATAAGAGTTGGTAAAACATTATAGTCAATGCTTGTATGTAGTTTTGGTTAACTGTGTGATTTAGAAAAGTGTTCCAAAAGAGTTAGCAGCTATCAGCACATAAGTAATAACTAAGCATCTGCTCCTAGTTCCAAATACACAGTGTTCAATCTTAGCTAGAATTATTAGGAAAAACTAGACAGAACTGATGCAAACAATGTGCCAACTATAAACATAAAATAATGGCTAATAAAATATTGCCACACAGAGATGCCTGGTAAGTGTCAGACTGAATGAATCAGAGTTAAATCTATGTTCCCTATCTACCTCCTTCTCTGCTTCAATGATTAAATTATTATTAGCTGCTTAAGTTCTTTTTCCTAAGATTTCATCCCAATAGTCTTATTACTAAAGCCATTTTTTTCTAAATATGGTACAAACTTAAAACTTAGCTCATATCATCATAAGATAATGAATCATTAATTATGTACAAGTTTATAAGGTTTTAATAATATAATACTTATAATTTCATAAGATACCTGGAAATCTAAAAAAATTAGATCTAACAAAAATGTAAATGTATAATAAAGTAGTTTGATAAAGGAAATTAATGGCTTCTGTACGACAATATTTCAACACTTTTTCTAAGTTACCAGTTTCAAAAATTCATAAAAATGGACTATACTTATGCACATATCAATGTTGAAGCCAAATAAGAACTACTATATCTTGAACCCACCCTAGGTACTAAAATTTGAAATCTTACCTTGGCAAAACATAGCACCAGCTGCTTAAAATTGAATGTCCCTTAATGACAGCATCCTTGGTAGTATCAAAATCCTTTATAATACTCTGACAAATGTCAAATTCTCTTAGCTTTTAATAGAAATAAGATAGTAATGCATTAAATCCTCAAAAGAATTTGCAAAGAAAAATATTATTTTATTACATACACACAGAGTCGATTACAGAGTAGTTTTAAAAACTTAAGTCCCACTGCATCATGTACAGCCACCTGGTGTGACATAATCAGTATGTCAGCCTACTGTATTTCTCCTCTGTGTGGTATGGCCGGCATTTCGGGCTTTTCTTATCTTCCAAACATAGACTCTGTGTTGTACATATTTCAATTAGCTTTCAGTTTGATTGCATTAATTCCTAGGAAATTGAATCCCTTCCAAAGGAAGTATTTGCAATTTATAAGAATAGCATCTTAACTAAATTTTGTGATTTTTTAACTGGAGGATGAGTTCGAAAGTCACACCCCAATCTGGCCTTTTGGAGAAGAGCTAGTATTCCCAGCTTTCCTTTTGCATCTCTTCCACCTCCTGGAAAGATTTTTCCTCTGGTCCTCAGGTGCCCTAGATGTCCAGGGTATCAAAACTTGTAGTTAGTGGACAGCAATTTGCCACTTAGTTTTCTCACATCCTGGGGCATGTTTTTGTGAGTCAAAGATATAGAGAGACCTCAAGTGAGGTGAAGAGTAAAGTCTCTTAATGGCTGAGATAACACTGTGCTAGGATTAGAAAGAAAGGTTAAAAGGGAGGATGAAAGTTTATGAACCAATCATCACACAGCTTTTGGGGAACAATGTTCTAACTTCATTGCTTATATTGGCTTTTCAATGAACTCCTGCTAAACTGGCCAATTTTTAAATTTCCTGGGCAAGTAATAAGCATTTTAATAACACATTTGCTTAAAGCACTGCCTCCATTCTGATTTATCTGAGCTCTAGCCTAGATAGGGATCCATCTCCTCTATGTTCAGCAACTAATCCTTCTCTGAATTCCTGTAACACTAAGGGTAATGGAAATGGGGGAACAGGGTAGAAAAGATGGTTGTAGGAAGATGAAGTGTTAGTTATTAAGTCAGAGAGCAAGGATGCTAAGAATGAACAAGGCTAGGTGTTGTCCTGTTCACTGGAGGTAAATATTGTGCTGTGATGTACTGTGCTTAAGAGATAAGTGGCTTAAGCTATGTGATAAGAAAAGGATGGTCACTGCAGGATAGTAATGAACATCAGAAAAAACTGCCTGGAGGTGGATAAATAGATTACTTGAAGGAACACAGAACCTAAAATTGAAGTCAAAGAAGGTAGGTCTCAGATCCAAAGGTTCAGTTTATGGGTTCTCACATACACGTACTTATACTGTTGGAGTTTATATCCTTCTGGGTATTTTCTACATTATTAAAAGACTCAAGCCAATTGCTGCAGGGATCTCCATGGAACCAACACTTAAATATATTGGTCTTTCTCAACACAGTTTTCTAGAAACTGGCAAACTACCCAACTATTCACCTATTGGAGTCAGGCTATTGGAGGCTGACTGGGTATAGGAAGGAAAAGCCAAGAGGAAAAGCCCCAAGAGACTGTTAACCACTGGCATTTATTTACTTAATATTCATAATGTGTCCTTACTTGAACAAACCTGCAGTAATAAGGTGCCTGATAATATCATTTCCTCCTTATAATTATAGCCAATCTAAACAATTCAGACTTTATTTTCTCTAAGCGATGTTGAGATACTAGATGTTTAGGTTGGGGGCTGCTGTTTTAGAAGGAAGTTCTCTTGTCACTGTGAGGAAGAAATAGAGAATAAATAAAAAGGAAGGCTACAAACAAGAAGGCCAATATGGCGACCATTTTTAGTTCAGGAAAAGGAAAGGAGTCTAAATTAGAACAGCGGAAATGGAGGCAGAGAGGAAGAGATTTCAGAGACCAAGGCAGGCGATTGGCGACTGACTGGGTGTAGGAAGGAAAGCCAAGGATAGCCCTGAAGTCTCTAGCTGGGCAACTTACTGGCTGTTGTTGCCAGTAACCAAAAAAAACAAATGCAAAAGAGCAGAGTTGGGGCTGGGGAGGGTGACAAATAAGTTTTAGACATAACTGAGTCTGAATATCATAAGTACATACATGTGAAAGCATGCTAGAGAGGACAGAGAAGCTGCAGCCATACAAGAGTATTTGGGACGTGTCAGTGTATACACTTACCACCGGAATGGGAGAGCTGCCAAGGAAAGGAAAAGTGGGCTGAAAATGGAACCAGAGGGAATAGCAACATTAGAAGAATAGTAAGAGAAAGAAGAACAGTGAAGATGATGGCTAAAGGAAAGGAGATTCTGAGAAAAGCAGTTTCAGAGAAGTCCAAAAAAATAATTTCAAGGAAAGGGTAGAAAACAGTGTCAAAATTCCAAAGGTTTCAAATGTGAATTACCTCAGACATCTTTTTCTCTGAACATCTAAAGTAATATAGTTCCTATAACACTTATTTTGAAAACTATATTGCCAAATACCATTGACTGCTATATTTTTCTCAGACATATTAGCTATCTACTTCTGTAAGGTGCTATGAGACATACGAATTTGAGCCAAAGAACCTAAGGCTAGGTGAAGGAGGAATAAGTAATGTAGTAGAATGAACAGAATTGATGGACAAACTTTAAATTCTGAATCTCTTACTACCTTTGTGACCTAGAGGAAATTACCTAACCTCTGTCTCAATTTACTTACAAAATAGCAGCTATCCTGTATGAACACTTAATGTACTCTATCCCATTAACTCCCCAACATTATGAGATAGGTACCCATTATTCCAAGTTTACAATACCAGTTGAGATCGAGGAAGATTAAATATCATGCCCAAAGAGGCACTGCTAATAAGTGCAGAACTGGGGATTTTAATGTGATTCTAAGCCTACACTGAATTTTGGGGGTATGAATTTAACCAGTGCTCAGTAAATGTTTCTTTCTCCTGGTAAGTTTTGTGTACATCCCTTCTCTTCTTACCAAAATAAAAACCTTTGTAAGTTTTCTACCAGCAACTTCTACATATATGTAATGACAACTCAGTGTATGGCTACCTATGGAATAAAAACAAGTTTGTTTCAAGATGCCCATTTCCCAGATATGCCATGTAATTAAATCTTCAAGGCATATAGTTTTAAGATTATATAACATTTTTGGTACAATATATCCCTCATGTAACTGGATTCAGTTATAATCGTAATGCACCAACCAGCAAAATGGCAGTTCATGCATATAAATTCCTTTCTAAACAACTGGATTTCTAAGAAAGTATTAAAGTTTAACACAGCCTACAATTTGATAAGTAAAATTTCTTTTAAATACTTCATTTTGATGCCCATTTAAATTCCAAAGGACTAAAATCCCATTTCTCATCATGAATTATGATGAACTATCTTAAAACTTTCTTAGATAGGATCAAAGAATCAGAACTTAGAAAACTACTCCAATTTGTAGTCCTCAGGGATTAAACAGAATTTAGAAACAAAGTTACCTACTTCAATATATAAATTACTTTTCCACTTCACTCAACCTTCTGATCATTCACAAATATTCACTGACAGGCACTATTGTAGGCTATGATGGATTAATAAGATACAGTCCTTTCCTTCTAAGACTTCTAAGTTTAATGAGACATTTATGTTGACAAGAATATGTGATATATACAGCCAGGGAACTCAGAGCATGCTAAGCTTTGGGAATTGTGGAAGCCTTTACAGAGGGGTGGTATCTGAAATAAGCCTTCGCAGATGAGTGGGGAGATGAGCCAGAGAAAGGACATTACAAACTCAGCAGGATAAGCAAACACACAGGAATAACCAAACCTTTGCAATAACCAAAATTTTCTCCAGACATTAAAAAATGTCTTGTGGGGAACAAAATTACTCATTTCTCCTTCCATTCACCTCTACTGAGAACCACTGACATAGAAGAAAAATAACATTTATTGGGTTACCATTAATGCATAAGTCTATGCTGGCTGCTATGAAAATTAGCAAAATAAAAGATAACCTTTTTGCCTTCTTAGTAGAAAGATATTATGTAAATAATTGATGTAAAAATAATGCTACCAGAATGCCAAAGGGGCAATATTACATTTAGTGTGAGCTGAAATAGTGCTTTCAATATGTGGTAGAAAAAGAGGCAAAAAGTGGGTGCTGAGGCAGAGTAGGGTTTTGGAGTCTTGAATGTCACATAAAAGGATTTTTGAGCAAGAAATTACATGATTAGATCTGTGTTAAACTGACAGGATATTTAGATTAGGTAAACAGATTCAGAATATTAATATATCAAACATTTAATAATATGGATCTTAAAAAACCTTATCAGTCTTCTTGTTAAAAATTAAAACTTACTAGCATATTAGTATAATAATAAATGTATCAAGTATATAGTAAAGGTAGTAAAGTTAATTATAGAAATCAAAATATGGGGTACCTCAGGTGGTGGCAGTCTGACTGTGTAAGCTTCTATGCTTAGGCAAACTTGAGTTTCTGTTACATTGATGTCTAATACTGAAAATAAAATATTTAACTGTCAACAGTCTGGAATTATTACTCCATCTTATCAAATTGAGTATTTTAATAACAAAAGATATTAATTTATTCAAGTGAGAAATTCAGTTAAGAACAGATACTTTTTTCACACATGGTAAAATTCAAGTAATCACTATATAATATTTGACAGCCTGAAGAGGAGACATCTAAAAGATGACAAGGATAGAAACCACATGGATATATACACATGGGGTATGCATGTGATCAGGGGTTCATAGGATAGGATTACAATAAGAAACATGAGACATTTTTCCTCATGAGGAAAACTCAACTAACACCTTTTACAAGTCTGACATCTATTACATGTGAAAAATTGAGGCTGTCTTCTTCCTAAATCAGGAGAAGTAATCATGACATGTTTCTGACATCAGCAGTCTTTCACTAACAAATGTCCTCAAATATACTGATTTGTTCCAGATCTCATAGAGCTTCAAGGCTTGCACCTCGCTTTCTCATAATTAAAATTACTTACACAAGTCAGCTAGTGGTTATCTTGGGAAGGGGAAGTACCTGGAAGAAAGGATAAGGGGGCTTCGGAGGTACTGGCAGTGTTGTTTTGATCTCAGAACTGGTTATAAGGATATGTTTAGTTTGTGAAAACCCAATGAACTATATACTTGAAGTATATATCCAGTTTTGCTGTAGAATATTTGGTAAAACTAAAAAAATTCTAACAGGAATGGGGAAATTTGTTCTCCTTAAACTGTTATCTTTAATCTCCAACAGTTGTAGTCTGATGGTGCTTGGGATGAAACTGAATTTCAGTAATGAATCCATTCATCCAGTTAGAGCACAGTGACTGCCACTGACCAATTTAAATGTAAAACTAGTGCAAGGAGGGCAAATAGGCTTCAGCTTGAAAATAAACTCAGATGGAATAGCTGTGGAGTGTAGTTGCTAGCCCAGGATTTAAGGCTATGTGCAAATAGTGCTGAAAGCTGCCAGGATTGATTAATAAAATCTAGTTGGGCTCATGATTTCCACCTATCTGCTCCCTCTGCACTAATGTTTAGGAATATGAATACCTACAATATTGCCATGCACATCAATGAAATGATTACATGATGTCAAACTATGTTAGATCTTTGTCTCTTTAGACATCTTTTTCTTTTTTAAAGAGAAAATTATGTTCTCATGTGATATAAATCTTACTTATAAATCTTTTAATAAAAAATATTTGGTGATATGATTCTGGAAGCTATACATTATAAATGCCTGCAGAATTAAAATCTTTCACACTCATAATTTTCCTTAAGTAGAGAAATGAAAAATACAGTTTTTATTCTCATAGGGCTAGTGTATTCTGAACCAGAGGTGATTTCCTGAGTGAAATTGTAATTATAGTAGTATCTGATTAAATTCCGCTATAATCTCATCATCAAAATTGTAACACCCCAAGAATTGATAGCACTGTTTTTTAAACTTCATTAATATTTTATCTATTGACTTATGCATTTTTACTTACCAACAGCACTTTGTTTTCCCATCTGAGAAAGAAACTCTCTTCCTTAAAAAATTCATAAGATATGCCATATTATTATAACTCAAATAATGCTTGATAAATTTTTATATCAAATTATCAAAGCTAAAGAAAATGCTTTAGAATGCAGTTTTATATATAGGAATGTCTGATGACAGCTCAGAGAAAAAATATAATCATTCAAAAAGTACTTCTTCAATTAAAGGGGCAGAAATACCCAATTCTTAATTTGAATACTTTCTTCCTAGCATGAAGTATTTACAAACTGGTCAGACCTCAACACAAAATTCAGAATAGCCTTTGGTTCCAACAATATTGATAATCTATGTTCATTGTATTATAGTGCTCAATAATTTATATTTATTCCCTTCTAAACATCAAGTATTATGTAAAAATTTTTTTTTCTTTAAAGAAACATCAGCAGGCCTCTGGACATAATCCTAAAGTAGGGAGATGCCATTTATGTTGTTGTGGGCTTACTGGAGAGTGCTTGGTTCAGGCTATACTGTAAAAACAGATGTGTGTAATAGAAGTAATCTAGTTGAGAAAGCCCCAATGACTGAAAGAGATAAAGTCACCTTTCACTAAGACATGGCCAGTTTTATTCCAGGCTGGAGCAAGTCTAGCTGTGAGTGAATATGAAAGGCAGTTTTGAAGAATTACAGGAATTACTCTTTGTGGAGCCTCCACCTAAAAATATTAAAGGACAAAACATGGGCAAATATATAGCAGTTGGCATGTCCCTGTAAACTCACAGAAAATGTGTGTTTAGATCACCACCCAACAAACTGGATTATTCTGGATATGTTCTAGTCATCCCTATAGCTAATCCTATTTGGTTCTGTTAAAGAAGTATTGAAATATTTACTTTGTAATCATGACTACTGTCATGCTATAATGGCCAGATTCTACTTGCTTATCCCGACCCAATAAGCCTAAACTTTTAGAGCTTCTGTACCAGAATCTTAACTTTATTTTGTATTCTGCTCTACAGAGGAACTCTGACCAGAACTGTATTGTAATATTTTTCATTACTGTTTTACTCTAGTTCAACATCAAAGAAAAATTAAATATTTACATGGCACACATGCAACCAGCAGAGTATTTCTACTTGTATAGAATTTTAAAAAACCAGGACATTTACCTCTGACCAGTAAGAAGTAATAGGGTCCAGCTTTATCCTCTCACTTGAAATAACTAAAAAACTCAGCAAGTTTTATGAAACAGTGGGTCACAGATGTTGGACATGAAGCAACAAAGAGCAATCCCTAAGTGATTAGAAATTTATGATTACCCCAGCCTACTGATTAGAGAGGGTTTCTGGGCTGCGGTACAGGGAGGAGGAATCCTGGAAGAGCCAGTGGGTTCCCTGGGTTGGGAAGACAGAGCTAAAAGTCCAGGGAGGCGAAGGAAGCTACAGTTTTGGGGGTGAAGTGCTAGAGAGGAGACAGCTACACAGAAAGCAAACTATGATGTCAGAAGAGTCCCTCTCAAGTGCTCAGCTAAGTATGGATTAGCACACGCACGTGAAGAAACTGCCCAGAGCTGGGGAAAAAAAACTGAGGCTGCTTGCTACATAAACATCCTTGCAAATACAGTAAAGAAAACTTTGTCATTGCTTCTGCTAGCAAGATACATAGAAGTGAGAGCACCAAGGGGACTTCTCTTGCAATATCATCCACCCATCGATTTTGTACCATTTTGGCTTCTCGTAAATTTTCCCAAGATACAAGTAATTAGTCTGTTGGCAGGGGTAAAGACCAGATTTGTTCAATTTGTCCCATGGAGAATTTAATTAAGGCTACTGTCAATAGAACTTCAAGCAACAGGATGAGGTCAACCTGCAATGTTTACCTCAACCATCCCTTCAGGGTCTCAGCCCCACCCAGCTGAACAAATCCCACAAACTATCAGAATCTACCGCAGAAACCAACTGGCTTTCTCCTTGATTCTCTATTGTCTTTCCCACTGGCCCAGGGGATTAACTCAGATACAGCAGGACATATCAGCATGCACTCAGCCTTGCCACGCAGACTGAAAGTCTGCCCCAATCTCACCATCCATAACCCTCCTGACTGGTGACCTGGATTCCTACCAGGGCAAAGATGGTATCATTAGTCACTTCAGCTAAATTCAGGGACAAGTTCTGTACAAATTATTTCTCAATTGATATAATAGGTTGACAGAACCTAAGAATATAGTAGTTTAACAAAGCTATTGAACATGTGACCCAATGAACATTTATAGACTACTTGATACAATAGAATACACATTCTTCTCAAGTGGACAAGAAACATTTAGTAAGACTATATTTTGTCTTTTAGTAAGACTAAAACAAGTCTCAAATTTAAAAAGATGAAGTTGTTTAAACATCTTCTCTAGCCACAATTAAATTAGAAAGCAGTAACAGAAAGATCCCTGGAAAATCCCCAAATATGTGGAAGCTACATAATACACTTTCAACCCATAGATCTAAGGAGAAATCAAAGAGGAATTAGAAAATATTTTGAACTAAGGAAAATATAACAAACATATACTTAGGAGGAAATTTATAGCACTGTCTCTATACTAGAAAAGAAATTCTCAAATCAACGAACTCAGCTCCCACCTTAAGAAACTAGAAAAAAAGCAAAGTAACCCAAAAAAGCATAAGAAAGTCCAAATGAAAATCAGTAAGATACGAAACAGTAAAGTAAGAGAAAAAATCAACAAAACCCAAAACCTGTTCTTTGAAAGCAGTAAGACTGCTAAATAATACCTAGCAAGACTAGGGAGAGGGGAAAAAAAGACATGCATTACCAATATCAGGAATGAGAGAGGTGACATCACTACACAGTCTACAAGGAGAAATAAGGAATATTATAACTTTAACAATAAATATGACAACTTAGATGAAATGGATATATTCCTTGAAAAAGACAACTTGAATGACTATTATCCATTAAAGAAATTTAAATTGTAGTTAAAAAACTTCTCATATGTAAAACTCCAGGCCCAGATAATTTGAATTTTATAGAAGAGCTAATAAAAATTCTACACAAAGTCCAAAAATTGAAAAGGAGGGATTTTTTTTCCTAATATATGATTCCTGAGGCAGGGAGTTTATTTGGTTCAGAGGTTTATCTCCAGAAACAAGCAGAGTGCTCAGTGTATTGCAGATGTTCAATAAATACATGCTGCGGTTGGATTGTTCAGAGGCTTCTATGCTGGGCATTTCTGTACAGTATATGGTTCTGTTTCTCCTATAGCCAGGATTCATGGGTGCAGGAATCAAAAGATGGAAATGGGAGTAGTACAGCTCACTATTACTCTTAGTGACCCACCAGAAAAATGTCTGCTTCCTGTCCCCGTGGTCTTAGGCTGTGCTGGCCTGGAGGTCTTAGTTAGGAAGGAAGGAACACCAGGAAACACAGCAATGGTTCCACTGAACTGGGAGTTAAGACGGCTGCCTGGACACTCTGGGCTCCTCATGCCTCTTAATCAACAGGCCAAGAAGAGACTTACTGTGTTGGCCAGGGTGTTTGATCATGGCTGCCAAGGGGAAATTGGACTACTACCCCACAGTGGAGGTGAGAAAGAATATGCTGGACACAAGAGAGCCCTGAAGGCTCTCAGTTTTGCCCCATCCTGCGATCAAATCAATGAAAAACTATACCAACACAGTCCAGGCAGGACTACTGTTGGGCCAAAACCTTCAGGAATGAAGATCTGGGTCATGCCACCATGTAAAGAACCATGACTAGCTGAGGTGCTTCCTGCAGGCAAAGAGAATGCAGAGTGGGTAGTATAAGAAGGTTACCAGCTATGACCAGTTACAGAAACGAGGACTGGAATTGTTAGGAGTATCTCTTCCTTATTTTGTTACAAATATATTTATGTGCATATAAAATATATGGATATATATGTCTGCTATATATATATGATATCTTTGCTTTCTTCTCTCTTATTCCCTTATCATGTAACATAAGATGTATTGATTTTATATCATAGTATTTAAGTATTGTTATTTATCTGTTGTAGTATTTAAGTAAATTGGTTATCAAGGAGAAAAATGAGATCATTCAAGAACTTGCTTCTCTCTGCATTTTTTGGGCACATCTCTGATTTGCAGATACTTTTTCTCCTCCACAGACCCTCCCGTTACACTTCCCTGCTTGGCTGGAAGTAATGTCTCCTTCCTTCAATATTCATAGCATTTAATTGATAACTCTTTTACATCTACATTTCTACATCTCACGTCCTGAGACTATAACCTTCTTCCAGGTGTGATCTACTACAGTTTACACTGGGCTCCCTCTGGCTCCTAGCACAGTGCCCTGCAGGGGTAGATATTCTGTAAATATTTGTTGGTTAATGCAATAAATGAATGTCCATGGACTTGGCAAGCAGGTTTTCAGGGAACTGCATCTGATGGCCTTTTTCTACCACCCACCTCTGGCAAGCACCTATCTGTTCTCTGTATCTGTGAGTTTGGGTGTTTTTTTGTTTTTTTTAGAATCCACATAAAATGAGATCATACAGTAAAAAAAAAATACATGCTGCGGTTACTATTACATATGAAGTATCAATACAAAGAAAAATTAAGCATAATCATGAAAGTTCCGCTGGAGTAGGAAAGCAAGTTAGGCTGGAAGAAAGCTCGTGATCAACAAGGAATTCAGGATTTGGAAGTCTGGTGAAGAGGACAAAATCTGTGTACTTAGTAGGAATGAGGAACTGGGAGAAGTGGGAAAAGGATAAGATTGTAAACAAAAGGACTGCTAATATTTTGGGTATGAGATACTTTGTAGTGATACAAAATGTGAAAAAGAAAAATCTAGAAGAAATTACATCACAAAGTGTTTTTTATTAATGTATAAGGACTATGGGTAATATCTTTCTTAATTTTTCATTATTATAATCTTAAGATATATATATAAAATGTACTTGGTATAAATATCTATTGTTTATATATAACATGATGGTACTTGGTATAAATATCTATTGTTATGTTCAGAAAATAACTTAATCTTTAGAATTCATCTCTAAAATTATACTGTATTTTTTTCAAAAAACAATTTTGACCTTTAAGTCAATACATTAATAAGATTAAATTCTCCAAAGAAGTTCAAAAGACAGCAAAGGGGTCTCTGCTAAACCATGAGATACTTTCCACAATAGAGGACAAAATTTTGTAGGGATTTCTGGAAAACCTAGATTCTAGTTCTCAATAAATAATATACTGTAAATTTGATTCTCCTAGTTCATACATGGCCTTCTCAGGACACCTAGATTCCTTAGGTGGCCACAGACTACTCCCAGCAAAAAGATTTAACTAAAATACTTCTTTGTTCCTAAAGAATACTGCTTTCCCACAGATTATGAATGATGGTTGAAACCAGCTTTCAAACCAGGTAATTCAAAGATTTCTTAGGGAACTGCAAAGCACCCCTAGGCATTGCTGAGCCTCATCATCCTCCTAGAACCTAAAGAAAGCATCTCATCTTCTTGGAGATGACCAGAAACCTCATTATCCTGAACCTCACTAGATCTTGGAATGGAAGACAACAGTGATGCCTGCACAGGTTGCTAGAAAACCAAGGATACAGTGGCTCAGGTACATGCAGAGACACAAAGGGAGCTCCAGCAAAGTCTCCATGACCTGAGTAAGAGAGAGGTACTCAACCCCATTTATTCATTTTCCTCACCGAGATCAGACATTCAGCATCACAGAGAATGCTGTCCACTTATTACCTATATGATGGTGGACAATATTAATATCTCTCTAGATTTCATTTTCTTCATCTGTAAAAATGGGGATATTCACTTCTTGGAAGATATATATGGTAAATGAGATTATGCCACATAAATTGCCTGCACTTAAGTACTCAACAAAAAATTAAGTCTCTTACTTTCTTTATTTACTAAATGTGGACAAAATAATCATTTGGAAAAATATTGTTAGGTTCTTTCACATGCATAGCAATACCTTATAAGAAAGACACTCCAATTTGTTAGCTGACAAAATAAAATCAATATAAGCAGCATCTGGAATTATTTTTTTTAAACTTACCTTAGCTCCATATTTTTCAATATAGGAATTAAGTTTTCCAGCTGTATGAAATGGTATCTATAACAAAAATCCATTTATTAAAATGACAAATATGTTATTAAATATTGCAGTACATAAAGAATTTAAACATTCCACAGTAGAGGGCACAAAAATCAGGCCATCACCCTAACAGCTTCTATGCCTTAGAGAAGCAAATGACTGATCATTCCTGCCCCGAAATACATTCTCAAAGTGAGAAAAGCCTTTCTGGGACTGATGTGAACACAGAAACCATATAAAGGAAAAGGCCAATAAATGTCATATATAAATATTTAACACCTTTCTTAATATACAAGGTCCTAGACATGAACAAGGAAAATGGACAAAAATGTGAGATTAAGAGAGAGTTTAAAAGGCCAAGGTGCTCCACCTCACCAATGAGAAACAAATTATAGTATTTTTACCTAACATATTGGTAGATACGTAAAGTTTGCTAATATCCAGTTTTATGAGGATGTGGAAATACAGGTTTTCTCATACACCATTTATTACAATGTAGCCTAGTACAAGCTTTTCAGAGAGCAATTTAAGCAATAACTAGATTACAATTTAAAATGAACTGCAGACATCTGGGAAGATGGTGGCATGAGCAGGGCGGAAGAAATCTTCTCCCAAAACTATATATATCTATGAAAATACAGCAAATACAACTATTCCTAAAAGAGAGAACAGAATACACAGGAAAGCGCACAGTGTGTAGCTATACCTGAGAGGACACGGCACCCCATGAGGCGGGTAAGATACAGAGCTGCGACCCAGCGGGACCCGAGCACTCACCCACCCTAGCGCACAGCGGGAGGAGAGGATTCAGAGCCAGGAGGGAGTGGAAGTACACCCCGCGAAATAACCAGCCCGGGTGATCTGCGTGGGGAGTGCTGACACACATCACGCAGTGTAGCAGAGACTGGAGAGACAGAAGGTGCAGGATCTGAGCGGGGAATGTGCCAGGGTGCTTGCAGCCAGTACCCGGGAAGGAAAAAAAAAGAAAAAGAAAATCGCGTGCTTTTCTCAGCGGTCTTAAAGAGACAAGAGCCAAGTGGAGGAGCCGGATCGCCCTAGCACACTCAGCCCAGCAGGCTGGGAGTCCTGGGGAGTTTCAGACCCCTTAGCTGGCGACTGGGAAAGGGTGGCCGTACTTAGACTTCCCACAGAGATCAACAGCCTCCCATTCGCTCCCACCCGGCCAGAGCTATAAAGGGCCCTGCAGAGTGGCACGGCAATGGCTGCGGAATAGTGGAGCAACAGCGCCACCTACAGCATCCCCACAGAATCTACTCCCAGTGGGCGTTTTTTTGGTTGTTTTTTCTTCTTTCTTCTTTTCTTTTCTTTTCTTTCTTTTTCTTTGTTTCTCTCTTTTTTTGTTGTTCTTTTTTTAAGACTTAAAGAGCCCAGCTGACATACGTGGCAACTACCAATGACCACGTCTATACACATGAAAAAACAGAGGAATACGGTCCAGACTAAGATCAACCAGACAACCCCAGAGAGGGAGCCTGAAGGGATGGAAATGCACAGTCTTCCTGAAAAAGAATTCAGAATAAAAGTCAGAACCATACTGATGGATCTACAGAGAAATATGCAAGAGCTAAGGGAGGAAGTGAGGAAAGACAATTCAGAAATCAGACAAGCGATCGACGGGCTTAACAGCAGACTGGATGAGATGCAAGAGACTGTTAATGGAATAGAAACCAGAGAACAGGAATACAGAGAAGCTGAGGCACAGAGAGATAAAAGGATCTCTAGGAATGAAAGAATATAAAGAGAACTGTGTGATCAATCCAAACGGAACAATATTCGCATTATAGGAGTACCAGAGGAAGAAGAGAGAGAAAAAGGGATAGAAAGTGTCTTTGAAGAAATAATT
This sequence comes from Smutsia gigantea, assembly GCA_032199065.1. NCBI lineage: Eukaryota > Metazoa > Chordata > Mammalia > Pholidota > Manidae > Smutsia > Smutsia gigantea. The sequence goes on along the minus strand of JAVSCE010007925.1, from coordinate 14,899 downwards.
GCTGAAAACTTTCCCATGCTGGGGAAGGAAATAGTCTCGCAGTCCACAGAAGCCCACAGATCTCCCAACACAAGGGACCCAAGGAAGACAAAAGCAAGACACATAATAATTAAAATGGCAAAGATCAAAGATAAAGACAGAGTATTAAAGGCAGCTAGAGAGACAAAAAACATCACCTACAAAGGAAAACCCATCAGACTATCATCAGACTTCTCAACAGAAACCTTACAGGCCAGAAGAGAATGGCATGATATATTTAACATAATGAAACAGAAGGGCCTCGAACCAAGAATATTGTATCCAGCACGATTATCATCTAAATATGACGGAGGGATTAAACAATTTCCAGACAAATGAAAGTTGAGAGAGTTTGTCTCTCATAAACCATCACTACAGGATATCTTAAACGGACTGCTCTAGAGGGAAGCACCCCTAAGGCTAAAAAGATGTCATCAGAGAAAATAAAATCATAGCAAAGAAAGCCAAACATCCAAATACTAACTAAAGGCAAAGAATAAAACACCTAGTATATAAAGAATGGAAGAGGAAGAATAAGAAGGGAGAGAAATAAAGAAACATCAGACGGTGTTTACAATAACTTAACAAGAAAGTTAAGTTAGATTGTTAGATAGTAAAGAAGCAACCCTTGAACCTTTGGTAACCACAAATCTAAAGCCAGCAATGGCAATAAGTACATATCTATCAATAATCACCCTAAATGTAAATAGACTGAAGGCACCAATCAAAAGACACAGAGTAACAGAATGGATAAAAAAGCAAGACCCATCTATATGCTGCTTACAAGAGACTCACCTCAAACCCAAAGATATACACAGACTAAAACTGAAGGGATGGAAAAAGATATTTCACGCAAACAACAAAGAGAAAAAAGCAGGTGTTGCAGTACTTGTAGCAGACAAAATAGACTTCAAAACGAAGAAAGTAGCAAGAGATAAAGAAGGACATTACATAATGATAAGGGGGTCAGTCCAACAAGAAGATATAACCATTATAAATATATATGCACCCAACACAGGAGTGCCAGCTTATGTGAAACAAATACTAACAGAATTAAAGGAGGAAATAGAAAGCAATGCATTCATTTTAGGAGACTTCAACACACCACTCACTCCAAAGGACACATCAACCAGACAGACAATAAGTAAAGACACAGAGGCACTGAACAACACACTAGAACAGACGGACCTAACAGACATCTACAGAACTCTACACCCAAAAGCAACAGGATACACATTCTTCTCAAGTGCACATGGAACATTTTCCAGAATAGACCACATACTAGGTGACAAAAAGAACCTCAGTAAATCCAAAAATATTGAAATTCTACCAACGAACTTCTCAGATCACAAAGGTATAAAACTGGAAATAAATTTTAGAAAGAAACCAAAAAGGTTCACAAAAACATGGAGACTTAACAACATTCTCCTAATTAATCAATGGGTTAATGACGAAATTAAAACAGAAATCAAAGAATATATGGAGACTAACGACAACAACAACACAAAGCCACAACTTCTGTGGGATGCAGCAAAGGCAGTTCTAAGAGGAAAGTATATTGCAATCCAGGCCTATTTAAAGAAGGAAGAACTTTCCCAAATGAATAGTCTAAAGACACAATTACTGAAATTGGAAAAAGAAGAACAAATGAGGCCCAAAGTCACCAGAAGGAGGGACATAATAAAGATTAGAGAAGAAATAAATAAAATTGAGAAGAATGAAACAATAGAAAAAATCAATAAAACCAAGAGCTGGTTCTTTGAAAAAATAAACAAAATAGATAAACCCCTAGACAGACTCATTAAGAGAAAAAGAGAATCTAAACACATAAACAGGATCAGAAATGAGAAAGGAAAAATAATGACAGACCCCACAGAAATACAAAGAATTATAAGAGAATATTATGAGAATGTATATGCTAACAAGCTAGAAAACCTAGAAGAAATAGACAACTTCTTAGAAAAATACAACCTTCCAAGACTGAACAAGCAAGAAACAGAAAAACTAAACAGACCAATCACCAGCAACGAAATTGAATCGGTAATCAAAAAATTACCCAAGAACAAAATCCCCGGACCTGATGGATTCACCTCTGAATTCTACCAGACATATAGAGAAGAAATAATACCCATTCTCCTTAAAGTTTTCCAAAAAATAGAAGAGGAGGGAATACTTCCAAACTCATTCTATGAAGCCAGCATCACTCTAATACCAAAACCGGGCAAAGACCTCACCAAAAAAGAAAATTACAGACCAATATCCCTGATGAACGTAGATGCAAAAATACTCAACAAAATATTAGCAAACCGAATTCAAAAATACATCAAGAGGATCATACACCATGATCAAGTGGGATTCATCCCAGGGATGCAAGGATGGTACAACATTCGAAAATCCATCAACATCATCCACCACATCAACAAAAAGAAGAACAAAAACCACATGATCATCTCCATAGATGCTGAAAAAGCATTTGACAAAATTCAGCATCCATTCATGATTAAAACTCTCAACAAAATGGGTATAGACAGCAAGTACCTTAACATCATAAAGGCCATATATGACAAACCCACAGCTAACATCATACTTAACGAGAAGCTGAAAGCTTTTCATCTAAGATCGGGAACAAGACAGGGATGCCCACTCTCTCCACTGTTATTCAACATAGTACTGGAGGTCCTAGCCACGGCAATCAGACAAAACAAAGACATACAAGGCATCCAGATTGGTAAAGAAGAAGTCAAATTGTCACTATTTGCAGATGACATGATACTGTACATAAAAAACCCTAAAGATTCCATTCCAAAACTACTAGAACTAATATCTGAATTCAGCAAAGTTGCAGGATACAAAATTAACACACAGAAATCTGTTGCTTTCCTATACACTAACAATGAACTAACAGAAAGAGAAATCAGAAAAACAATTCCATTTACAATTGCATCAAAAAAAAATACCTAGGAATAAACCTAATGAAGGAAGTGAAACACCTGTACTGTGAAAACTACAAGACACTCCTAAGAGAAATTAAAGAGGACACTAATTAATGGAAATGCATCCCATGCTCTTGGCTAGGAAGAATAAATATTGTCAAAATGGCTATACTACCTAAAGCAATCTACAGATTCAACGCAATCCCTATCAAACTACCAACAGCTTTCTTCAATGAACTGGAACAAATAATTCCAAAATTCATATGGAACCACAAAAGACCCCAAATAGCCAAAGTAATCCTGAGAAGGAGGAATAAAACAGGGGGAATTACGATCCCAGACTTCAATCTCTACTACAAAGCCACAGTAATTAAGACAATTTGATATTGGCACAAAAACAGACCCACAGACCAGTGGAACAGAATAGAAAATCCAAACATTAACCCAAACATATACAGTCAGTTAATATTTGGTAAAGGAGTCTTGGATATACAATGGGGAGATGACAGCCTCTTCAGCAGCTGGTGTTGGAAAAACTGGACAGCTACATGTAAGAGAATGAAACTGGACTACTGTCTAACCCCATACACAAAAGTAAACTCAAAATGGATCCAAGACCTGAATGTAAGTCATGAAACCATAAAACTCTTAGAAAAAAACATAGGCAAAAATCTCTTGGACATAAACATGAGCAACTTCTTCATGAACATATCTCCCCGGGCAAGGGAAACAAAAGCAAAAATGAACAAGTGGGACCATATCAAGCTGAAAAGCTTCTGTACAGCAAAGTACACCATCAGTAGAACAAAAAGATATACTACAGTATGGGAGAATATATTCATAAATGACGTATGTGATAAGCGGTTGACATCCAAAATATATAAAGAACTCACGCACCTTAACAAACAAAAAGCAAATAATCCAATTAAGAAATGGGCAGAGGACATGAATAGACACTTCTCTAAAGAAAAAATACAGATGGCCAACAGGCACATGAAAAGATGCTCCACATCGCTAATCATCAGAGAAATGCAGATTAAAACCACAATGAGATATCACCTCACACCAATGAGAATGGCCAACATCCAAAATACAAACAACAAATGTTGGCGAGGATGTGGAGAAAAGGGAACCCTCCTACACTGCTGGTGGGAATGCAAATTAGTTCAACCATTGTGGAAAGCAGTATGGAGGTTCCTCAAAAAACTCAAAATAGAAATACCATTTGACCCAGGAATCCCACTCCTAGGAATTTACCCTAAGAATGCAGTAGCCCAGTTTGAAAAAGACATATGCACCCCCATGTTTATCGCAGCACTATTTACAATAGCCAAGAAATGGAAGCAACCTAAGTGTCCATCAGTAGATGAATGGATAAAGAAGATGTGGTACATATACACAATGGAATATTATTCAGCCATAAGAAGAAAACAAATCCTACCATTTGCAACATGGATGGAGCTATAGGTTATTATGCTCAGTGAAATAAGCCAAGCCGAAAAAGACAAGTATCAAATGATTTCACTCATATGTGGAGTGTAAGAACAAAGAATAAAACTGAAGGAACAAAACAGCAGCAGACTCACAGAACCCAAGAACGGACTAATAGTTACCAAAGGGAAAGGGACTGGGGAAAATGGGTGGGAAGGGAGGGGTAAGAGGGAAAAAGGGGCATTACGATTAGCAGATGTAATGTTGTGGGGGCATGGGGAGGGCTGTACAACTCAGAGAAGACAAGTAGTGATTCTACAGCATTTTACTACGCTGATGGACAGTGAGTGTAATGGGGTTGGTGGGGGACACCTGATGAAGGAGGTAGTTTTAATAACCATAATATTGCACATGTAATTGTAGAATAATGATACCAAAATAAATTATAAAAAAAAAGAAACATAGGTCAATCAAAAAAAAATAAGAAAAATAAAATGAACTGCAATCCCATTTCTAGGAGTTTAACACATAGAAACTACATTATAAAAATAATGTAATTTCAGCAATGCTTCCTGAAGAACTGTTGTAACAGCACTAGAAACTCAGATGTGCATTAGAAAGTGTTAATTATACACCTATACAATGAAATATTTCATAGCCCTAAAAATAAATGTTCTGATGAAGAACATTATTCATGAGAGGCCGTTCAAGGGGAAATGAAAGGCAAGTTTCAAAATAGTGTGTATAATAATGCCATTTTCTATTTAAGTGTTTTTGTAAGCATGTAGAATCTTTGTAAGAAAACAAAACATATTTTTAGACAGCTACTTTCCCCTTATGCCTACTAAGATAAGGATACTTGAATTTATGAGAACTCTAAAACAATGTCCTACTTGTTCCATAAAGATTCTCTGGTAGAAAAAAAAATAAGAGGTATTAGGGTCTACTTGTTAACCAGTCTTTCTTAAAAACTGCATTAAGAATGAGAAGATAAAAGATGGGCATATAGCCATAGAACCTAGAAGAAAAATAAACACTGACAGTTTGGGGTGGAGAATTAGCACTCTTAATAAATGTTAATTCCATTGGATACTGAGGAATTAATATCTCAGAATCAGAGGATTTTCAGAAAATTTTTGACAAAGCAAACTCAGGATAATGTAATTTTTATAAAGCTTTTTGGGACTTTATTACCATTCCCAGTTACATAAAGCACTGGGAAATATGTTTCTCATTCTAAATTTATTAAGTGCAGAAAATATTTTAAAATAAAATTTCCAAATAAAAAAATGTTGACCTAAATTCTTTAAAAACTGGAGAAATGTTGAGAAAGTTCTTTATATCAAGTGTAATTCCAAAGAATAAATGTAAGAATTAAGCCCATGCTTTCTTAAAAAATTATGCTATAACATTTTATTCATCAAGTCTTTATCTTAGCATTTATGTCAGAGAAAACTAAGTATTAAATTAGAACCACAAAGATTTTAAACATGGTCTATCACAGTTAACATCTGAAAATGGTTAAGTCAAACTATAACAGTCTAATTTGTCTGCACAATCCATCTTTATTTGCGCTATAATACCTGAATAATTATCAATCTTGTTCCCAATAACTAGTAATAATACTTCATAAAATGTTAAAATACCAACCGCCATCACTATCCAAATTTGGCTTAATATTCCTGGTACAGGTGATGCAAGAATATCTTGGTGCAAAAACAGCAATTGTCTGTAGAGATGAAATATATTCATTTTAAAGTGGACTTTCCCATTGTCTGATTTTACTATATCAGAACATTTAAAAAAGTTTAAATTTCTTCTAAGAAAATATTATACTAAATTTCTTCTGTATCTCTTCCCACACTTAGTATGGTACTTTCAACACTGTAGGCACACAGCCAAAATTTGAATTAAGATAATTACAAAAGTTTTACATATTGATATTAATATGAATCCTCTCTTTTAACTCCTGTTTCTTCCATTTTCCTTTTTTAAGTGGTGGTCAGGGGTTCCTGTAGGCTAGTCTTAAGAATTCATCTATCAGTGAAGTTATCAATTGTTTCAACTTAGAAATTTTGACTGTATTCTTTTCCTTCAAAATGGAAATTCCCTTTCCAAGAGAGAATCAAACGGGTAGGGGTTTAGTTTAATTAAACAAATTGTGATGATTTTGCCAAATCACCATAATTCAAATCACTACCAATAATTTTGTTTCAAAGGTCAAGGAAAAGGTGGGAGAAGCACAAAAGAGAACAGAACCAGAAATATGAAAATTCTCAAAAGTAATAAGCATCAAGGAAACAAAAAAAACCCATGAGTGTTTGTGTGTGTGGTGGTGGTGGTGCTGGTGGGGGTGTGACCTCAAAAAGATGGGCCAGCCCGTTCCTGGCAGCCTTATATTTGTTGGGACCCTGGTGCAGCAGGTCCTTGGTTTTGCACGGCCTTTTTTCTGACATAGCCAGGTGTCTGCTCAATCTATTCCAGCCTCTGTCAGCTACTAGGACAGTGAGCCAAGACACCCCCAACTCTGTGGGCATGGCCGCCTTCAATTTGGGGACAAACAGCAGAAAATCTCACTTAAGGTTTTCTACCTATTTGTTTCCAAAAGGAGTCACAGGGAAACGCTCAACAGATACCAAATTACACCTCTGCAGGAAGGGTACAAACTCCTGGATGCACTTGGGTAGGAAGATATACAATGGGGAAGAGAAAAATTTGGTAAGTAAGGGCAAAATGGAGGCCAGCCCAAGAGTACCTTCTTTATTTCTAGCCCCTACTAATATTTTAAGTGTTTCTCTCCAAGAAATTCAGTTATGGAATACATCTTGCCATGTATTGAGTCCTTTGTTGAATACCTCACACAATTTAAGGGACTAATAAATAGTGGATCCTCCATAACCATGGAGTTATGTGTTAGTCTTTGAAAAACAATGTAATCAAAGTCTATCTTTGAAATAAGTCAGACATTTCAAGATAGTTCTTAGAGAAATACTCTTGTATTGACATGAAAATTAAACTATATTAATCTAAAATGTATACAATATCTCAAAGTGCCCCATAAACAGTTGGTACTCACTTATTATCTCTAAGATTTTGAGATCCTGATTTAATTCATCAATATCTAAAAATTTTAAGTTAAAAAGCTCACACAAGAAGTCACAAATGTAAAAATTCAACAGTGATATATTCTATCTCAAGTATTTTAAGTCCCTCCCTAAAATACCTGGGCAGAACAAAACTGAATTTAAAATCATATACAGATTGAGTGAATACTCATCTTTTACTTTAAAGGAAGTTTTACCTTAAAGTACTTTATGGGAGATACTTCTAAAACAGCTCTTATAAGTCTCAAAAATGTTAGTTACAAAATGTACTTTTTACCTGCACATCTTCATTTGTGTACTCCTAATCTCAGTATCTGCCATCCCATTACTCAGTATTATCCTGATGGCACAGAGTTTGTGTAAATCTGGAAGTGTGATGAAGAACAGTGACTGCTGCCTAGAATCATTCATATTTTCCTGTCGACCGAATATCTCAGCAATTAGGCCTTTAAAAACAAACAGCGATAAAATGGTAGCAATTATCTTACCAACAGGGTTTTAATATCAATCCACCACAGAATATATTTGATATTATGTTTGAATAAGATAAAACAAACTAATTAGTAGTCTTCGGTAGTTATATATCATTAACATTTTACCTTTAAGGTTTTCTAATTGTAATCTAGAATATTTTGGTACAAGTTCTATTAAGATGTAGTTCCAGTAACATACAATTCACCTATTTAAATTGTATAATTCAATGGGTTTTACTATACTCAGTTATGCAACCATACACATTTCAGACATTTTCATCAGCCCAAAAAGATAGTCTAGAATTTTAAGCCTGCCGTTTCTGTATCATAAATAGAATAATTTGAGTACAAATACAGAAAATCAGCTACTGTTGATTAAATGCCTACTCTGCTCTAGATACTAGATACATTTCTGCCATATTGACTTTATTTAATAAATTCTAAGTTCCTGGCTATTGTTAAGATTCATTTTGTTTTCAGAAAAGCAAAATATTTCATTTGACAATAATAATTTCTTAAAAATCAAAAAGTATAGCAAAGTCTTTTGTTTCAAGTTATTTCTGTAAAGCCCTTCAAAGTTGAGGAATATATTTTTCATCATTTTACACGGAAGAAAAGATTTTCTGAGATCTCTCAATTGTTATCCAGTTTCCATTTCCACTAATTATCTGGCTTTAAAACTTCTATTTGGGACACACTGTTGATAACTCACAGGACATACCTTTGAAGTCTTATGTATCAGAAAAAAAAACTGGAATGTAAAAGTAAAGCAGCTGATTAAAGCTCAACTTCTTTAATGTGCACATAAGGCAAGGGAAGGTAAAAGATTCCAGTAATTCCAACTTCTCAACCTATTTTCCGTAAGAAGAAAAGTAATCACCTCTCAGCCCTGTTATCTAGTGTGAGCATTCCTAAATCTGACCTCAGGAACCAAACGCCTATGTCATCGGAGAATGCTGGCGATGCCGTTGCCTCCCATGCATCTGTTACTCAAGGACCACAGTGTTTGAAATGCTTATCTTTTAGAGAACCACTTGGTTCTTTTAAAAGTGGAAATATTTTTAGAATGGTTAACACAAATTCACACAAGGTGTTGGTGACCTAATCGAGATGTTTTCAGATATTAAAAATAAAAACATTCCTTTCTTCTGCTTTTCTCCTTTGTTTCAATGCTTACTGTTGTGAAAAGTCAAAGAAGTACAAAGCTCCAAGGCAGACACATCTTACTTCACGATTTTGCCTAAAATTCACTTCCTCTGAGGCACTCTAATAAAGGGCATCAATAATGAAAACATAACTCAAATAATTAATTACGGCTTGGGCTCAGAGGTACAAGTGTGCATATTTTAAAGAAAATAGGTCAAAGACATAAGCAAAGTTTGCCACGTGTTACTTTCATTTCTAAAACATTTACCACTGAAATTACCTTCTGACTCATTTTCCCTTTAAATATCTGTCAGTAGAGTCAGGAGCCCTTCCCCACTTCTTTTGTAAATCTTCAAAAACAAGTTAGAACAGTGTATGTAAGCATCTTTGGTCTATTCGGGAAAGGCAAGAATTTATTTTTATTATTTACAGTAAGTTAAAAATTTTAGTTCTAACAACTGGTAAGACCGCAGATGAAAAGTTCGCTATCTTTCCCTACATTGGGTGCGAACTAGGTCATAAAGCTCCGAGCCTCGACAGCGGCCCAGACAGCAGCCCTCCCGCCTCTCCGGGCCGCGACCCGCGCCGGGCGTCTCCCCGAGGCCTTTACTCGGCCTGAGCCCCTCGTTAGCAAGGCGGCGCTGGGAGGTCCCGAAACCTAGGAGGCCCCGCCCGTCGGGCCTGGCGCCCCGGAGACTGACGGAGGCGCTCCCCGGGCCTGAGTGGCTGAGGCGCGGCCTGGGGGCTCTGCCGCTCTAGGCCCGCCCCTCCCGCGCTCGCACCGTTTCCTGCCGCCGCACGGAACCCCACCGCGCTGCTACAATCCAGAAACAAGGCCTTCGGACCTGTCGCCTCCTGGGGCCGCGGCTGAGGAAGCGGAGGGCTGGGCGGCCAGGTCCGCAGCGCTGCCCCCGGCCCCTCAGGCAGGCTCCCTGTCAGGCCTGCCGCCTCTGAGGGACCCTCCTCCGGCGCTCCGGATGGGCCCCGGATGCTGCCCCCAGCGTGCCCCGCGCACCATGGACCCCAGCTCGCCCCCCAGCCCAGCATGCCCCGCGCACCATGGGCCCCAGCTCGCCCCCCAGCCCAGCATGCCCCGCGCTCCAGGGGCCCCCGCACGGCACCCAGCCCAGCATGCCCTTGCACCCCGAACGCCTTGAGTGCCCTGCTTTTCCGCTAGCGCTGACACGGGTTGGACGGCCCCAGCGTTTCCGTAAGAGCCGGGTTTGGTGCCGGCTGGGCCTGGCCATCGTCCAGGGAGAGGAAAACTGCATCTGTGCAGTATGGCTGGTGGGGAACCGCGGGCGTCGAAACTCCGCGCTGACCACTGTGGGGCCTCAGCTGTGTATCACACAAGGCCGCCCACTGCGCCCCCTAAAGACCTGCGGTGGCCTAATCATCCGGGACTGGAACATCCTGCAACGGAGTGTGTAGTAAACCCTGACGCAAGTGCATGCCAGGCATCTCTTGGGCATTTGACAACTGGCTAAGCACGTGCTGTGTGCTTGGCGCTTTTCTAGGACTTAGTGATGGAACATTAAGCAAACATTGTCTGCCCTTATGGAGCTAACACTTTACATGGGGGTGCATGACAGGTAAGCACATGAGCAAAATATTAGTGTGGTAGTTGGTGATCAGTGAGTTGGAAAAAAATTAGGACGACCAGGGAGACAGGGAGTGTTGGGAGAGGCCGTTTTAGAGGTGAGAAGGCCTCATGGAGAAGGTGACATGTTTGTGAGACATGAAGGAGATGGGAGGGGGTGACCATGCGGATGTCAGGGGAAAACACTGAAAAACTGGAATAACTGCAAAGGCCGGAGGGCAACCACTTGGCTGCAGTGGAGCTGGAAAGAAAAGTAGTGACTTGAGGCCAGAGAGGTTAAAGTGGGAGGAATAGTATTGGGTCTGACAAGCCTGTATGCTGTTAACAAGGGCACCCAGGCTTCTGTGCTGAGAAGGGGACTGAAGGAGACAGGCACAGCAAGGAAAGCAGTCAGGAGGTGTGGCAATAATCTAGGAGAGATGGTTTGATTTGGGTTTGGGTCTGGGTAGCGATAGGAGAGGTGATGAAATGGGATTGGACAGTGAAGATACTTTGAATTAAATCTAATAGCTTTGGATATGTACTGATGTGGGGTCTGAGAGAGGAGTCAAGCATAATGCCAGGGTTTTTTTTTATTAAGGACTTGGGGTTGCCATTAATGGGCAAGGAGAAGACTGTGGGAGGAGTAAACTTGGGGATGAGGATCAGGAGTTTAGTTTTGGACACGTTGACATTGAGAAGGAAGAGGGGAAGGATCTGTATTAATAGAGGATATTTAAAACCATAAGAGGGGAGCTGAGCTCCAAAAGCCTGAGTATAGAAGAAGGCTTCACACTGAATTGTGGGAGACTCCAGTGTAAGTTCAGGGAGATGAGGATGAACCGCACAGGAGGAAAGTCAGGACATTTTTATTAAAAGAAGATTTGCTACTTTTCAACCTCACATTTCATCAGGTTCCAGAAGTTATATTATTAGAGACTGAGATTTGACTAGTACTCTTACTAGTGACAGATAAATTAATCTACATTTCTTAGTATGGTAGAGTAAAATGATTTTTCCAAGTACTTACACACCATTGTCTCTATCACACACGTATCTTTATTCAACATTTATTGGTGTGCGCTGAGTGTCAGGCACTGTGCTAAGTGGTGGGGATACAGATGTGACAAACTGTCCCTGCCCTCAAGGAACTCTTGGTCCAGTGAGAAAGAAATGTAGACTAATGACTTTGTATGTCATAGAGTTGATCAGGGAATGATGGAGTACCAAGGGCACTAGTGGGGGAGAGGGAGTGGTTAACATGTGCCTCCTCTGGAGCTGACTCCTAAGCTGAGTCCAAAAGGGCCCCGAGTACTCGGCCAGGATAAAGAGGAAAAAAGGCAGGTATGTGGTAGAGAGGGCTTGAGCAGGGCATGGAAGTGAGAAAAGGTCACTGCGTTTCCCATCTAAAAATAGCTCACTGTTGCTAAGCTACAGGGTTTGAGGCCAAAATGACAAAGGATGAAGGTAGAGGGGCATATTTTAAATGAGCTTGGATCTGGTAAGGAATTTGAACTTTTGTTACTGGGAGACATTGGAAAGTCTTAGGGAGGTAGTGATGTGATCAGATTTTAACTATGGACTCTCTTGGGGAAGATGGGTCTGAGAAGTTAAAGACTGAAGGCAAGAAGAACCTGTTAGGAAGTTACTGAAACCAGGTAGGCAGGTAATCATTAAAGGCAGATCTGGGGCAATAGTACTAGGCATAAAGAGGAAAGCACTGATTAGAAAGTTAGGAGGAAAAATTGGTAGAACTTACTTGGTGATAGACTCAATTTTGAGGATGTAGATATTCCCAAGCTTTTGACTTGGGTGACTTGATAACACCGGCAGCTGTATTTCTTACAACTGCGTGGAACCTTGGAAGTTATTAAGGATAATAAAGTTAAATAGGTATCTGGAATTTCCCTTATCCATACAATTTTAACTATTGTTCTATTTACTCGGAACAGATTTTAAATTAATATTGCAACCATGTCCTACAATCATTTATTCTCATTTCCTTGCTCCTACTTAAAGATGGTCATACAGTGAAAATATGCCTAAGTCTATACTTACAATAAGATGTTCTACATCTAATTTGTCGTCAGGTTACTGAGGAATTGCCCTACCTTAGCAATTAACTTAAGATGTTTACATTAGCTTCATGATCAGATATTATCCATTGTATTTTGCTTATTTCTGCCTCTGCAATCCAATTGATATTCTAGTGTTATAAATATATGCAGGTAAAAAAATCTGCCTAGATTTACTTCGCCTTGGAGCACCTGCCAGATACCGTTTCCTCATACCTGTTTTAGAACAAGAAGTCTTGTTTAATAATAGCGTTAGCTAAAATTTGATTGCTTTTTGTGTGCCAGAACCTGTGCTAAGCATTTTATAAGCATTGGCTTAGGACAGCTGACTAGCTTATGGTCATGCATCTTATGTCACTAAACCAGCGATAGGTTCCAGTCACTGGTGCCTAAGTTTTGTTTTTAACCACTTCTGGAGTTATTTGGAACTGGGACTGAAACCTGAAACAATCTTGACATTGCATTATAGAGGTAGCCATGCATTCAAGAGACTCATTGCTCTTCCCTGGGGAAAGTCAGTACACCTGAAAACTGTTAGGGAAATAGTATGATCTGGTTTACTATTTTTAAAACATAGAAGAAAGTTATAACACTACACATATACATTTCAAGAGAGGAAAAGTCTCAAATCAATAATCTAAACCCCTGCCTCGAGAAATAAGGGGGAAAAAAGGAAAAATAAAAAGCAAGCAGAAGGAACTAACAAAAACCAAACCAATGACATTTAAAAGCAGAGAAAATTAGACAATACTGGCTCTTTGAAAAGATAAAACTGACAAACCTCTAGCAAGACTGACAACAAAAAAATGAGAGAAGTCATAAAACTATTAAACAGGATATCAGGAATTAAACAGGATATCACTGCAGAACCTACAGACATCAAAAGAATAATGAAGGACTGCTGTGAAGAACTCTTCACAGATTTGTTTTTGACAATTTAGATGAAATGGACCAATTCCTCAAAAAGCACGAACTATCACAACTCACCCAGTATGAAACAGGTAACGAATAATTCTGTAACTGTTAAGGAAATTAAATTAATCTCTTTCAGAAAAATTGAAAAGTGAGTACTTCCAACTCATTTTATGAAGCCAGTATTACTCTGGTACCCCAACCAGACATATACAATGCATAAAAACAAAACTATGCAACAGTATCTCTCATACAGATACATTTTTAACAAAATACAAGTTGGCAATACATAAAAAGAATTATACATCATGAACAAGTGGGGTTTATTCCAAAGATGCAAGGTTGGTTCAGTATTTGAAAAATCAACATATTCCATCATACATAAAGGCGAAACAGTATTTGGAATGCTTGGAAAAATGTTTTCTTCCCAATGACATGCATTCCTACAGAGGTGTTCAGGGGGAGGGAATTATCTCCATCAGGCTACTAATGTCTAAGAACTGTGTAGAGTCCCTCAGAAGATGGCCTACATGTGCAAAACTGTTGTGTAGTTCCTGGAATTTATCATTGCTGAAAAAGGCCTAGACAAATACCAGATGGCTTTTTAATATGCTGGAGTTTTACCGTTTTGTTTCTGTTTGTTTTTCCCTCAAACATTTGTAAATCTTCCTATGAGTGCCCAGCTGCGGAGGCACGGTTGAGACTCTTCCAAGCGTCATCAGTCATTTAGGATTTTTACCTTAAACAATATACTGCTGGGACAAAACTTAGACGACACTAATATAAGGACTCGTCTAGTCAGTGGTCAGTGGGGAAGTAACTTCAGAGTTACAGGCACAATTAGGGCGTTTTTGCTTTTTATATAATAATCTCCCTGAGTTTCTTTCCTAGAACTGGGCGATGGGGGAGTGGGGTAGACTTGTCAAGCAAATTACGAAGAGGCAGTCCTGGGCACACAGCTGTCTGTCCTGAGTGATGGGAGCGCCTGTTCTGATGTCCACGAGGCTACGTTGTCTCCTGCCACGTTAACAGTTTATCCTTGGGACCCGCAGCGGAATGACTTTGTTACAAATTAACTGCCAGGTTTAGCTGATCTGACCTGACGGGAAATCACGGCGATTCCGGTGGGTGAGCCTTGGCGGACCCCCCACCCGGCTCCACGCCCCCCCGTGCCCCAAGCCCCCGCCCGGCTCCACGCCCCCCCTTGACCCAAGCCCCCGCCCGGCTC
>JAVSCE010007924.1:0-274801 GCA_032199065.1 Smutsia gigantea | reverse complement strand
AAATATTTACAAAATACATATCTGACAAAGGACTTGTATCAAGACTATTTATATGAATATAAGGAGATACATATATATCAATATTTATACCCTCTCAAAACAATGATAGAAATACAAATAATCCAATTAAACAATAGGCAAAAGTTTTGAAAAAAATACTTCACCAAAGCAGATGTAAGGAAGGCAAACACAAGGAAAGACTCCCAACCTCATTAGTTATTAGGGACTTGTATATTAAAACCACTAAACATCTATTAGAATGGCGAAAAATTCTTAAAAGGCAAAATACCTAACATTATCAAATGCTGGTGAGGATACAGAGTAAATGGAAGTCTCATACATTGTGTTGGGAATGCAAAGTGGTACAATCACTTTGGAAAATGGTTTGATGGTTTCTTATAAACTTAAATATACACTTACCAAAAAAGCCAACAATCCCACTCCTTGGTGTTTACCCAAGAGAAATAAAAACATATGTCCACAAAAAGATCTGCATGCAAATGTTTATAGCAGCTTTATTCATAATGACCCCAAACTGAAAGCAACCCTGAAGACCATGAGCTGGTGAGTGGTTAAACAAATCATTTTATAACCCCACTGTGGAATACCACTCACACAATAAAAGAACAAACTGCTGATATATGCAACAATATTGATGAATCTCAAATGCATTATTCTAAGCAAGAGAAGCTGAGTCACTGTACGACACTATTTATATGACATTTTGGGGAAGACAAGATTGCAGGGACAAAAAGTGGACCAGTGGGTGTCACTGGCTGGGGTGAGGTGGAAGAACTGAAAAGACTGACAGCAAAGTGGTATTAGGGAACTTTTTGGGGTGATGGAAATATTCTACATTTTGGCTGTGGTTATAGTTAAACAACTCACAGAACTGTCCACCTAAAAAGGGTGAATTTTAGTGTATATAAATTATATCTTCCAATAAGCCTGCTTGAAATAAAGCATATTAAAACAAAATGGAACATAATCCATTTCTTCATGGAGCAGACATTAAATAAACACACACATATACAACTGCATCCTGTATTCAACAATACAGCTGGCCATCTCCAATCATAAAGAACGACTGGAAAAGGAAGTTTGCAATTTAGGTTTGAAAATTATATCAAGCCAGTTAATTTGCTTTAGAATTTGGTACAGTCTTCTATTTGCTATATTACTAATAATAGCTAATATTCATTGCAATTTTTCTGTAGCCAGACACTGCCCTAGATTCTTTATACATCATCTTCATTTAATCTTCAAAGTAATTCTATGAATTGGCTACTATTACCCATCACACACACACTTATTTATTTATTTATTTTGCAATGGAAGCATAAATGCAAAGGTTAAGCAAATTGTCTAAGGTCTCACAACTAGTAAGCAGCAAGGTTGGTACTAAACCCAGATGCACCTGACTTCAAAGATACTGACCCCCATGCCAGGGCTTCTTAAACACAGTGCCCTTCCCATGCCATCTCAGCCCCACCCCGGAGACTGGGTCAGATGAAAGCATAGGGGTAACACCCCAGGAGATCATGAGGCACCTACCCCGGTCTACAGGCTGAATGGTCAGTAGAGGAGGACCACGGAAGGCACTCAGAATCACAAAATAGGAAAGTGGCAAGGAATTTTAGAGATTATTCCGCCCAACTTGTGTAGCCTGTGCTTTACTTTAAAAAGAGAC
This sequence comes from Smutsia gigantea, assembly GCA_032199065.1. Classification (NCBI taxonomy): domain Eukaryota; kingdom Metazoa; phylum Chordata; class Mammalia; order Pholidota; family Manidae; genus Smutsia; species Smutsia gigantea. The sequence continues at coordinate 273,111 of JAVSCE010007924.1, read as the reverse complement.
GGGATAGGGCAGTGGGCTCAGAGGGAGAGCAGTGGTGTTGGTGGTTCTCAGAAATGGGGAAGCAAGGGATGGCTTGGGAGTGGGGCTTGTGTCACAGGCTGGGGAGACAGTGGGAAGTGTGGGGATCTGTTTGGGGATCATTAATGTTGTCTTGTCCTTTTCCCTGAAGCCGGTTACAGAACCAGGGATTACGTTAGTTGATAGCATCTATGTTGCTGAGCTGATACCAGACATGGAGTCAACATGAACCATGCCAAGACCACCCAGGCAGCTCCAGGAAGATGGGATTGGCGCATAATTCTGCAAAGCTGCACAGCCATTCCAGTTTCTGCCCTAATCCCTGTATTCCTTTGCCAGGAGCATATGACCCCCCGTCTCCCCGGCCCGCTCTAATAAGGCATATTTGGGAAAACACCCCTGCCTCCTCCTTGCATTGCCCTTCTGATAGTAAGCCTTCTCTGCTTCAAACCTAGTGACTCAGAAATTCAAATCTGGTGGTTCACTTACTGGGCATGGGGAATCGGATTTGGGGATTTCCTAACCACTTCACAACTAGTCTCCCTATGGTGCTGTGTCATGTGCAGAGTACTCCTATAAATTTCCCTCACTTCTTGAAACTAATCCATGACACTATTAGTTGAGTCCTCTGGTTGAATGTAAGAGAAATCAACTTAAACTAGTCTAAGGCTATTGTTAGGCTTCTCTCTTCATCTCTAACCACTATTTCTCTTCTCTCTCTCTTTCTTTCACTGCCCCCCACCACCCCTCTTTCTGTCATAGTCTACCTTTCTGGTCCAGATAGTAGGTAAAAAATGCCCACCCATAACTCCCGAGCTTAGATAATAGGTCCCATTTGCTCCCAGGTCTATATTTCAACAAAAGCGTCCCAGAGTGGGCCAGCCTGGGTCAGATGCCCACCTTGGTTCAATCAGGTGAGTCAGGGGATGGGTCCTATTGTCCACAATGAGTGCTGGGAGCCCCAGAAAGGAGGGGCTGGCAGACAACTCGATAGGAGTCTAGCACATGGCCTCCTGCTCCTTGGCCATGCAACATACACACACATCACCTCATATGTATGATTTTTCAATGATGCCTCTGCCTAACAAGGCCCAACTATTCCAGTTACAACTGCAAATGTATATTCTCTTTCCAAAATAGAAGATGAATCAAGGTCATGTCCAGTCACTCTCTGCAGAACTGAGGTCCTCGGTTCACAGATAATCTCCCCTTTTGCTATATAAGGCAGCATTCACCCTTTTGCCATAGGTCAGGTTCCAGGGGGTAGATATGCTCAGATGCCATTATTTAGCTTAGCATATATACCTTCACTAAAAAAAGTAAACTGAAGAATACAGTTACTTTTAGTAATATATTTTGTTTAACCTAAGGTAGCCAAAATATTACTATTATAACATGTAATTGATGTAAAAATGCCAAAGAGATATTTTACATTCTTTTTTCCTACGAATTCTGCCACGTCCAGTGTCTGTGCCGAGGCTCCCTGTTCTTTCCGAATCTGCTGGAGAGCAGTTCTTTGGCTGGGGCACAGTGGCACACACCTTGGGGTTGTGCTCCAGCAGAGGGACACACCCGGGAAGGGGAAGGGTGGCTTAGCCCTAAGCAATAACCATCCTCGGAGCACTGAACCGAGGTGGCAACTGCTAGAGGCCGGCTGGGAAAGGCCACCTGTCTGGCACCTGGAGACCTGGAGGGCTCCTTGTTCCATGGGAAGTTGAATTCAGGTGCATCCCTTTTTCTCTGTGTGTAGTGGCAGGGGTGGCCTGGTTGGACTGGGTACTTGGACCTGCCACCTTGCTGCCAAGTATGGAAACGCATGAAAACACCCATAGTTGTTCATCAGGCAGGCCTGCTTGTCTGCACACCTGAAAATGGTGGGCATAGGATTTTAGGTCTCTTTGATTCCAAAGTCAGTTCTCCCAACTGCTATCTTTTTCTGCTCTTTCTGGCTTGACTATATCCACGCAGGGTTTGTGCCCGGGTCACTGCCTAAGGTGGGCCGAGTTGGGGATTGCTTACAAAGGCAGCCCCAGATTGCACTGAGGTAGGGCTGGGATCTGTGGCAGGTCAGGAATTGGGACATACCAGGCAGGGTGCGGTCCCCGTGGCGGAGGTGGAGACTGGAGTTTCAGGAAGCTGAGTGGCCTGGCTCAAGCAAGAGGCAGTGGCTGGAGCGGCTCACAGAGAGGCTTGTTTTGGATGGATGTGAACTGCTAAACTGTTTGTTTTTTGGTGAACTGCCCCACCCAAGAATGTTCCGGTCAGGGCTTAAAAGGCTTAGCCCCTCCAGAGAGGGTCTGGTTTTCCTGAGCCAGTGATTTTTGTCTCCTTATGTCTAAGAATACTGCCAGTTTGTCTCCAAAAGGGTGTTATGCCCTTAGGGTGGATGGGGGCGGGGCGCAAGTGGCTCTGGACTGAGACCAAGTCCTCTGAGATTTTGGGTCAGGAATTTTCCAGGTCCCTCCTGGCACTGGGGCCAAAGGTGGGTGTCTAACCTGAGCCTGATGCTAACTAACCCCAACAGGACTGTCGCCAGGGTGTCTGCATAGAACAGGTATCCATGACAGGCCTTATCTCAGGGTGGCTTGTCTGTCTACCAAGCCAGAGGAGGCTCCATCCCAGCAGGAAAGAAAAGCATCTTGCCCTTGTCCCAATGATTCCCATGGACTCTGCTATGCGTTTTTTTTTTTGCTATTATTAATGTACAGTTACATGAGTGACATTATGGTTACTAGACTCCCCCCATCATCAAGTCCCCACCACATACCCCATTACAGTCACTGTCCATCAGCCTAGTAAGATGCTGTAGAATCACTACTGGTCTACTCTGTGTCATACTGCCTTCCCCGTGCCGTCCACCCCCGTGCTACATGATGTGTGCTAATCATAATGCCCCTTTTTCCCCCTTATCCCTCCCTTCCCACCCATCCTCCCCAGTCCCTTTCCCTTTGGTAACTGTTAGTCCGTTTTTGGGTTCTGTGAGTCTGCTGCTGTTTTGTTCCTTCAGTTTTTGCTTTGTTCTTACACTCCACAGATGAGTGAAATCATTTGATACTTGTCTTTCTCCGCCTGGCTTATTTCATGCTATGCATTTTTAAGGCATGTTTACAATGGTGTGTTGTATCTGTGCTCACTTCTAGACATGTCCATGCAGAATATGTAGCCAAAAGCTAAAAAAAAAAATGTATAGATCAATAACAAGTTAGATTTGAAGAAGACCTATTGTAACAGTTTCAAAGCAAATTATGGTACAAGTTTATTTGTTTTTCCAGGATTTACCTAGCTTCTCCCTCCCCCCTGTGGTAGGGCAGGGACATGGGACAAGCAGTATGATTAACTTTTCCTGCCTGTGATGAAAAATGCCAAGATATAAACAGTATAGCAAGATTGCATTTTAAAAACCATGGAGTTAGGAGGTTAAGATTCCTAACATATTCTTTAGTAATCAGCCAACAAGCTATCTTAAGGCAGGACAAGCAGTCTTAACTGATATGTTCCCAGTGCTTGAGGGAAACCACTATCTTGGAGAAGAACAGGATCAATAAATTCCTTGTGTTAAGTTTATCTTACAGAATTATCTAGAAGACGGACTGTGGATGGTGACATAATGTCTCTCAGTGGAGAAAGACATCATGAGATCACATGTCAAGCCTACATCCACCAGCCACAGCCCTCTGCCCCATTCTTGGAAGCCGAATCCTAAGCCCTTAGGTGTGCCTCCACTGAGGTTGCCCACACTACCCTTTCTTTGAGTGTGTTTTTTGCCTTAAATAAATAAAGCCTTCTCACTGCTCAACTTATGCATTTTGTCTCTGCGCTCTTCCAGTGGTGAGCATCTTTGTTACCTTACTTTTTGGAAGGCAGCTATGCTCACCACTAAAACCACCAATGCTGTTACTTTACTTTTTGATTCTATTTTCTAGACCTAAGCACAAGTCTTCACTTTCTCTGTTCTACTTCACACAAGTAGGGAAGGGCTATTAAGATCTCTGATGTGGGCTTGCAAGTTCCCATCGCCTGGGTGACCTGGACGGGGCTGCAGCTGTATGATCATGCTCTTTAGTAGCCTGCCTGAAATCTCCTTTCTTTGCCTTTGGGAAGTTCTCAGAACTTAATCTCACTCCATTCAGTGCTCTGGGTCTCCCCCAAATCCTGGGGTGGCGGGGACTTAGTTCCTGTGCCATGCAGATCCAAGTGGACCCTGGATGCCAGGTGACCCTGGCTTCGGGACTTGGCAAGGGGTTTGTCTCATGCCGAGCAGGAGTTCCCTGAGCTTCCCTTTCCTCACTCCCTTCTTCCTTGCTCTCTGCTGCCTGCGCAACTGCTGCCCTTCCCTGCTACTCTTGCTCTAATGAATTCCTTCTTTACCTACACTTGTCCGACCTGCTCCAGAATTCTTTCTCATTCAGAGTCAAGAATCCTCTCCAGGCTGAGGTCTCACCCAATGCACAGGGAGAGACCTCCCCAGATGCAGCTGCCCAACAACACCCCCATTCCATATATTTAAATTTGTATGGTCTTTAAAAAAGCTTAGTCATTACAGGTAAGATGACTGTATTTTCTGAACCCCAAATACTATTTTGGCTACTTTTCAAAGTCAGTCTGGGAGGTGTACTTTGGAGGCAGAAATATTTAAGTTTTAGCTGGTATAAAAAAATGACAACACACATTTGGAATTCAGGCTGTCCAAAAACACATCTAGGGCATTTGATGGCTATACCTGCAGACAGTGTAGTCCAGCTATCCTGCCGGCGTGCATCTGGCTGACCCAAACTCTGTGACAACAGGCGAGGGTTAGCCAATGACATTCTTTCTGGCTGCAGCAGCCTGCATTTCTTTCCTCTTACTACAGTGGGCACCAGCGGAGAGGTCTGGGTGGGGCTGTGGGAGGGCTAAATAGTTAAGGGCCAGGAGGAGAGGCAGCCTGTGTAAAAATTTAGACAAAAAAGAATTAATAGCAAAAAGAACATGCAAGCAGCTGGTAGTACTTATTAGTCACATGTTATGTACCATACGGGGCTCCGTGTTTATATAGAGAACCTCCCTCATTCATTCATGCCTGTATATGCCTTCCTTTGTTCAATTGCTCAATAGTTATTAACGCGCTAAGCAGTTGTAGGGCCAAAGGAAGGCCGCCCCAACATGTGCCCTTGTGACATGCAGATTATTTCACAGCTGAGAGCCATCAAGGCCCAAAAGAGAAACTTAGGCCTCCCACCCCACAACTGCATAAAAAGAATTTAGGTGGGGGAACCCTTCTTGATGGAGAGCTGCCACCAAAGAAGCTAAATTATAATGTCAACTAGGTGTGGTAGACAGGGAGGGATATGGCTGAGTCTGTTAAAATTCCTCTCCGTGCCCCCTCATTGCTTCTGTGGGGCCCATCAAGTATATTGTTCATCAAACATTTACTCTTTCAGAGTCCCGTGAATTGCTTCCCTTTTCCTTTGAAGCCTCACACCCCACCCCCTTCTCCGTGGTTCAGGGTGATGTATATACCTCATTGTCCCCGACTGTCTTTGGAGTCCATGCCTACAGCTTCCTCATACATACATAATTGAACTTTAGTTTCTTTTCTCCTGTTAATCTGTCTCATGTCAATTTGATTCTTAGACCAGCTAGAAGGACCTCGAGGAGTAGAGGAAATTTCTTGCTCCCTAGCACAGTGTTCCAGGTGGTAAGGCCACAGCAGTGAACACAACAAAGTGATTGCTGTCACGCAGCTCACCTTCCAGCAAGTGAGCCGCAAACAGATATGCATAGAATGCAATGTAGGCAAGTGCTAAGAAGAAAAATAAATCTGAGCAGGAGTCGGGGGGCCAGAGGGTGGCTAGGGGAGGTTGCTCTGTTGAGTAGGTGTCTGCTTTCCAGGCAGAGGGGCTAGCAGCGCCCTGAGCCTGGGCAGGGCTTGGCATGTGGAAGAGCAAGGGGCAGAGGGGTGGGAGGCTAGGTCCATGCCATACTAGGGATCCACATGAAATGAGGAAGCCACTGGGGATTCCTGAGCAGAAATGTGCTTTGACACAGGTTTTAAAGGAATCTCAGTACTTGCTTAGTGGAGAAAAGGCGGGGTTGGAGGTAAGGGTCGGAGCTGGGAGGCCAGTTGGGAGGCTTCTGCAATTGTCTGGGACAGGAGATGGTGATAGTCTGAAGCCGCGGGCTGAAACTGGAGGAGGCAACAAGTGGAGGATTCTGGAAATACTCATGATAGCAGTATTTGCTGATGGATTTGGGTGTGAGAGCAAGAAAGGAGGCATGTTTGACTTGAGCCCTGTGATAAAACAAAATTCCATCCAAGTAAATTTGAAGACCTAATTGGCTTTATTAAGTGACTCATGAATGGGGATGGAGCCCCTCTACCAAGCAGAGAGATGCTCTAAAGGGCTGGCTACAGAAAGAAAGAGGTTTTTAAAGGCAGAGGGAGGAAGTCATAAACAGAAAAAAGGATTATTTTGCGTAGTTAGTCACCTTCACCGGAGACAAAAGTATCACACTGGTGGATTCTTTCGGGGCATGGAGAGGACAGTGTGACATTGTCTATCAGTGATGACTGGAAAATTCCTGACTGACTGGATTTCTGGGGGAGGTTGAAACTGCAGTTAATAGGAATTAAGCCCTACTGACTTGGAGTAGCAGAAGTGACCCCATGTTGGGGCTGTTTTCTTTTTAGTAGCCCAGACTAGCAGGACCATGTACAGACCTGGGCGGTACAGGAGGAGGAAGACACCCTGAGATACAGTCAGGAGTCTGCTGTGGACGTGGCGACTTTGTGATGCTCATTGGACATTAGGTGGAGATGTCATAGAGAGCGCTGAGTGGTCCAGTTAGTTTGGAGCTCGGAGGAGTGGCCAGAGATTCAGATTTGGGGTCCTCAGCAAACGGGTGCTATGTGAGGTCACAGGCCTCTGATGAGACAGATCTTCCAGGGAGTGGGAAGATAGAGGTCCAAGGCACTGCAACCTTGGGGAGTGGGGGAAGGGACACATGCTGGGGCAGGTCAGGAGGTGGGAAGAGAAACAGGGAAGAGTATTTTGACAGTAAATTAAGACAACGGCCAACTGTGTCAAGTGCACTAATAAGCTGAGTCAGATGAAGATGGCAGTGGCCACAGGGTTCAGCGACATGTATTTTGTTTGTAGGGACCATGCAGGCTGCTCCCAAGATGTGTCATTGTGACATGCAGATTATTTTGGGCTGAAAACCATCAAGACCCAAAAGACTCGACCTCCCCCCACGCCCCAACTGCATAAAAAGAAGTTAAATAGAGGACCTGCTCCTGGAGGAGGGCTCTCCCCTTCGGCGGGTATATTACAGCGTGAACTAGGTGTGGTAGGCAGGGAGGCACCAGGCTAAGTCTGTTGAAATTCCCCTCTGTGCCCCCTCATTGTTTTGGTGTGGTGCGTCGACTATTTTATTTACCAAACATTTACTCTTTCCATATTTCTGTGAATTCCTTCCCCTTTCCTTTAAAATCTCGGACCTGACCCCCTTCTCCTTGTTTCAGGATGCCATATATACCTCCTTCTCCCTCATGTCCTTGGAGTGCATGTCTATGGCCTCCCTGTATGCACTTAATTAAACTTTGGTTATTTCTCCTGTTACTCTGTCTCATGTCAGTTTGATTCTTAGACCAGTTAGAAGAACCTTGAGGGGTAGGGGGAATTTCTTCCTAACACATTCCTCTCAAAACTGTACGTGGTGGGCACTGTTATTACCCACACTTCACAGAGGAGAAGCCGGAAGCTGCAGAAAGCCTCAGTACCTTTGCTGGGCTCACCCAGTCAGGAACAGAGCCAGGGGGTGCATGCCGAGGCTCCTTGCCCTGTGCCCCGGGAGTCAGAGACACATTCCCCTTCTTACCTTCAGTTTATCAGTCCTGGGCTTTTTACCTCACTTCCCAGGTAAACAGTACCAGTGCTCCGAGAAGGAAGCATATCTCAGCTCCAAGTGGAGATGGACAGATTACTGCAGAATCTTCTCAGAGAATGATCCAAATTAGGACAAAGGAAGGGCAGTGGTGAGCATTTAAGAGAAGCCTTCCTCATTGCTTACCCTTGGTTTGAGCTTGTGATTGGTTTCAACATTTCATATTAGCATGAGAGAGAGAGAGAAAAAAAAGGCCTAAAATAAAAGGTGTTTATACGAAAACGTGGAGTGGGAGATGCCCAGGCTTTTCTGGCAGATTGCAGGCTGCAAAACAGATCCACGGGGGAGGTCTGAGCCCATTGTGTTTGTTCTTTTTCATTTTCTCTCTTTTATGCCTAATACCCATTAAAGAAAAGCTAATCAAGACACGATGAGAATAGCCTAAGTAACCTTCATCCCTAAAGAATATCTGTTGACTGTAAAATATTTTGGGCGAAAAGACATGTTTTTTTCTTGAGAAAAAAAGTAGATAATGCACTGCTCTATCTGGTGTCTATTATTTTCTCTGACTGTATATTCTTAAAATTAATATTACTCTGAACATAGATTTTTTAAAGGTGGATTTCCCAGTCCAAAAATCTACTGGGTTTAGAGTAGGTAAGTTTTATAGGCTTTAGATGCCAATACAGTTTTTAGATGATAGTAACAAAATGAAAGATTCTTAATTGCAGTGTGAATTCGATTCACGTTAGGGCCATCCAGGACAAATTACCACAGACTGGGTGGCTTAAAACAACAGGAAGTTATTGTTTCATGGTTCTGGAGGCCTGACGTCTGAAATCAAGGCGTCAGCAGGGCCACGCTCCCTCTGAAAGTGCTGGGGGAGATCCTGCCTTGCCTCTCGAGCTTCTGGTGGCTACAGGCATTCCCAGGCTTGTGGCTGCATAAATCTAATCTCAGCCTTTGTCTTCTCCATGAGTCTCTGTATCTCAAATGTCCCTCTGCCTTTCTCTGATAAGGACCCTGTCCTTGAATCCAGGATGACCTCAACTTGTGATTCTTAATTGTGTTTGCAAAGACCCTTTTCTCCCTAGACAGTCACAGTCACAGGTTCTGGGGTTTAGGATTTGTACATAGATTTTTGGGGCCACTATTTCTACCCTCTAAATAGTGTTATGCCCTAACATGGTAGGAATGAATCAGAGGCCCATGGTACCGTCTTCTGTCTGATGTCCACTTTTGTAAGTCTGTGCACAACAGCATGTTCTAGAGAACAAAACAAATGTGTGTGAGTGGTTTACAGAAACAAACGAGAGAGGAGGAGCTGGCTCGCTGCAGTCCCTCCTTGTAGGTGTTTAAGTCCCACAGGAAGAGAATGTGCTCTGGATCAGACCCACTTGGACTGCAACTGACTCTGCCAATCACTGGCTGTGTGACCTTGGCAGTATACCGAGTTTGGCTTCAGTCTCTTCATTTATGAAATGTGAGTTATAGAGCTGACCTTGGAGTGTCACTAAGAAGATCAAAAACGTGCCACATGTAAAGCCCCCAGCACAATGACTAGACAATCTTATAAATGTCAGTGTCCCCTTCTCCCCATGCAGAGCCAGGATGGCTGATTCCATGAGCATTCAGTTTGTACTCTTAGAGCTTCCCAGCTATGGGAGGAAGAAGGGCCTGAACTGGGTCCTCATATCTTACCTCTGCCAGCCTGAACCTCTGTTCAGGCCCCTTGCTCCCACAAGACATTTCCAACTCTCTCATTCAGTCTCTCTCTTTCACTGCCTTTGTCTCTTGCCCAGAAACTGAGTAGCTTTTCTCATCTGTTCATTAGGAAGCCTGGTGTTCAATCTCAGCTACTCAATTCAGTTCCAAAAGGCTCTGAGTAGGCTTGGAGGCATACACTGATGAATCCAGTAGTCCTGGCCCACAGGACTGGGGCCCTGGTGATATTCTTCAAATATTTCTGAGCTAGCTGACATGGGGACCCAGAGCTAGGCTTCCAAAGGCTGCCCACAGTCAAAAAGCAGTGAAAGCTTGGCTTGGCTTGGCTTGGCTGGCACTTCAGAAACTGTGGACTGAAAGGGGATGCTGCGCATGGGTATGAAGATTGAGAGTCTGGAGAGAGGACCAACAGGCCCTAGGGTTGGCCCACATGGGACCATCTTCTGAGCTGCAACAGATGGTTGGCTGCTTGGTTTAAGGAAGGAGCTGCGGGCTTGGAACCTGAGGACCTCTGTGTGAATCCTGCAAATTGTCTCTGAGCTCCAGTTTTCAACAGAGCAAAAAACCCCCAGGAGTTATACGTTGTTTGGGAATATAAATAAGATTATGGGCGTAAATGGAAGTAAATGTTATTAACTTCAATGTATTATGCAAGTAACATAATAGGGCAGTTATAAGTCACACGCCTTGGGGCAGAGTCCTTTCTGTTCCAAAACTATTACTCTTAAATGCATGTAGATGAGCAAGAGTGCCGTGAAATCCAGGTAAAGTCAAGCCAGGTCAGAAGGAAGGGCTTCAGTGCTGGTCACTTCTGGTGCAGTGGATGTCTTCTGTTTATCAATAGTTAGGGTCGGATCACGGCTCAAACCTTAAAGTCCTTGCTAACTCCCTGGGGATCTTGTTAAACTTTTTTTCAGCTGCTCTTCGCTGGGCCCTGAAATTCTCGAAAGTTCCCAGGTGTTGCCCACACCGCTGGATGAAGGACCACACTTTGAATAGCAAAGGGCGAGGTAATACCCCAAATTTAGTCACGCAAATACTCTGGTTTTCTCGAAAGATCGACACTCTGGGCTTCCTGAAAACCATCAGTGTAATTTCTCTTTCCTTTTTCACTGAAAACTCGTCTTCTTGAAGTCAATTGGCAGAGGAGACTTTTCTTCGGGCAACCCAAATAGAGTGGAGGTAGCAAGGCAGAGGAGAATTACGGCTTTGATGAGAGCCGTTTCCTCCACCCCTTAACATGCTGACCCAGGAGGACGGGAGGGGCTTTGTCTGCCAGACTTTAATCTGCACCTTTTAGATAATAGCTCTACAAGTCGGTCTAATTTTCAGCAAAAAGCCTAATTGATAATCCGTTTTCTCCTTTGTTTTGTTTTAATTTGTTATCCCTTAACATTTTATTCTGAGTCCACCTCCTATGAGGTCTCACCGTGTTCTCACTTCTGCCCTCGCTCTCGACTCTTTACAAGCCTGCATGGCTTCCATTGTGCCTCTGCCCTAGCACTGGTGTCACTGTATCTGGCCACCCTTTTATGGGTCTCCTTCTTCAGCCTGGTGTTCCTTGAAGGAAAAGATGGTGACTCTCCATTCTGTGTCTTAGAAGTCTTGGATGATGTCTGACATGTTACTAGACACTTTTGTTCTTGTAACAGTTATAGATACAGAGGAATAGTTCGTTGAAACAAAGACCCTTTGCTAATCCTCACTTAATCCTCAAACAATTCAGGGAAGTTTTGTTGTGTCTCCATTTGCAGATGCAGTAACAGAAGCTTTTAGAAAGGTTAAATGACTTACCGAAGGTCACCCAGTTGTCAAGTAATGGAGACGGGCCTTGAATGAAGGCGTGCTCTGCTCTCGAACCGAAGCTGATCATTGCTCTGACTGAGCACCCAGGGCAATGGTTCCCAAATGCTGGTTCATGGGCTGGGGCCCGCTCAGGACCAAAGGCTCCCCAGTCTTTGATTTGATGACTATATGAACATAGAAATAAATGTACTCAGTTAAAGAACTGCCTTCATGATGAGAACATGTCCATTCTTTTCTGATATTCAAGTGACCTTCATTTCACAAAACAATGGGCATAATAATTGGGAGTTGTTGCTATTATTTTTTTAGCATTCTTAATTGGCATAACAGACTGACCATACTGAGTTAGAATCTTGTCTTTTTTCTTTTTAGAGTCCTGTGAAATCCCCATGCCTGGGAATGACTGCTCTAGAGGATGCTAAGAAGCAGTCAATGGCAGAGCCCCTGTTTGAGGGCAATTAGGCAGGTGTCTTTAGTGGTGATTTTCAGATTACAGTAAAAATTCCTGCTCATAAATATCCTCTTTCCCACAATGCCCAGCTGACTCTGCGCAGCCTTTGATAATAAGGTTGGTGCATGAAAGGACTACTCTTTGATTTGGGCAGAATGGTTGCAGCTTTTTCTTTTAAAGAGTTTTATCCAAATGGTCACTCTTTGTGGTGCCTGGGAGAATAAAGACTGGGATCAAGGCAGCTAGACTTTCTGGGCAGAGGGTGGAGGAGAGGTGAGGAGAGAGAGGGGAGCAGGACCCTGCCCAGGAGGGCGCAGGGGTGTTTGGGCTACTGAGCAAGCATTGAATTATGGGTACACCCAGAGCTTGTTGGACAAGCACAGAGAGAAGATGCAAGAATGCAGAGGTCAAAGTTTACCTGTTAATGTACCTCAGAGAAGAAACCCAAATCAAACATGGAAAAACAAAACTCCCATGATGTTATCAGAAACAGGTCAGTTTCCACATGGAAGTGTCAGATGAGCTGGTGGAATTCTTAATAGTTTTTCTGATTCAGGAAGAATAGGCTCATGGGTGATCCCTTTCTCAGTGTGTTCATATCATTGTCTGGGGATTAAAATGACTGACAGGATAAATATAGGTAATTAAAATCCTTTCCTTACCCACGTTTCACAACACTCAGCCCTACCCAACAGAATCTACTGGGTACCTACAACTACAAAAAGACTATGCTTGTAAAAAAACATAGATCACAAAGTGGAAGACACAGTTAAGCATGTACCATGACCCCAGAAAGGGCTTGGTGTGTGGTGGACCTCATTTTTATTGTAAGCTTGGTGAGTCATAAATCACTGCACCCAATAAACTCCTGACACATTTTCTGGGTGAACAGAATTCACCATCCTGATTGTAAAACTACCCCTCATTGCTGAGTAGCTCAATGTTAAAAAGCCACCTTTATGAGGCAACAAGCATTAGAGCAACATCAGAGAGATTGGATGTGATTAGAACAAATGGAACTTTCTTGCCATGTAATGGATTTATTATGTCAGATGTATAAGTGCTTTTCCCTGAACCAGGTAATTTTGAAATTACCGGTGGTCAAGAATCAGATCTGGTGGTATTTCACATCTGTAAAATTTTCAATAATTATAAGGAGACAAGGACTTCTGGCTGGCCATGGAAAGAGTGGTCCAGGACTAGTTCCTCACTATGAGAGCCGTGACCCCAACATTGAGCGTAAGCACATATTATATCTTCATTGATACGTGGGCGAGGGTGGGATTGACACGCTGGTTGTATTTGAATGTGGGTGGCTCTTTCTGTTGAAAGTTCCAGGCAAATACCCTCAGCAACTGATTCCAGGAAAGCGACTGGTTTTGGCAACATGGTGACATGTAAGACAGAGCCTCAGCTCTTAGGTTACAACCTAAACGGGACATGAGGTATATATGTGCACAACTCCAATAAAAGGTGGAAAATGATGACCTGCTGGAGACAGACACAGAAAAGCGGGAAGGGAGACATGCCTCCAGGCTGTGGAGGACAGCTTCAGAGACCGTGGGGCGTTTGCATTGCACCTTCAGGATGGGGTCTAGGAAGAGGACTCAAAAACATTGGTATTTTAGTAATTAAGATTAGGGCCCATCAGGATGTAGGCAGGCTCGTGTATTCCTGAAAGACAAAACAGCATGAGTAGGAGGCACAGGGCTATTCCACGGGGGGTGGTCTGGGGCAGTGGGATGCAGGCTCCTGACGATGAGCAGTAGAGATTCAGGTTGGAGGACAACATGGGCCTACGTGGCGGAGCTTTGAAAACCAGACTGAAGGGTTTGGTTTTTATTCTGTATGGGAATGCTGTAGACTGACACTGTTGTTTGCCAACCTGGCAGATATTACCAACTCTTTTTTTGTTTGTTTGTGAACAGAGCCACACTGAGCATAAACGTTGCATTTTATAGACCAACGGTATTCATAAAATGGTTTTATAGGTGTTTGACCAGAGGAATGAGGCTTGAGCTGATCAGTCCTTTATATGCACAAACTCAGAGAGAGGGTGGAGAGTGGGGAGGAGGGAGAAAGACTTGAGACAGAAAGACAAAGTGGAGGCTGTGAGGCGTTGAAGCAATAGGGCACACCTGAAAACCTTCTAGAATATAAAAATGTACAGATGTCACTTCACAAAATACTGGAAAGGCGGTAACTTCCTAACAACTCTGGGATGATAACAACACATTTATTTTGATTTGCTTCATCCTAGCAGACAGCTTAATTCCTCCACAGAACTGTATGATCTGTACCGACCCAAGAAGAGTGGCCACCAGAAGGCTCTTGCCGTGCACTTTGACCTGTGCTCTCGGCAGGCCTTCCCACCCTCTCCCTGCCCCCCAACAGCATCAGTCATTATGTGAAACATAGATGGACTGTAGTGGGTTGAACTGTGTCCTCCCCACTGATAGATTCAAGGCCTAACCCGCAGGACCTGCAAATACGACGTCATTTGGAAACAGCGTCTTCACAGATGCAATCAAGTTAAGATGAAATCTAAGAAAAGAAATCCCAAGAGTTCCCATCACAAGGAAAAAATCTTTTTTCCTTTTTTTTTTCTTTGGTGTCTGTATGAGATGATGGCTGTTAACTTATTGTGGTAATCTTTTCACAGTTTATGTAAATCGAGCCATTTTGCTGTACACCTTAAACTTAGACCGTGCTGTGTGCCAGTTGTATCTCAATAAAACTGAAATGAAAAAGTTAAGATGAGGTCGCACTGGATTGGGGTGGCCCTTAGATCCAATGACTGGTGTCCTTAGAAGAAAGGGGGATTTGGACACAGAGACAGAGGAGACCCGCAGGGAAGCGAGGCCAAGAGAGGCCGAGACTAGTGTTATTCTGCCATAAGCCAGGAAACATCAAGAATGGCTGCAACCATCAGAAGTTGGCAGAGGCAAGACAGGATCTTCCCCAAAATTTCCAAGGAAGTGTAACCCTGCTGACACCTTCATTTTTGATTTCTAGTATCCAGACCCTTGAGAAAACACATTTCTGTTATTTTTAAGTCATCCCGTTTGTGGTAATTTGTGACTACAGTCCCAGGAAACTACACATAGACCAAACACTGAAATTAAAAACCCAAGATTGTCGTTCTGGGTGAGAGGCAACTATCTGCCATTTATAAGAGACAAACTTTACATAAAAAAACAGATAGATTGAATGTAAAAAATGTAGAATAATACAGCAGACAAATACTAGCCAACAGAAGGCTGTTGTAGCTCTATCACTATCAAACCAGGTAAGGTCTACCAGAAAAAAAGAGGGACATTTCTTACTGATAAAATAAGCTAGTCAACAGAAACACATAACAGTCTTTAATTGTATACAGCCAATAATATGTTTTTTTTATTATTAAGTTATTATTGATATACACTCTTATGAAGGTTTCACATGAAAAAAACAATGTGGTTACTACATTCACCCATATTACCGTGTCCCCACCCATACCCCAATGCAGTCACTGTCCTTCAGTGTAGTAAGATGCCACAGAGTCACTATTTGTCTTCTCTGGGCTACACTGTCTTCCCCATGATCCCCCCCACACCATGTGTGCCAATCATAGTACCCCTCAATCCCCATCTCCCTCCCTCCCCACCCGCTCTCCTACACCCTTCCCCTTTGGTAACCACTAGTCCCTTCTTGGAGTCTGTGAGTCTGTTGCTGTTTTGTTCCTTCAGTTTTGGTTCGTTGTTATACTCCACAAATGAGGGAAACCATTTGGTATTTGTCTTTCTCCACCTGGCTTATTTCTTTCATTGAGCATATATCCTCCAGCTCCATCCATGTTGTTGCAAATGGTAGGATTTGTTTCTTTCTTATGGCTGAGTAGTATTCCATTGTGTATATGTACCTCATCTTCTTTATCCATTCATCTACTGATGGACACTTAGGTTGCTTCCATATCTTGGCTATTGCAAATAGTGCTGCAATAACATGGGTGCATATGTCTTATTGAATCTGAGAAATTATATTCTTTGGGTAAATTTCTAGGAGTGGGATTTCTGGGTCAAATGGTATTTCTATTTTTAGTTTTTTGAGGAACCTCCATATTGCTTTCCATAATGGTTGAACTAGCTTACATTCCCACCAGCAGTGTAGGAGGGTTCGTTCCCCTTTGTCTGCACCCTTGCTAGCATTTGTTGTTCTTAGTCTTTTCTATTCAGGCCATCCCAACTGGTGTGAGGTTTTTATCTCACTGTTGTTTTCATTTGCATTTCTCTGATAATTAGTGATGTGGAGCATCTTTTCATGTGCCTGTTGGCCATCTGAATTTCTTCCTTGGAGGATTGTCTGTTCATATCCTAATCGGGTTTTTTGCTTTTTGGTTGTTGAAGCATGTGAGTTCTTTATATATTTTGGATGTTAACCACTTGTTGGATATGTTGTTTACAGATGTATTCTCCCATACCGTAGGATGCCTTTTTGTTCTGCTGATGGTGTCCTTTGCTGTACAGAAGTTTTTAGTTTGATGTAGTCCCACGTGTTCATTTGTGCTTTTGTTTCCCTTGCTCAAGGAGATGTGTTCAGGAAAAAGTTGCTCATGTTTATATTCAGGAGATTTTTGCCTATGTTGTCATCTAAGAGTTTTATGGTTTCATGAATTACAGTCAGGTCTTTGATCCATTTCGAGTTTACTTTTGTGTATTGGGTTAGACAAGAATCCAGTTTCATTCTCTTGTATGTAGCTGTCCAGTTTTGCGACAATATGGTTTTAAACCATATGAAGCAAAAATGAGCAGAACTAAAAGGGGAAATAACAATGCACATTATAGCTACAGATGTTAACAACATACATCTCTCAGAAACAGATTGAATAAGCAAGAGAAAAAAATCACTACACATAAGACAATATTTGAGGAACACAAGTTTACCAACTTGAGCACTAACTCAACAAGGGAAGAACAAATGTTCTGCCCACTGACAGATAAATGTCCACAGCATGGGTGTCTTGCCAAGTGCTGGCGGGTTTTTAGTTTATTTATTGTTAGGGCAGTTCCTTCTTGTACTAGTTATGCAGACATGCTGTAAAGATAGAGTAGGAATAGGTTGCAACTTTACCGGTTTATTCCCTAAATCCCAGAGCTTTGGCAATGGGACATTAGTGCCAGAGGAGGAAGAAAGGGACCAGGACACTTAGGATTTGAGAGGCTCAAGAAATATATAAATGATGATAAGACCACAATTATAAGCACAGAGACTTATCTGGCCAGGGGTGGGGGTGGGAGTGGTGGGGGTCAGTTCAAGAAGCCAAAGCAGTGTGAGCACGAGGACCAGTGCGGGTAATGACTGAACGGAGGAATCGGAGTCCAGCTGCAGGGAAGCAGCACTGCCTTGCTTTTCTCCCTTGAAAGACTGGAGAGGTGAGGCTGTAAAAAGAGGAATGAGATAAGGAGTGGGCCCTTTGGAAAATTACAGGAAGCTGTGGAGTACTGAGTTTAAGATCATGGACTTTGGAGTCACACTGCCTGAGTTTGAATCCAGCTTCCCCTCTTACTAGCTGTGTGATCTTGGACAAGTTACTTAACCTCTCTGTGCCTCTTTCCCCCAACTAAAAAATGGGAATAACAGTAGCTCTAGGTTGTAAAATTGTTGTGAGAATTAAGTTGGTAAGATTGTTGTGTTCCTGACACACTATTCCTCAATTTGCTACTTCTGGGAGGAGGCATGTCAGAGAAGCTGTTCTGGTTGTAGACGTTTAAGCAGTGGAAAGTGTTGGTGCAAAGATGCATGTCAGGACAGAGGGTGCCTGGTCAAGGAGCTCTGGGCCTTTGGACCATCTTCATAGCATCAGAGAACCCTGAGGCAAGTGGTCTCTGCAGGACTCCAGGGCGCTGAGTGAGAAGCCAGAGTATGGGATCAGACCACCCCTTTTGCTAGGCTCAGCAATATTTCCATCGTCTTTTCTCTACCATTTAAACTTAATGAAAGTTTTCTGATTATGAAGGGTCTATATTGCAGCATTAGTTGGAATAGCTAAAAACTGGAAACGATCTGAATGTCTATTACTAAGGGAAAGGATTAATTAATTACCGTATATTTAATGATACTTGACGGCAATTAAAATAAATGAATTGGGTCAATGACACAGACACCTGCATGGCTCTCAAAAATCTAATGTTAATGAAATAGTGAGTTGCAGTGTGACAAAATATGTATATGTTTATGAAAGCATAATATATAGAAAAATATACAGAGACTAGATGGATGTGTCCTCAGGAAGAGGGGACCTGGGACTAGGAACGCAGTGGACTCAGACTCCATCTAGCACATTCTAGTCTTTCATCAAGTATCCGAAGTGAAAACAACTGTTAACTCTGAGTGCAGAGTCCATTACTTTCCTGTACTTTCTCCTGTTTTTAAAAAAACTTTTCATGCCCATTGTAGAAAATTTAGAAAATAAAGTATAGAGGATGCAAGTTTAGTATCATGCAGATGTAATCCCTACCATCATTTTGTCCTATTTCCATGTGTGTGGAGAAGAGTATTTGAAATTGAACTGTATGTTCAGTTTTGTAAACTGGATTTAAACTGTATTTTCCTATGTTGTTAAATATTCTTTAAAAACATGTACTAAAAAGAAAACCATAGACTCAAAATGGAGTCACTTATACTAGGCCATGTCACCCGACTTGAGCTTAGTATCTAACCTAATTATAATTTCAACCTCCCTCAGAAATGCAGTCTTAACCAGTCAGTCCAGAATTTTCTGGTCAGCACCTGTGATAATCTGTGGGTGGCCCTCTCTCCCTCCAAGGGAAGGTGAGGTAATCCGTCTATTAAGACCCCTTTTCCTTCCCCCTAAAGGAAGGTGACCTTGCCTGAAACAATCCTTTCTTTCTTTTGCTGGTCTGCCTACAAGATCTTCCCATTTTGTACAGCTCTTTGGAGCTCCCTTCTACTTACTAGATGGGACACTGCCCTATTTATGAATGCTTTAATCAAGCCAATTAGACCTTCGCATTTAACTTGGTTGCCTTTTGTGTTTTAACACATGATGTTCAGTGGCTGCAAATTAGTTCTGCACACACTGCAATTTATTCTATCATTTTTCCATAACTAGATACATTAACCATTGCTCACTTTTTGTTGCTGTAAATAATGAGGCCATAGACATTATATATTTCTGATTATTTCCTTAAGATACATTTTTGGGAACAGAATTTTGGGTTCAAAACGTATGAACATTTTTACGGCTATTGACACACACTGCCAAATTGTTTTTCCAAAAGGTTGGACCAATTGACACTCCCACTAGTATGGTATGGGATGCTCACTGATTTTAGGGTCTTTTAATCAGATAATGAGACTCTTGAACTCACTGTACTTCCATTGGGGATTTGTTTTTCCTAGTCCCCCAGACTGATTTTCTTTTGGATTTCCTCTAGCAGTGATTCCTTCAGACCTCAGGAAGGGAGTGGCTTTGGATGGAAGACAGGGCAGGTGGGTGTGGGAACCTCAGAGCCAACCTCTTTCCTCTGATGAATTCAGTCACTTTGTCATTAGGTTGGGGAAGTCTTATTACTGCTCACCATCTCCCACTCTGTGGCCAGCACATGCACTACAGATGTCCTTCGTGTAAAAGACAACCTGCTGTTTTGTAGTAGTTGTTGTTTTATATCAATAGGAAGCTGATGACAGTATTCTCATCAGAAATACTGATTTAACCGAAGTGACTGTCCCTTTCTAAACATGATGATCCAGCTCTAATGGTCACCATGACTGGCAAAAGTCCTTTTCATATGGGCATACCTCTCCCTATCTGAAATTGATTCCAGTTGATAGGGTATTCACGAGTGTCATATGGTTCTGTAGAACTAACCAGAGGTTTAGTCCTGGCATATTAATTGACATGTAATATATGTTTGTTATAGCCCACATATTTACTTCTAGGGTATTTGTACATATAAGCCCCAACTATGTTGAAAGAGCCTTCTGCTTTGTGATACTTTATTCCTTTAAACTTATATCAGTATAAAGCAGAAATTATTTGCATAAACAACTGTCACCATTAAGATTTCTATCCACTCAACATTTTAAAGTAAAACAGTAGCTGTCTCCTAGTGCTTTTAGAGTAAGTAGCCACATCCTTTCTATGAGGCAGAAGACTGTCTGGTCTCATTCCATGGAAACTCTCCATCTCAAACCTCCTAGACTTTCTTTCTAGACTCAAACACAGCCTGTTCCCTCTGGCCTCAGGACCTTTGCACATGCCATTTCCATTGCCTGGAATAGTCTGACTCCTCATGCAAATTATTTCTGACCCAGCAGGTCCCATCCCAGGATCATCCCTTGTCCAGTATTAGTGGTATCTTTTAGATAAGTTCAATATCCATCCTCAGGAAAGGCTGTCCCCAATGGCCCAGATTACCTCCAGACCCTCTGATGTAGGTTGCCAGATCATGTTGTGTTTTTGCTTGTGGTGTTTTGTAGTTTGCAATCCCATATTTATCTATGTCATTAATGTTGGATACCTTTCTCTTCCATTGGAACTCTAGGTGCTTGGAGCTCCATGCAGGAAAGGACTGCTTCTCTTATTGCCATAACATGGCTGCCGGCACAATGTGGGACAGATATGTACTGAAACAGTGCTTGCTGATTGAATAAATGGATACGAATATAATACAGCTGGTCATTTGGCTGGGTTAGTGCAGCGGCTGACTCTCCATGCATCCAACTTTCTTGCAAGGGGATGAACTATTTCTTATGCCACAGAAGAGTGTCACTCACAGTAGAGGCTTTAAGACAGGTGGGCAGGTTTTCTCTCCTGCTTGGGATGGGACCTTGTTTCTATCTTTGCCTCAGTCTGATTTAAAAATGGGGACGTCTTCACATTTCCTCTATCCTAAGTCACCAGTGACTTTCAAATGACCTTCATTTAAAAATAAATTTTCAGTGGGAAAAACTAAACTATAAAAAAAATAAAATCAGCATTGCTTCCATCTTGAATACACGTAATGATTGTGTAACACATCCAATTCCTGGGCATATTAACAGGCAAAAAATTAAAAGGAACAGCTTAGAATTTAGACACAATCTGGTAGTCCCTACCACAAAGGATGATTATGAGTATTAAAAGAGATGAATGCATGTTAAGTATATTGCTAAATGCCTGGTACCTAGCAATTGTTCAATAAAATGATACTT
Organism: Smutsia gigantea; assembly: GCA_032199065.1. Classification (NCBI taxonomy): domain Eukaryota; kingdom Metazoa; phylum Chordata; class Mammalia; order Pholidota; family Manidae; genus Smutsia; species Smutsia gigantea. The sequence continues at coordinate 252,050 of JAVSCE010007924.1, read as the reverse complement.
ATTATTAAGTATATCATAATTATTACTATCATTTTTCTTTGAGATGATTAACTTGATTTTACCCTACGGATTTTATATCTCCAATGATATTAAAGGGCCCATGTCTTCTATTTCTTTATAAATTCAATCTCCCTAGTATTTACTAAGATAAGAGTTATAGAGGCTAAGGGGAGACCACACCAAGATGTATTATCATGGCATGCAGATTATTTTGAGCTGGAAACCATCAAGGCTGGAAAGACTTGGGAAGACACCTTCCCTACTCCCCCATCTGCATAAAAAGAATTTAAATGGAAGAACTGCTCCAGGAGGAGATCTCTCACAGTAGATAGCTTTATTACAATGTAAATTAGGTGTGGTAGACAGGGAGGGATGTGGCTAAGTCTGTTAAAATTTCTCTCTGTGCCCCATTGTTTCTGTGTGGCCCATCAATGCTTTGTTTATGGAACATTTACTCTCATATTCCTGTGACTTGCTTCCCTTTTCCTTTGAAGCCTCAGCCCCCACCCCCTTTCCCTGGTTCAGGATGACATTCAGACCTCATTGCCCCTGACTGTCTTTGGGACCCATGTCTATGCTTCCCCCTATGTACATAATTAAACTTTGTTTTGTTCTTCTGTTAATTTAACTCATGTCAATTTGATTTTTAAACTAGCTAGAACCTTGAAGGGTAGAGGAAATTTCTTCCTCCTCAACAGTATGAACATGAGATAGGCATCAATAGTATAGATGAACTGAGGAATTCAAACCAGGAAGGCAGAGCTGCTATGCACCCTGTCTCCTGCGTGGTCCTGATGAAAGGGGGCCTCTGGTCTCCCTTAGGCAGTTGACACTCAGTGTCCAGGTCCTTTTCTACAGAAAAACCCCTGTTTGGTGGGCCTGCTTTGGCTATCTCTGTGTTGTGCTCAGGATGTTATTGTTGTCTTTTCTTTGTTTTCATCAAATAACAAGAGAACATGTTTATTCTAAGAGATCACTGTCGGGCATTTCCAGTCTGCTGCCCCTTGGCCCCAGCCTTCATTCTTGCTTGCCCCCATGCAGTCACCTCCTACAGACCACACTTTCCTCCCTGAAAGCAGGCCAATTAAAATCAATTCAATACAAACGAGCAAGGTGCTGTCAATGGAGTCATCCAGCTAGGTCACAGATGTGTGCTTCCCACTCTCTTGAGTGTCTGGCTAAGCCTTTGGACTATCACCATTTAAAGCATTATTCTTGTCAACATGTAAGAATAAAGTCAACCCTCTTAGTCTGGGGTATGAGGCTTTCCCAAATCAGATCCCATTCTAACTTCCTAGCCTTCCCTCTGCTCAACCTGGTTTGTTCCTGACTCACTGCCAATCTTACCTATTCAGTCAAGCCTCAGTCCCCTCCACTTTCTAGAATAATCTCCTCCACTCTGCCCTCCCTTACCACAATGTCCAGGTTTGTCCTCCAGCACTAGATTCCATGTGTCCAAGTTGGATTGCAGTCAGAAATGCACACAGCTGGTTTCCCTTGGAGACTACAAACTCTTTGAAAGCAGGGGCTCCATCCTGTTCATCTTTATATTGCAGTTTTCCTGTGTAGTACACGTAGAATGGGGAAATTCCTCTTTGGTTATGGAAACATCACAAGGAACAGTAACTATACATCCATTATGTGTCATATAAATGAAATTGTGATAGAAAAAAGTGCCTGGTGGGGGGCTTTTGCAGTACTCATTTTTTGTTTTGTGTGTTCTTCCTTTGAACCAATTTAATGGTACAAAGGGGCTTTTCTTTTCTCTGATTGTCAGAAGAGAGATGCATATGCTGAGAGATGGGCTATTTTAGGTACGCATCCATTGGTGAGTGTACCCGATGCTCAGCATGCTGCCAGTATACACTGTGCACAGCCAGTGTGCATCAATGCTGGTGTTTTACTGCCTGAAAAGTGCCTTGAATTTGGATGTGAGCACCAGTCGTTGAAGATGGGATCAGCCCCTGGATTTAGGGGATAGCTGGGTGAGGCCATCCCTCCTCAGATCCACCTTCTTTCTAGATGCAGTTCCTGGGCCACAGAGGATCCACTGAACATTCTCATTCTTAATGGAGAGCTGGGCTGATTCTACGAGCTTTCAAGAAAAATAGATGTTGTAGAGAATTATTCTAAGCCAACGACCTTGTGATTTTCAGGTTTCTTGTAATTACTGAAAAGTCAAAATAGCAATTCTGAGTTGACCACCCCTCCACAAAAAAAGCCAAAATCCCCAGCAAATATTAGACCAGGCTCAGGGGTAGGGGATGTGGGTTCCAACCTCAATCTGGAGTTGTCTGAACGTGGTGATCTTGAGAAGTTGTTTTGTGCTCTTACTATCTGCCTCTCCACCCACGGAGCAGAGACAAAGAGGATCGTCTTTCCCTATGCTGAAGATGTGAAGTAAGTAAGATAATGTGTGGAAACATATGTGTAGATGACAAGGTCATGTGTATGTTTGAATTAAGTTACAAGCTTAAGATGTTTTTAGGTGCCGTTAGTTCTGTGTTGATGCCTTATGAAAACTTTGCATCTCAGTGACAGGTGACAAGTTGTTCATCTGTCATAACTAGTCTATAAAATTATTCCACTTTCCCTCCTTCTCTGCATGATCACCTTCATCTCCAGGCACTGCAAAAATGCCCCTTTTTTCAATGACACACATCATCTGAGTGGTCATTGTGTCTGCGTGTATCCATGTCACCCTATCCCCTGCGAGCCATGAGTCATTCCCCAGCACCATGGAGTAGGTGCCCTCTACAGTGCTGGCCTCCTGGGTGATGGTCAACCACAGAACTGCTGCAGGGCATGAGGTTTTAGGGCAACGTGCTCCTGAGCCTGATTTTTCTCTCATTATTTTAACCAGATGCTGATAGAAATTGTTGGGTGAGTGACCGCTCATCAAGCTTTGAGATATTTCTTAGGTCGAAACTGTTCAACGAGAAATGTCATTCTCTAGCTCTGTCAGAGTCTTGTCATTTTTGTCAGAATAAAGTTATTTGCCTTAAGGGTTTTTCTAAACTCATTACTTTCCTATAAAAGACTTTCAGTTAAAATAATGCATGTCTCATTATGTAGTTACTTTCATTGCTGGAGACTCGAAATACTTAGAAAATATTTTAAACTCCTATTCAAGGACCATTTTCCTCACTGTCAAGTTCACATATAGTGTTAAAACAGCCACTGTTTTAAACCTTGCTGCCATATTAATAAAGTCCAGGTGTAAGAAGAAAAAAAAGATCCTGTATCTTAATAATATCATAGTGCTTTTTTAGAAATGCTGTATACTCACTCCGGCTGGAATTGGAGAGGCAAAGGCATTCCAATGAAGAGCATCATGTGATGCCTAATAACTTAGAAACACATGACCAGGCTTTCTATCTTCTCTGAAAGGTACCCCTCCTTCAGTTCAGCTCTTTGGGAAAAATGTTTCTTACGCCACATTTTCTCATTTGCCTTTTTCACGAGCTTTAGGGTATATCTCACGTAATCTCTGGTGGTGTGTTGCATCTTAACCCAATCTAGGGGACAGCCCTAGATTGCAAAACCCATCTTTGAAGGGTTGCAACCTTATCTGTTCATAGGTCTGCTTAATCCATCAGAATGGCCAACATTGGCAGCCATCTGAAGGCTTACAGGGACTCATGCTTTGCATAGCCAAAATGCTGCCATCATTCAAAATAACACTTTGTAGAATTTTAGCATCTCTTATTTAAAATATCGAAAACTGTTTTGTAGTGGGTCATTTTTTAGTCTTACCTGTAAAGTGAGAAAACTACCTGATCTATGAGAGTATTAGCTGTGTAGATAGAAAGGAATCTCCATAAGGGCTTGCCATAAACATTTTTTTTTTATTTTAATTAAAATTAAAAGCAAAATGGACCTTTCCAGAACTGATATATTTTTACTTAATAATAATATATATGTACATTTACTTTAAAAAGCCAATGATTAGATTTTTCCTCCCCCCTCCATGGGAAAGGTTTCCAGGATTTTAATAATATTTTAGGCATGCATAATTATTTGCTTCCTGAGATGTCAGCCTTGGGAAATGCAGTAATGCATTTCAATAGATAAGGAAAATTTCCCCAGCTGTAGCAAAAAACAGGCTTTCTTTTTTAATAGACAGAAAAACTGATTGCTTAAGATTGAAATAAAGTTAAGGGCAACTGTGTTAAGAAAATGCCCAGAGTCCTTTACGTTGTTATCATTCATTTTAGCGAAGGATTCCCATTCATCTTAGTATTGCTGCCCAATTGGTCCATGTTTTGCCCTGCTGACGAGGTAATTGGTTGTTAGTGGAACCAGGAGAACGTCTTAAAATTCCTTTGCAAGTTATCTTTCAGCACGAGGAGGGATAGGAGTGCAGAATGCAAATACGCCTCATGCCAGCGTGTGGAACTGACATGGAATGTCTGTCAGCATCAGTTGCGTCATAGATGGTGGTGTTGCCATTCCTGAAAATTAATGCTGAAAGAAAAACGGTGACAAGTGCATAATGGAATATAGGTGTGTCAAACAGAAAGATAATCTTTTAAAAATTCCTAAGATCATATTTATATTTGTATTGCAATTTCTTCTTCTGAGGTATGTCAGTGAATAGTCAACTAGTTATATACAAAATTATCCAGTGAAAGAATCATTAATATGAAAGCTTGCCAACCAAAGGTGATATTGCTCTAGGTTTCTTCACTTTTTTTTCAGATCCCTTTCTTACCAGTATTCTGCATTTGTCAACAGCAGATCTTCTAGAAGTCTATGGTCTAAGAAGGCATTTCCCTATCTGCTTATTCTTGGAACTCCAGTGTCTCACAAAATATTACGAAAAAAAGAATTTTCCTGGCTGTATTAATCAGCATTTTCCAGAGAACAGAACTGATAGGATGTATATAAAAATAGAAAAATATTTATTGTAAGGCATTGGCTCACATAATTATGGAGGTTGACAAGTCCATAATCTGCTGTGTAGGCCAGCAAGCTCTGGATCCAGGACAGCCAATGGTGAGATGAAATCTGAAGGCATTCTGCTGGACAATTTCCTCTTGCTGGGGGAAGGCTGGTCTTTTTGTTCTATACAAGCTTTCAACTGATTGCATAAGGCTCACCCACATTATGGAGAGAATCTACTTTATTAAAAATTTACTGATTTAAATGTTAATCATATCGAAAAATCACCCTGCAAGAAGACAAATAAAATTAACCATCACAAGTCCACCCCTGTCCGCACGGCACCCATATGCATCTCTTTCATCTATACTTAATCTCCAAATTAAAAAAATGGCAAGGTCATACATCCACCTAACATGATATGACTGTTCTGTGTACAACCCCAAACACATTAACCCTTTCTCCACAAGAGGCTGCAAAGCCCTGGGATCATGCTCACTCTTCTTGATATCCTGTCACTTAAATACTGTGATGTCAAGTTAGCAATATTTACATACTGTGGTATAAAGTCAGTATGTCTCATGTTACCTGATAATGGATAAACGGGGGAGAAGACAAAAATATCTGCTTAATTCATACATGCACAAACATATTCCTATCAACATAAGGAGAAAATACTCAAGACAATGACAGTCCAGTTTCTGTAACTGGATGTGTGGTAGTCCTTGGTGTTCATAGCTACATTTTCCCACCATTCATTCTCTATCCCCTCTGCCTTCAGTTCAGTAGGTGCCTCAGCTGGCCATGTTTCTTTACCTGGTGGGGTGACCCAAACCTTCATTCCTGAAGGATCTGGCTATTAGTCATTCTGCCTGGATTGGGCTGTTGTAGTTTTCCAATGACCTTAGTTAAAGGGCACGGTAATACTAAGAGACTCCCGCAGCCATCTCCTGTATCTAAGCCACACTCTTCCTTTGCTCCATGTGGCAGAGCAGCCCAATTTTTCCCTTGTAGTCAGGAACTCCCTTCTTTGCCTGTTGATTTAGAGACATGAGGGACCCCAGATGACCAAGTAGCCATCTTAACTTCCAGTTCAATGGAATTATTGTTGTGTCCCTGGTGCAAACATTTCTCCCTTTGGAACTAAGATCTCTAAGCCTGGAGTATAAGGTTCTGGGGACAGGGAGCAGCATTTCACAAGTGGGTCACTAGGGGTAATAGTGAGCAGGGCCATTCCCATTGTCACCCTTTGATTTCTGGATAGTGACTTCTGGCTATCAGAGAAACAGCACTATATGTTGGGAACTGATGCAGAGCATATACAGCCTCTGGGAGAACCTTGTCCCAGCCTTGTAAGGTATTGTCACCTATTTGACACTGTAACTGAGTCTTCAAAAGGGCATTCTGCTACTCCATTGAGCCAGCTGTTGCAGGATGATGGGGAACATGGCAAGACCAGTGAATTCCACAAGCACGGACCTATTTCTGTACTACATGTGCCACGAAGTGAGGTCCTTGCTCGGAGGCAATGCTGTGTGGGACACCATGATGGTGGGTAAGGTGCTGTGTAAGTTCATGCATGGCAATTTTGGCAAAAGCATTGCATACAGGGAAGGCAAGTCCATATTCAGGTCAAGTGTTATTTTCGTAAGGACAAAGTGCTACCTCTTCCATGGTGGACATGGCCCTATGTAATCCACCTGCCACCTGGTAGCTGGCTTATCATTTCACTTCTGGTACCCAAATCTGTATTTGTGTTTTCTAGAGAAATACAACTGATAGGGGACACACACACACACACACACACACACACAGATTTATTGTAAGAAATTGGCTCATGCAACTATGGAGAGTGACAAGTCCAATATTTTCAGTATGGGCTGGCAGGCTTGAGATTTAGGAGAACAGATGACACAGTTCCAGTCTGAAGGCTAGAGGCTGAGGAAAGCCAGTGGTGCAGATGAAGTCTGAAGGCATTCTGCCGGAGAACGTTCTCTTGCTCAGGGAGGCCAGTCTTCTTCAGGCCTTCAACTGATTGGATGAGACCCATCCATATTATGGAGGGCAATCTGCCTTACTCAAAGTTCACTGATTAAAATGTTAATTTCATCCAAAATGTCTCCCAAGCTAACCATCACACTAGCAAAAAACAAAAAACAAAAAACCAAGAACTTGGAGGAGGGAACACAGCATGTTATAGTCCCTTATGGAGGAAGAATCACAATACATAGTAACATAAAGCCCTGAGAAGTCCTGCAATGAAGATGCCTTTCCTTATTTGTATAGCCTTGTGTTTCCTAAACTTACTTGCTCATGGGACACTCCCCTGCATGGTTTTTTTTTTCCTTTGAAAACTTATTACCATCCTGTTGCACACTAGTGTTTAGAGACAGAATCAGGCAAAAAGCTGGTCTACTGAATGGTTTCTATTTAAGCAACTGGCTCCTTTGGGGATTAAATTGATGATATCACCTTCATTAACTGGCTTCATTAACTGAATCGAGTTGCCTAAGTGGGTATTTATGCATTTGATTTGTTGGGGGCTTACTATCAGCTCTGTGGGAGAAAGCATGGGGCAGGACTGTGCCCTTCAAAATCCAGGACATGCTCGGTAATGTCTAAGCCCTACCTAATGGGGAGGACACCACACTGCCAGTTGTGCCTCATTGCCTGATGAAAAGCCTGGTTGAGCACAAGGCAGTAGTCAGAGGACAGATGGCTGCCACTATCAGTGCATAAGGAAGGTCCCCTGCCTGGGATTTCACACTCAACAGGTAAGATGTTAAATACCAGGTGCACTTGCCATTGTCATCATCAGTAACACAAATCACCACCTGAGAAAGACACAAAAAGAAAATCATAAGTAAAAGAACACAACACAGCTACTGTTTTTTTTTTCCCTTTGCATGTTCATAGGTGTATGATTTCTTTTTTAATTCAAAGAAATAATGGTGCATCTTTAATCCTATCATCCTGGAAAACTTGGTGAGTAAGTGTCCGAATGCAGAAAGGCATGGAAATACTGTATCAGTTGTTCTAGTTCATTGAAAAATGCTGTTGCCCTTTTGATAGGGGTTGCATTGAATCTGTACGAACTATGATATTATTGGATAGAAGTTCCTGAAATCTACATTCAGGAATGTGACAAGCCTAGGTGGATCACAGGCAACTGTCAAGTGGTATAACTTTGTATGAAACCAAATGCTAAATTTCTCCAGGCAATCCACAGATGATTATCACATTGAGATGGTTAGCTCTTCACCACAAGTAGCATCCATTTTCTCCTTTCACCCAGCCTCAGACATCATCCCTGGTCCTCGAGGGTAGAAGGGGGCACTGGAGAGCGGCAGAGGCAGCAGAGAGCAGAGAGAGGTGGCGAGCAGACAACTGAGGGCTGCTAGGCCTTGCTTAGGAAAAGATTCCCTTGAAAAGGACAATCTCCAGAAAGGTGAAATTATGGCACATGGATGGTACCCACCATGAGGACCTGGAGAAGCATGGAAGGCTTTTAGGCAGGGAGGGATAGGAAAAGATCCACACTGAAATCGTTCCAGTGCCCACTGGAGCACAGATTCGCCGTGGGGTGCTCTTCGGCATTCAGGTGAGACTAAGTCTTGGTATGCTTGGTGGGTGTCTGATTTATGTATTTAATAAGAACATGGCTTCTGGAGGACAGGCGTGTGTTTCTTTTTATCGTAGTCCAGTCTGTTTTACTGTGAAGTGAGCTTCAAGGGCAAAAATGAGCTCACAGCAACCTGTTTTTGAGACAGAGGTATCAGTACTGAATCTTCGTGTCCACTCAGCCCCTCCCCTTCCTCTTTCTCCCAGGTCCCCTGGGGTGGAGGTCGGGTCTGGGGCAGCTGCAGGGCCCACTCTGCCCAGCTGGACCCTGATGTTGCCCGGGCTGGCGGCGGGAGGCGACAGAGCCTGGTCTGGCGGCATCGGTGCCCCGGGATGTAAAGCTTACCAATGAAGGGCAGGAGACAATAGGAAGCTGGCGAGGCAATAGGGGGGCCCCCTCTGCATCTCTCCCAAGGTGGGCTGGTTCTCTGGGGCCCAGGGCCAGGGCGTCTTTGCCAGCCTGCGGCCCTCTCGGTAACGACCTTGCATTGTCCCTTCCCTCTCGGCTTCACATCCCCTTCCCTCCGGTCCGCACGCTCGGCCTCGGGGCTGTTTGCTCAGGAAGTCAGCAAAGACAATGCCAGTGTCATAATATGGAAGACATTTTAGTTCATATGTGATTTTTCCTAGACGAGGAACGCCAGCATGGATAATGGGAGTGGAATTACGACCTTCATCAGGTAGGCGGAAAGCCTTCCTCTCCGCTGCTGCCTCAGCAGCAAGAGCGCTTTGGCTGCATTTTAAGAGAATTAAACTGAGTGCCTGCGTCTGGGGCTCCTCCCTTGACAGACCCAGGCTGGCTCTGTGCTCTGAGCTGGCTCTGACTGTGCCGCCTCCCAGGCCCATCGCCGGCAGCCCCTCCGGCTCAGCGCTCCCCTCCCCTCCGCACCCGGCAGCTCTCTGTTAACTGGAGTATTGCTAACATTCCCCCCCTGCTGTTTCTGGCCATTTTTAATAGCCCATTGGCAGCCTGCAGCCAGGTTGAGCTGCCTGACTGCTCTGTCCGTGTTACCCGTCAGGAACCCAATGTTTTGTGAAGATTCCCTTTGCAGAGGTGTGTAGCATTGGAGCCGCCTGCCCTGCCCTGTTTTCACATAAACTCTGTCATTAGTGGGTGATTTTTTGAGAATGTGAGGTGTGTTCTGCTATGTGTGTGTCGCAATCTAGCAGAAATGTCGGTGCCTGTTTTCAAGTAGACACGAAAAAAAGACTTATAGAACGAATAAAGTACATTAAGTGATGTATCCACGTACTGGTATGATATTTATTTTTTTCTGTCTATGTCAGGGAAGATTTAAAGCTGTTATGTTGTAACTAATTGAAAAAACTGACTTCCTCCCGTGGCGACAGCATGTCACTGGATGATGGCGTGATGGCATTATGCTGAATATCTTTCTTTGCTCCCTCTGAATCCTCTCCTCGCTTCTCCACCCTGTGCTGTGCCCCGACAGTCTGGCTTCATTGGGATGCGTGAATCATGACACTCCTGCCGTCTGGCCTCCTGTCAGGTCCAGCCAGTGAGACGCAAAGGCAGAACGGGAAGGCGGGTGGAGGGAGGTGGGTGCTCACCCCTTCAGTATTCTTGTTTTGTGTGTGGTGCCACCTGCGTCCTGCTGTGATTCTGATGGCCAAACAACTTCCTCTGAAGGTTTGTGTATTTTCCAACCTGCACTAGGTGAATGAATGGGGAAACTCATTATCTTCCGTTAGAGTCATCCTTTACTAATTAGAGATTCACAAGAAATGGGTGATTTTCACTGTCTTCAAATGAAAGTAAAGAATATCTCTTCCTTGGCAAATGTGTATCTGAAAACTTAACACAGTAAAATGCACTTGAAAAAGTGCCATTTAAAACGTAATCCCATCTGTTTTCTGATGAGTCAGAAGATACTTCAGTAGGCAGCTGGGTCTCAAGAGCCATGGTTATGAGTATCAATTATAATTTTACTAAAGATCTGTGGAAAGTCTGGTTAATAGAAAACCAGACAGCAGAATTTTCTACACTTTGGGTATAATCACCTGTATGTACCTATGATAAAAATTCCTTTTGAACACTGCTAAGATCCCAGTAAAATAGGGACTCAGAAAAATGACCGCATGATAGGCTTTACACTTTCTAAATAAACTCAGAAATATCTGTCAATTGTCTCCTACATTCCAGACACAACTGTAGTCTGTTTACCCTATTTCCTTTCATCCTCACAGCAAACCCTACAAATTGGGTTTTATTACGTCCACTTTGTAGATGAGGAAACAGGCTCAGAGAAGGTAAATAACCCGCCTAGGATCTCATACCTGGTAAGGGGCAAAGCGTGGAGTAGAGGCCAGTCTGTCTGATTCCAAAGTCCATCCTCTCTCACCAGACTAACTACCATTTAGAGGACTGTTGAACGGGAATACGAGAATTCACCACTTGGCTCTTCTGAGCTCTCATGGTTTTGAGTGACCCTAAAGAGGTTCATCCCAGCTGGCAATGGCGGCTACTGCTTCTCTCTCCGTTTCTTCCGTCTTGAAGGAGCTGATTCTCCTGGTTCAGGCACAGCTGTGTGTCGTTCCCCACCGCCATGGTCTAATGCACCAACATCGGCCTGCAAGGCAATCCTTCATGGTAATGGCTGGCAGTCACCACCCCGGGAGATCCTAGGACTGAACTTTTCACCCGAGGAAATGGCAAGAAGCCATTCTTTCTGGCAGTCATGGACAATGCTCTGCATTGAATCATAGAGTTTTGGAGCCGGAGGGAATACTTATAATGAAAGCAATGATTTTTACTTACTTTTGAAGACCTGTCTCAAAGTAGTAGAATACACTCAGCAGGCAAAGAGGCAATCTTTATTTTTCATGTCCCATAAACGAGGCAATAAGCTCTGTGTGTGAAGTTAAGCATAAAGGCATATTTGTCAATATTTTTTGTGCCTCAAAAAATGTCCCTTATATCCGGGTATGTGTTTGATCCTGACGGGTGACCCAGACCTGGAAAGTTAATCTGGGCTAGTCAGCTGGCTGTAGCATGTGGCGGAGGAGGACGGAATGCAAGAAACAGGTATGCTGGTGGGTGTCTTTGCGTCCTTTACCTGAAGCCTGCTGCTGGCCGACAAGCCAGTGAAGCAGAGTTTTTAAGAGCAAGGGTTCTGGAGAGAGACTGCCTGGGTTTCCATCCTGACCCTGCCACTTAGCTCTCTCCCGGCCTGCAAATTGGCAACAGCAAGTGCACACACCTCGAGGGGTTGTTGTGAGCCTGGAGTCAGGTCATGTGTGGGAGGAAGTTAAGTTGTGCTCTGCACAGGGTAAATCGTGTATGTGTTGGTGATAATTTTTAAATTGCTCTCTTTTCAGAGGCTCAGAGATGAGAATCAACTTGTCTAAAGCCACCCAGCTGGTGTGTGACTGAATGGGGCCCAGAACCCAGGTCCCCAAGTCCAGAGCCCTTTCCTTTCTTTGGGGCAGGAGAACTGGTATCGAAGTTGGTGATGCTCAGCTGTGTCCCTGGAGTGACACTTTGTGTCTAACGAGGGAATGCAGGCAACCCTAGGACCTGCCCAAGAGAGCTGGAGGGTGTGAGTGGCCCCCACCTTGGGTCTGCCCAGGGGACCCTGATGTTAGACCAGGGGAAACAAGGGACAAGTTTATGATGTCAAAGGGAAGAGCCAATGTTGAAAACTACACCCCTCAGCACATCTCGCTTAAGAGAATTCTGCAGACATGAGGCTTTGATGCAGGTCAAGTATGAAATATTCTTCCTTTCTATTTCCAACATTTTTGCATTTAGATTGTTTAGAGATTTGCTCTGCTAAGAAATGTGCAGGTCATGTGACCTGAAGTTAAATTTCAGTTTCACCAGTATTTATTGACTATTCTACCCCAGCTCCTGGGTCAGGGCCAGCACCATATTTGGTGCTCACTGAGCTTATTACATGAATGGATGGATGCAGGTATAGAGGGATGAAATAATGAATAACTTTTTGCATGATGAAGGAGGGGAGGGAGGAACTTTAATGAACCCTCCTCCCCACCCCACTCTCCTCCTGGCTGGGGCCAAATGTGAGCTCCAGGGCAGTCAGCGAGAGGCCAAAGCAGGCTGTGTAAGTGATCTGGTTTTCTATAAAACTGTGCATTTCCCCGTCTCCTCCTCCCCCTGGTGGGCATTAGTACTTGGGCATAGATCCACCCACATGGGACCGACAGGGGCTTTCAGGACAAACAAGGAGAGCGAACCCCCGGCATATCCATTTTTTCTCTCGCTCAGAGTGGCTCCTGCAGTGGCACCCGTCTGGAGAAGGGGGTGGAGGCATGAGCTGGGCACAGCCAGGCTATGTGGGAGCTGTTGTAGTTACTCAGGTAGGAACCGCTGAGGGCTTGCATTCAAGCCCAGGTGGTGAGAACGGCCTGGAGGTGATGTATTCTGGAAAAATTTGAAGCGAGCATCTCAGCACTTATTGGACTCATCATATCCTGCCCTGAGGCCTTAGATGTCCCCAAATAAATTGAGTTTATAGTTTCCAGCTGAGAATGTTGGCCAGACACCAGCTATTGCTAGGAACCAGCTTTTTTAGAATGGCCATTATATTCACTGGCTTAGAATTTCTGAGTACCATCTGGTTCTACAGTGTATTTCTTTCCATACTTAATAGAGACCTATTGGAATGGCGTTTAATTCAGAATTTCTGTACCTGCGACATCACTGTACCTTTTCTCACTACCCTAGCATTGTGTTGCAGGAACGGTCTACCCTCTAACTTTGATTCTAGTCCCAGGAAGGGAAAGCTTTCGTAGCTCAGAGGGACCTGTCAAATGCATTCATGATTCCCTTGCTCCTGATCCACAGGGTTGCAGAGAGGCTTAGGCTCTGGCAGAGATAGGGCATCTCTGGTGTCAGGCCCCATGTCATTTCAAAGGCAGATTCTCACTTGTTCCTGTGACCCTCCTAGGAGTTCTCTAGTTCCTTACTGGAACCTTCCCCAGAGATTAGGGATTTCACCAGAGATTTGCTTCAATTGCTAACAGCTTGAGGGCCTGTCCTTGCTTTTGTGTGTAACACCTGCCTCCCAGCCCTTGTCAGCCCAGACTGGGAAGGTTGCTTCAAACAAGGTAAAGGACAGACCATGGTCAGTCCACCTTAGAGGGCCCACCTTGTGCTGGGCACTGTGGACCTGCCTTCTTGTGTTTACCAGTTCTCTGTGCTTGCTTCCAACCTCATATACTCTGCTGATCTCTGCCTCCCTGCTTAACTAGGACTCTTGGTGGTTGACTTTCTGACCTCAGCTTACCCAAGTTCAGACCTACCACTCACTGCTCAGCTCGGGCCTCTGGGTGCCGTGCTCTGGTTTGGAGCCTCCTCTGTGCTCCCTGGAGTGTATGGGGACCTGGGCTTTCAGCTTGCTGTTGCCCTTGCCCTGCCAGCCCTGTCCGGTAGCACTTCAGGTTCCTGGGTGGCAGTAAGCCGTTGGCCCATTGTTCATCATCTTGAAAATCCAATTTATCCAGAAATTTCATACAATGACCCTGACCACTTTGATTGTATCTTTTAGATTTAACTTGTGCCCACTGATCTGTGTTTAGGGAGTGTATCTGCCTACTTGGAACTTTCTATGTTCTCTCTTGGAGGGCAGAAGTTATTTTTCTGCTTATAACACTTTGTAGTGTAGCCCATGTTACCTGTAATACAACCGATAATAAGTTTAGAGAAAGTTAAAGCTATTAGCGATGACTGAAAGGCTATTTCTTTGTGAAATGGAAGTAATATTAGGGCATAAAAATAACGTGCTTCCTCTTCTGCACCTTCTGACATTCAAAATAGGTTCTTGATGTCAAACAACAGGCTTGAAAGGTAGGTTTTGCTGAGAGAGGATTCCCAAACTGACATATCAAGGTCAGAAACATAGCCCTTTTGTTCCTGAGAGGTTGTGGGGAGAAGAGGGAGAAGAAAGGCCCAGAAGAGAGCGGGAATTAGATGTGTATCATGTCCCCACCCCTAGCTTTATTGTGGAATAAATGACAATTAAAATTTGTATATATTTAAGGCATACAACTGATTATTTGATATGTGTACATTGTGAAGTGATCACCACAGTCAAGCTAATTAACACATCCATCACTTCATATAATTTCTTTTTGTGTGTGTGTGGTGAGAACATTTAAGATTTACCCTCCTAGCAAATTTCAAATATGCAATACAGTATTTTTAACTAGTCACATTGTTGTACATTTGATCTCCAGAACCTATTCATCTTGCATAATTTAGACTCTGTACCCCTTGACCAACACCTCCCCATTTCTCGCTCCCCCCAGCTCTTGGCAATGACAGCGGCTGCACCAGAACACATTCCCACCAACAGTGCACAGGGCTCCCTTTTGTCTCTATACTGATCACATATGGAGAGAATACAGAGGAAGGAGAGGTGTCAGAGAAGCTGAGGAGCTGCTGAGAATTTGACTCTTTTGCTCCAAGTTTATGTTTGGAGCTCTGGGGAGATTGGCTTGTAAGCTGCTCCCCCATGAACCTGGGGGCACCCCCATGTAAACTAGGAGACACCGTGGGCCCAGATTTCATTTGCCTGAGTTGATAATGCTTCTGGAGGGACATGAATGAGGCCTAGAATTTCCTTCCTGCTCCTGGGGCTAGGGGCTGGGTGGGAGACACAAAAAGGAGCTGAGTTTCAGGCCAGCATGTCAGCCCAGGTCTCGCCTAGTGACGGGGAGTCAGGCTTCCAGGAGAGGCTGGGGAAGGACCATGGAGAATAGGAGCTGAAGGAGAAAGTGCTAGAGATTTGTAGCCTCCAGGGCTCCAAGGACAGCCAGCAAGGAGGATACACCTGACCAAGTGTTACATATGATT
Source organism: Smutsia gigantea (assembly GCA_032199065.1). Taxonomy (NCBI): domain Eukaryota; kingdom Metazoa; phylum Chordata; class Mammalia; order Pholidota; family Manidae; genus Smutsia; species Smutsia gigantea. The sequence continues at coordinate 236,710 of JAVSCE010007924.1, read as the reverse complement.
CATTTTGACCCAGTGAAGGAGAATGATAGTACACATGATCACATTTTCCTTTATAACAAAACCAGGGAACACATGCTTAAAGAACTCGATGGCCATAGTGCTGATTGTTGGATTACAGGTAATCTTGGTTTATCCCCTCTGCTTCTCTAGTCTTTAATATATTTTGATATGAAAGCATTAATATTCTAAAAAGAAAAAATAAGACCATCTTGAAAAATAAATAACAAAAGTGAATCATACTGGGCACTTTGCTCTGCAATTTTTCTTTAAATATTCCAAAGCTGACCCTATAAGTCTATAGATATCTCTTTTTCATAAGTGTGTGAGTACATATGTAAAATTTTACCCAAAAAGAATCATACTGTTTTGGTTCAGTCTACTCTTTCCTTTTCTTTCTGCCCTTTCCCCTCCCTCTGGGTTGCCCCCTCTGTCTACTTCCCTAGGTAAGGTGTTAACAACCTGGTGTGTATACTTTGGTACTTTTTTCTATATAACTACATGCAAATACATATGAATGTGCATATAGACATGTATACATCATATACATGCATACAAACATTTGGACACACAAACATTTAGACACATACATGTGTAAATATATTTATAAGTTTTCTCTTCTTTTTTTTGTGATGGGATCCCACTAAGAACACATTTCTACATTTTATCTTTTGTACTTACTACACCATCCAGTCAGCTGGCATACCTCCAATTCATTCTGTAATACACTACGGTGTTATCATATTATAATTCATTCATCCATCTGTTATATTTTTCAACATCTTTTTTTTCTTGATGCTTGGAGATGCTGGCTATTTGACCACTGTCATTTGAAAGCTGATTTTATGTTCTATATTTCAAATAAGTTTAGCAACTAAGTTTTATGAATCTGATGATGTTAATATTACATGATCTTTTACCCACTTTTTTCTAATGACATTCAAATATGTTACTCTATTTTAGGGCGAAGACAATACTTCTTGGTTAATGGAGGGTGGTAAGGAGTAGACTCGTAGGACAATTAATGAACAATTGAGAACCTCTATTATGTAAGATACAAACCTCACTTTAATTAGTAGTTTGCCACAAAATTCTCTAATAGCATTTGTGAGAGGGATTTCTGTGAAAGGATTAGAGCAGGGCCAAAATCAAGAAGATGGTGACTTCTCTGAATTAACCAATTGTTGGAAAATGGGCAGTAAGATTTTTACAGTTTCATTGAAATTTTCATTGCAATTGTTGGCTAGGCTATTTTGCATTCAGGTGTAGGCTGTATCTGATTTTCAGAGGTTAGTAAAATAACACTAGCTTCTTACTGTCAAACTATTCTTGGTCTCTCTAGCAATTAGCTTACGCCCTAAAGATTTGAGTCATATACCACCAATACCTAACTGAGATAACTCTTTGTTATACATCTTTCGAAAGGATATACATATCTAATCCCCCATTTTATTTTTTTGACTTTTTTGGGCCAAACAAATCTCATTGTTTGACAATAGATGGAGAATATATATTTTATTTCAGTTTGTCAAGACTTTTAAATCATGCCCACCAAATGAGATAAGAACCAATATTGCTTAGCTGAGTTAACATTAATGACTGTTTATACATAAATCACTTCCTATCATTTTAACCATAGGACGGAGAGGTTGTTACCCTGTTGAACTTGCTTTAATTATCTAATTATGACTTCTATCATGAACAAAAAACGTGAAACACACTCACCCACTGACTTAAACTTCGACTATTAAAAACAAGCACATAATAAACTTTTTGCTGGTAAGCTTAGATTTAAAGCCAGGTGTGAGGGCGAAGAAGTTTGCTAATTTGGACACAAGTTTCAGTTACATGGACAGTGTGTAGTATATGATGGATAAGGTTGAGTTTTTAAATAAAAATTTACTTTCTTTGCAGGAAGTAGAACCCGAATTACCTGAGAATCTGCCCCCTGTCATCTTTAGTGTATCAGTCATTTGGCTCTGGATGGAAGTCAGGGCTTCCTTACACAGTCAAATGGCTTAAAAAAATACAAGGGAAATTGAAGCTCAGGTAGAGCTGATGGCCCCGAGAGAGTGATAGGGCCCCCTTTGTGAGAGCAGGGCTTACTCACTGACTTCAGCTTGGGAATGTTTATCTGCTCTTGCATCTCATCTCTGAGGATGGCAAGGAGGAGGAAAGCAGGCAGTGGCGGTGAGAAGTCTGGTGCGAGAGAGCATTCTCCACTCCCACACATCCTCACCCAGTGTGGGCTGAGTTCCTGCCATTCAGCCTTTCCTAACCTCCAGGCTGACTCACCCTGTGCTTGTAACCGAGTCATATCCCCCGTCTCTGCATTATGTGTCCCACAGGCTCACCAGTATTGGGCAGGAGTTAAGTCTTCTCGGGGTCTTTGGGTGCTAGAATTAGAACAGAACTTAGTGGCCGTCCCTCATCCTCTTTGCTTTGCTGGGGATGGCATTGACCCAAGGAGATGGAGTGTCTTACGGTCAAGTCTGACGTGGGTATACATTTCCTGTCCTCCAGACCTGTGTCCTTTCCACCCCCTGGGCTCACTCCCCTCCTTAGCTATGATTCTCCCTACTGGATACCCACCCCTTTGGAGTCCCTGAAGTCCTATTCAAGTCGATCACCGTTGGGAGAAAGGCCATCTTGACCAAACTGAGTGCAAAATTGTCAGACACCCACCTTGTGAGGGAAGATGGTCTAAGTGAGGGGGCTGAGGGTGTGGGGCTTTTGTTGGACAAGGTAACGAGATTTCCTCTGGGCATGAGGCACTGCCGAGAGCACAGGGGGCAGGCTGGAAGCTGTCCCTTGGCCGGTGTCACTGTTTCTTCTATGCATTCTCCCCTCCAAATCTGCCCTCACACCAGTACCTGCCCTGAGCTCCTGCCGCCTGAAATGCTAGTCGGTGAATCTCAAGAACACCGAGGGGCTCTGGTATCTCTGACGACATTCAGCTCTGAGCTCCTTGGCTGAGAGCTGCTCCATGGATACAAAATATTATTATTGGTACTTTTTGGCCGTCAAGTCTTCCAGCTGTATTAGCTGCTCAACTCCTTTTAGGTTCTCTTTTCCTGCAGTATTTTCATTACCTAGAGGAAGGAAAATTGACTTCTAATTCTGGACAATGTCAATTTGTGACAACCCCATCAGGACTTAGGTGGAAATAAATTTCTGTGTAACTAGTTTAAATTCCGAATAGATGTGAGCCACTTTCCCATGCTTTTTCTTTTCTTCAAAAGATGAGAAAGTAAGCTACAGTCTTACTTTCTTCTCCTGAGCTTCCCAAAGAAAACTCTGCTAGTGGGGGCCACAAGGTGCAGGTAGTGAATGAAATAAAGGACTTTCAGAAGTTTAGAGCCATTAATTGCACTTACAGTGTGAGAATTAGCCACCGTATTTTTGTTTTTTGTTTTTTGGGGGGGGAGGTTTTAACATTTTTATTTCAAAAGCTTGGAAAAATATGGAATGCTTCATGAATTTGCGTGTCATCCTCGCGCAGGGGCCACGCTAATCTTCTCTGTATCGTTCCAATTTTAGTATACGTGCTGCCGAAGCGAACACTAGGCACCATGTTTTAAATGAGAGATGAAAGCCGCCTTAACCAGAAGCAGTGTCTGAGCACCCTTTTCGGCCACGTCATCTGCAAATGTCTTCTCATGTCGCGACGACTGTCAGGATCTTGAGTCAATCTCCATTCAGATTACTGCAAAATTTCCCTGTTGGATTCTACAAGATGCCATAGGCTATTCTCTAAAAGGAAATGCTGGCCATGTTTTTATTACCCTCTAAACTGTATTTAAAAATTAGATGTAGGAACATGACTATTTAGCACGTGTGACACTCCATCCATCAGTGACACAGAGACAGCCTTTTATTGGCTTACTGTCAAGTTGACCTTCATATTCTCTTTGACTATCACTGATCTGTGCCATGTCTCCTTTCTTTCAGTTTCAATGTATATTGGTCGTTATTCCATGCATTTGGGTACTAAACAATTCCATGACTCACACCCACTTTCTAAGACTTACAGCTGACAGGAAGTTTAAACAAAAAAGTGAGATGCTGCAGTACTCAAACTATGTCTTCTATAAATGAGTTGAAAAGGGAATACTTTAAAGAAAATATTAATAATCACAGTCTGGTTTCTACAAAAATTATTCAAGATAAACTATACATTTTAAAGCACTCTAATTCATGATTACCCAAATATTATAGCAACAGCAGTTCACATCTCTCCCTTTGTTTCAGTGTACCTGTAAGAAATTAGAGTTTTCATATTTTAATACCGCATAGAAAACAAACAAGGCAAACTTGGGGTACGACATAGTTGTTGAGATCCTGGGATTTAGTTTAATGAACTAAGTTAAAATCCAGACTCCAGCTACTTACTCTCGCTGTGAGGAAGTTCTCTGACCTCCCTAAGCTTTGGTTTTCTCATTTATAGAATGAAAAATTTAGTATCGGATAACTCCAAGAATTGGTTTGAGGGTGAAATGTGAAGTGTTTGGGGGCACTGTTTGGTGTGGAGCAAACGGCCAGGTGAGCTCTTTCTATTAGTTATCATTCATGCTGCCTCTTACATCAGGATTGGATTTAGCAACATCATTCTTCCTTCAGGCAGCACACCACAAAATTAAAAAGTTGAACTTCCCAACTTATTTTCTTGTTTATTAAAAAGTTTATGGGGGGCTCTGTTGTCTCCTGCTGGTGTGAGCTAGGAGCTCTGTCCTCTCGCTTTATGCTTTCTTTCTAAATAAAAGCCTCTCACTTGCTCTCCTAAAAAAAAAAAAAGTTTACAAGTCTCAATTAAATTTGAGTCCATTTCTTGTAACACCTCAAGCCAGGTTTTTATCTTAACTCCTGTTAGGATTTAAGAGTGTTTCTTGGTCAAATGATCTTGTGAAGTGGTGAGATAAACTGTCATATATGTACATGAAGATTTAAAAGTAACTAAATACAGTAATAAGATTGAAAATTATTTTTCTATGTCATTATATACTATACTTGATTTAAATAGTCTCATTGAGTTGGACATGTAAGTTGCTTATCATTTTTTGTATGATACTTTTTTTTTGTATTTCAGAACATGCATAACTGGTAGAAAACAAAATTTGAAAATCATGTTGGTTGAAAACCCTTTCTAAATGGCTATAAAATAGACCCTGAAATTTAAACATTAAACTGTGACTCATATGTTGCTAATGGCAATGCAAAATGGTTCAGCTACTGCGGAAAACATTGTGGTGGCTCCTTCATGAGTTATACACGGAATTACCACGTGAGCAATTCCAGTCCTAGGTATATAGTCCGCCAAATTGGAAGCAGATGTTCAAACAGAAAGTTGTACATAAATGTTCAGAGTAGCACTATTCGCAATAGCCAAAAGGTGGGAACAACCCGAATGTTCGTAAAAGAATCACAAATCGTGGTGTATCTATAACCACGGAATAGTATTTAGCTCTTGAAAAGGAAGGGTGAGCTACAGCATCGAGGCACCTTGGAAACATGAGGTTCTGCTGAGAGAAGCCAGACACAAAAGTTCACACACTGTATGATTCCGTTAATAAGAGCTATTCCAAACAGGCAAATCTATAGAGACAGAAAGCAGATTTGTGTCTGCTCAGGGCTGAGAGGAAGCAGGAGAGGAGTGACTGCTTCATGAGTAGGGGTTTCCTTTTAGGGGATGAAAAGGTCAAAAACTCACTGTCAAGAATTTGACAGTGGTAATGGTTGTGCAACATTATGAATGTTCTAAATGACACTGAATTGTACACTTTAAAATGGTAATATTCTATGTTATATGTATTTACCACAATGAAAAAAACAAAAACAAAATTGCTCCATGGTTCCCCTCAAATACAAATACGTGAAAAACATTCAAAGGGAGATGTACTTTCAAATAATTTACCCTCTTGATCCAGTGCCTGTCTCCCCGAAATGCTTTTGGGCAAATTATTTCCAACTAAGCTATGAGGAGCCCTTTTTCAACGAACTGCGTTAGGTGTTTTTTGGCTTAATTTCCTGGACCAGACTCAGTTGAAAGGCATTTTGGTCAAGACAAGAAATCTATAGTTTTAAGTTGAGGTGCTGTGAAGTAATCCATTTCCCAGTAGACACCTCCTGTTCATACCTTTTTTTTCATTTCTCTTTTTTTCCCCCTCCCTCTTTGTATTTCACCTCAGCTGTTGTTACTTTTCAGGCTCTCCTAGAATATGGAAGAACATTCTCTTGGTGGCGCTGAGAGTTGGGGGTGAGTGATAGTTTTATTTCTCTGTTGGATTGAGACAATGTAGTCCTTATAAACACTCAGTAGACATATTAGGCTCCAATAAAGAATTTTCCATGTTTGGACTCATGCCAATATGTGTATTGTGAACACAACTTTCTTCTCAAAATAACAGCATGGAATTGTCTCTATTGTCATCTATTTTTGGTCAACTTTTTTGACAATTTACCATCAGTTTTAAAAAAGGCATGTTTGCCACTTTTTAAACTTTTTGACCCTAAAAGTGATTTTTTAAAAAGCCAGTGTGATTGATATGTAATGTGGGAGAATATGAGTACTTGGAACTTTGGAATAAAAGTTAAGAAATATACTATTATTTACTAACAGAGTAATGGCTTTTTAAAATTGAAGTGAAATTCACAAACCATATAATCAGATATTTTAAAGTGCACAATTCACTGGTACTTAGTGCATTTATAATATCATGCAACCATGACATCTCTCTAGTTTCAAAACATTTTCATCACTTCAGAGGAACAGCTGGTATATTAAGTAATCACTCCCCATCTCCTTTCTATGTGAACCCCCAGGAACCACTGATTTACTTTCTGCTTCTATGGATTTCCCTGTTTTAGATATTTCATATAAACAGAATCATATAACATGTAACCTTTTGAGCTTGGCTTCTTTCATGTAGCATGTTTACAAGTTCCATCTACATTGAAGTATGTACCAGCACTTCATTCCTTTTTATGGTTGAATAACCATAACCATAATCCATTGTATGGATATACCACCATTTGTTCCTCCATTGAGCCTTTCAAGGACAATTGGGTTGTTTTCACATTTTGGCTATTGCAAATAGTGCTGCTATGAACATTTGTGAACAAGTTTTTATTTGAATACCAGGTTTTTTGTGGGGGAGGGTATATACCCAGGAGTGGAATTGCTGGTTCATATGGTAATTTTGTGTTTAACTTATTGAAGAGCCACCAAACTGTTTTTCATAGTGGCTGCAACATATTAAGTTCCCACCAGCAACCTATGAGGTTCCTGTTTCTCCACATCCTCACCAATAGTGATAATTTTTCATTTATTTGATTATAGCCATCCTAGTAGGTGTGAATTAGTATCTCATTGTGGTTTTGATTTATATTTCCTTAATAACCAGTAATGTTGAAAATCATTTCATGTGTTGTTGGGCATTTGTATACCTTGTTTGAAGAAAAGTTTATTCAAGCGTTTTTTGCTCAGTTTTTAATTGGCTTGTCTTTTTTGTTGAGTTGTAACAGTTGTATACATTCTGCATACTAAGCCTTTATCAGATTTATGATATGCAAATATTTTCTTCCATTCTGTAGGTTGTCTTTTTACTTTCTTGATGATGTCCATTGATGCGTAAAATGTTCTAATGTTTATGAAGTCCAGTTTATCTATTTTTTCTTGTGTTTCTCATGTTTTGGTGTTGGATCTAAGAATCCATTGCCAAATCTGAGCTCATGAAGATTTACCCCTGTATTTTCTTCCAAAAGTCTCATATTTTTGGTTTTTATGTTTAGAACATTAATCCACTTTGAGTTAATTTTTTATTATAGAGTGAGGTAAGTGTCCAACTTTATTTCTTTGCATGACATTTATACACTTTTTCCAGAGCCATTTATTGAAGAGACTATTCTTTTTCTGTTGAATGATCTTGGCACTCTGGTCAAAACCAGTAAGCCATAGATGTTTGGGTTTATTTCTGGACTACTAATTATATTCCATTGGTCTCTATATTGATCTTTATGCCAGTACTACACTGTTTTAATTACTGTAGGTTTGTAGTTAGTGTTGAAATCAGGATATGTGAGCCTTCCAACTCATTTTTTCCTTTTTCAATATTATTTTGGCTATTCAGAGCCAGTTGAAATTCCACATAGATTTGAGGATGGCTTTTCCATTTCTCCAAAGAAGGCCATTGGAGTTTTAATAGGGATTGCATTTAATATGTAGATGGCTTTGGAGTGTGTTGCCATTTTAATGATATTGTCTTCCTATCCATGAGCACTGGATGTCTTTTCATTTATCTAGGTTTTATTTTCTTCTTTCAGTATATTTTATAGTTTTCAGTGTACAAGTCTTTCCCCTCCATGTTTAACTTTATTGCTACATTTTTTTACACTATATTAAATAGAATTGTTTCCTTAATTTTCCTTTTGAATTGTTCATTGCTGATGTAGAGGATTTTGTTTACTGCACTTGTACTCTGCAACTTTGCTGAATTTGTTTATTAGCACTTGCATTTTATTGGTGGATTCTTTGGGATTTTCTATACATAGAATCATGCCATCTGCTAAAAAATACAGTTTTAATTCTTCCTTTCCAATTTGGATGCCTTTTATTATTATTTTTTTTCTTGCCAAGTTATTCTGGCTAGGATTTCCAGTACAATATTGAATAAGAGTGGTGAAAATGGGCACAAGACAAGGATGCCATTTTCACCATGGTTATTCAACATTCTACTCAAAGGAAAGGATTTTGCAGAATATTTTTCATTTATTACAATTCATAAAACATAATATAAAACTAAAATTTAATAATGCTCACCTTTTTCTGAGGTTAAGTGTTTTGGCAAATTTGTTATCTAGCACATAAGAACACAGAAATATTGGAGTATTCCTCTTAGGAGAAAGACAATAACTATCACAAAGCTGTATGTCTTACTTGACTAGATCTACTTTCTGATAAAAGCCCATTTACTCAGAATCATTTCTAAAATTAGAGCTACTGATTTAGTAAGCTTGGGGTTTTCCTTAGAAACCTGTAATTCTTCCTAGCTTATAACATATAATGAATTAAAAGTGGTGGAGGAGAGTAGGGAACTGCCAACATTTGACTCCTGAAAGAATGACAATTAATAACAAGGGAGAATGTAGAAGAAAAACAGAGTTAGAAGGAATTCAGTGAAAGGTCAAGCTAAATGCTAATTACTTCAGTGACCATATCACCCCCACAATGCAATCAATCCCTTTTATTATGACCTTGAGTTAGCAATGAGAGACAAAATTATGTTTGGTATAACTCATTCAGTACATTTAACAAAAAGTTCTCTAAACACAAAATTAAAAAGGGATAGGTTCAATTTCATGGATTTTATATTTATATTATATATCTCATTTCTTGTCAGTGCCACAGAAATTAGTCATTATATGAAATGATAAAACAATTTTTTAAAACAGAGTTCTCTTGGAGGAGATAAAGTAACTCATTCCTGTGAAAATGGACTTGATAATTTTTTTTCTGCAAGAGCCTTCATGTGGGTGTTTTGACTACAGTTCTACCAGTAAATATTTAGTCTAATTAACAGGTAGCCATTTCCTAAACAGCTAAATCTTGGGGACCACATAAGTTAATATCTGAACCAGGACCCTTTAGAGAAAGGGATGCACTATTAATTGGGCCAGGACAACAGGTGTAAACCAGAGCTGCACTGGGTAAAATGAGATTGCTGGTTATTCTAAATAAAACCGTCAGGAACACTAGTGTTTTTAGTCTCATTGTTACTGCTGATTTAGCATAGCAAAAAATTAGTAGTGAGAGAAATATTTATTCCTTAAAGCTATAAGCCAGATTTTCAATGGAGAGGAAATGGTGGTCGTCTTTCCTGTTTTCCTATATGCTTCTCTCTCCTGGTGGTGTAAGTCTAAACTGAAGTCAGCCCAAATCAATTTGACTTAGCCCCTACAAGCGGCTAAGACTGAGCTGCCTGGTGAACTAGCTCTATGGAGAGATCAGGGTGAAGGGGAACTGGCTTCAGCCAAGATTTTTTGGCCATTCTGTGGCCCCTCAGACTTCATTCCAAAGCAAGGCAGCCTGGGACCACCTCAGTGTCACCAGGACTCACACAACATAGGAAAGTCCTAAGATTCGGCTGTAACTAGATTTGTTTTCCAGATTGGCAGCAAATAAGCAAGATAACTCTTTTCACTGGAATAGTTTTACTCACTGCCATTTCGCTGATAAGTAAATTTCACAGCAAGGCCATCACCACAATAATAAAAGCTATTATATTAGCATACTTAATCACTTAAATGTCCTTTATGTTGTCAAGGGCTGAAGGTAATGATGATTAAAAATCAGAAACGATTTAGTTTAGCTAAACTTGGTAAAAGTGACTTTTCTGATTTCAGCAGGACCTTGCATTTAGTAATCCTTCTCCAACGTGATTGTGAGTTTGTGTATTCCTGTGATAAAGTCATCGAGGATAAGGATGGCTATCAGAAAAATGGCAAAAGTAATGTGATTCATCTGGGAACATCTGTTAGGTACTAAGCACAAGTTGTTTGAGAGCTCATGACCTTTCCACTCTGCAGTACTGAGCCCCAACCCGCAGATACTGTAGACAATGGCAAAAGTATTGAGGTACAAATCAGGGGACCTGGGCCCTAGTCATAGATGTATCTTTAATAAGGGCAAGTAATGTGATCTCTCTGAATCAACATTTCCTCATTTGTTAAAGGAGGTTAATATAGGTCCCACTTGAATCCCTGGGTGGTGGTGAACATCAAGTGTGATGCATGTGAAATTACTTTGAAAATGCTTTTCATGGTATAAAACACCATAAAAAGAGTTATCAAGAAGATTGTCTCAAGCACACTTGTATCAAGACTTTTCGGAAAAATTCTTTTAGCTTTCTCCGGTTCTCTCCTCTGTATTTATGTGCAAAAGATGGGAAAAGGGATGTTTCTTTTCCTCATTCAGCCCAGGAGTTTTTCATAAACACTTTTCAAAATGGTTTCTGTGGAGGTGCCTTTGGCTGATTACTGTATGAGTTGTTGGCAGCTTCTGATTTCTATACAGATAAGCACAATTCTGAATGCCTGCCATGAGAATGAATATAAGAATTCTTGAGATTTTCCATGCTCAGTGAAGCTGTTAGGACAACTTAATAACAGGAATCTCCAACTCATATTACTTAAATATAAGGAAATATAATGAACATTTTCATTTCACTTAATAAGAATTTCATAGGTAGGGTGGCTCCTGCAGTGTTACTTCAGGGCCCTCACTTTCCTTTCTGGCAATTCCATTGACTTTGACCTTCACCGGGTAGGTAGTGGCCAGGCCTGGATTGGATGCTACCTTCTAAGTCAATTACCAGCAAGAGGAATGGGATCGCCTTGGCTAACCATTTGCGGTGCGATGGATTTTAGGGACTCAACCACTAAGACAGTTTGGAAAGATTGAGCCACTTGATGTTATGTAATTTCCAAGCAAACCCTTCAGAGCAGACTCTTTATAAGGCTCCTTCGTTGAGGGAAATGACAGAGCATCTGATATTTTGCACATGTTGTCACCCAGGCAGACCACGACTAATGTGAAGGAACTGATAGTACAGTCCCTGTTTTGTTGCCACACGAATTGGTTTATCCTGAGATGTCTGTGTGACTTTCTGGAGACGTATGTGAAGATTGGAGTTAGTCTCATTTTTCCAGTTGAAGTATTCACTCCAAAGTGAACACACAGTTGATCCCTGAACACTGGGAGGGTGTGGGGCACTGAACCCTGTGCAATCAAAAATCAGAGTATGACTTTTGACCCTCCAAATACTTAGCTGCTAATAACCTCCTGTTGACCAGAAGCCTTACTGATAATATAATCAATTAACACATATTTTATAAGTTATATACTGTATTCTTACAATAAAGTAAGCTAGAGGAAAGAAACTGCTTTTACAAATTGTCACAAATTCCAGTAAAATTTCCTATATGTTTATTGAAGAAAATTCAGGAATAAGTGGACCTGTGCAGTTCAAACCTGTGTTGTTTAAGGACCAATTGTATTCATTACAATGATTTTGCACACAAATCTCAAGGTAGGACTTTGGGAAATTATTTTTTAGCTTCCAAAAGTGTCTGTGAAACCCTAATATGTTTCCAAGTGTTAGTATTAATGATATTTTGTTAATGTTGGCATCCTGGAAATTCGAAGAACATTGAGAATAATAAAGGTGGCCTCAGGAATGGCATTTTGTAGGTTCTTCTTTCTCTCCATTTATTAATATGCTCAAAGTAGTGCATCAAAACTGTTAATGGTGGGATGTCCTGGAGTTAGTCTATTTGGATTCAGATCTTCATGTGCCACCACTTACAAGCTGTGTGACCATGAGCAAGTTAATTGGTTCCCCCACACCTCAGTTTCCTGTTTGGGAAAATAAGTATAATAATAATACCTACTTAATAGGATTTTTGAGAGGGTGTAGTTAGATAGTGTACAGAAGGCACTTAGCCGGGTATCTAGAAAGCAGATGTTAATTGACCTTCCTAGTTAATCTTTCCGATTAATGTTCATTCCTCTTCCTCCTCCACTACTATTACTACTACCGCAGCCACAACCATCACTATGCACCAGTGGGTACACTGTCCTGAACAGCGGCAACGGGAAAACCACAGTGTGAGTGAGTGTACGCGTGTACTCTGATTAGGTGGGACAGAGACTGGAGAGAGAAAGATGTCCATTAGCTCTGCATCACTATCAAACTTATTATTTCTTGGAGGAAATAAGAACAAGAAAGTGAGATAGATGGAGCCAGAGAATGTAAGCCTTATTTTCATCTGTGGGTAGATCAGATAATGTAGGAATATGTTTTAAAAACATGTGCCCATTCTCTGTTTTTCAATTAGCCTGAATCTATCATTCCAATCAGAGACATTGCCATGAAAGGAAAGTTTTGCTCTTTTTTGGATTGGCAGGAGAAAGCCACAGCTGACATGTTCCAAGGGGAGGCTGATTATCCCTTATAATGACTTTTGCAGAAAAGAATGAGCCTCAAGGTCTTGGCAAAAGAGAGAAATGCTATCCCTGAAACCTTTCCTGGGCAAAATTTTGACTCCATTTTACCTGCTATTCTGGTACCAGCCTGTAGCTGACCTGGACTGGAATACTACTGCTCAGTGTCAAATGGACAGCTCACTAGTTGGAGGAGATTCCTATCTGTTCCTTGATAAAGAAAACAATTGTCATTTGATGAAAAAATAATTTAGCCAGACATTCTGATGTCATGGAGAGTGCTCTTCCTGATGAAAGCTTATTGGAATGAGGCACTAGATCTTTATTTATTTTCTGTCTTCATCTACAGATCCACAATGGCAGCTGTTTATAGGGTTTATAATTAGAGCCATGCCAGTATGAACAACGACTTCTGTTATTCAATCCCCTGAAGGAAATATTTGATTTAAGCTGTTCTATAACTTGCTTCCCTGGATAACTGGAATCTGTTTAAAATGTCCTGTGCAGCTTTGTCTCTGCCTTCCTCCTTTACTGACTTTCTGTCCCTTTTATTACATTTGAATGAACATTTGATCCTGTGGCAAGAGCTACTCATTGTGGTCGTGACAAAGCTGTACAACTGTCTAGAAAAACATCTGCTGATCCTGTAACCATGAACCATGACTAATCATTATCGAAATGGAATTAAGGGTAATGACTCCAAGAAGTGTAGGAAAAAAGAGCTCAGTGTTTCCTAGAAGTAACAATTGGGTTGCTCTTTCCTCTTTCTTTTACAGAAACTTTTACCCCCAAGTGTCAAAATGCTTAACAGGAACTCTTCCAAACCCTGGAATAATTCCCTTTGAAAGCCCTTACAATTAATGTCCTCAGAAAAATTACTTTATAGAGAAATAAAAAGAATAACCTTGATGTGGACCAAATGAATTGAAAGATGATTTCTAAATGCTCCTAACTCAAGTCTCTGATGTCCTTAATTCACCCCCCTGCCCTGATAGGAACAGCAGCTGTATTCTATGCTTTTGTGAAACCATTTTCTGAAAGAGCAATTTCAGGGCATGTTTCTTGCCTTTTATTTTTGTTTTTAATATTAGTTAGAGAAGGTAGAGATCTCTGATAGAGACTGCCCTGCCATTATGCTTTGAAATTAAAAAGATAAAAGTGGCAGATATTTCTTTCATGGGTCGCAGCCATCTCTAGAGCTTTATACTTAGTGTGAGGGGAAAATTCATGTCTCACCGAGTACATTTTGGAAGCAAGTGGAGTTCCTGGTGTAATATCCTGGAACAGGAGTCTGATGCTCTCTTCGCCCAGCACCTCTGTGGAGACGACCTACCGAGAAACCTACCCCTGTGCTTACAGATCTAGGCGGCCTAGAGCCAGGGAGTGCATTTGCTTCATTTTCTGTGGAAAACTAACTATCAAATCAAATCAAATCAAATGTACTTTTATTATAGGCATTATTTCTGGTTTATCTTTTCACTTCACAGCATATATGATGGCTCAGCAAGTTAGATACTGCGACATCAGCTTGGTGCAAAAAATAACCTTCTGAGTTCATTATTCTGTTCCTATTAAGTAGGATTTGAGAAAAAGGGTGATTTGGTATATTTTCATTCTAAGTTTTAATTCTTTTAAGCATGAGACAAATATAAAAATAAACAGCAGTTAAAGCAAACTGAAAACTTAAGTTTATTTGCGGTACAAATAAAAATTCCCATATTCACAAAACTCTTCCCAATTTCATGGTCTCAGAATTGCATGATCTCTATTCACAAAGGTAGGAGCTAAAGCATTACCTGGCTTCAAATCCCAAACTTGACAGCTGCTTACATCTGTCACATTCTATATAGTTCAGTTTCTTTACCTTACTCACTGATGTGACAGTTATCAAAGCCTCACACCGAAGTGTAGGTGGGGGAGAATGACAAGATCATATTATTTAATAGATTCCTAAAATTGACTAAAAATAATGAAGTTTAACTTTGGATGTCTTTCTTTTATTTGGCTTAGGGCTCAAATGAGTGTTCACCAACAGCACATATACAACTTAAAGAGGTTTCCATCTCAGGAAAGGGGTTATCTGCAGATTTGCCCTTTGAAACCTTGGGGTAGGAGGGAATTGTGTTGAGGTTCAACTTTTCAGTGAAATGATAAGATACCCTATTTGATCACCTATAAATAATGTACCTGAAGAACAACCTTAAAAACACATGCATTAATTAGACCCTATGACTAGTCATATAAAGTTGAATTATAGTTATGTACTATAATGCATTGTTGAAAATTCTCATTTTCACCAGTCCTGCCTATTTTACTGTAGTAATTCATCAAATGGATAAATAGATATGTCAAGGTCATGGAGCCAAGGGCTTTCTTGAGGAAAAATTCTCAGGTATCTTTGATGATTCAAACTACTACATTGTGAGCTTTTCACCTGATGTTATACAAAGCAACCTGTTGTTTACACAGAATTGTTTATCTTTTGATCTCTCATTGTTGCTTCCAAAAGTCAAAACCTCCCTTCTACCTAAATGATGACTTTAAAATACACAGTCTTGAAAGTGATCATAACTCTCCATTAAGAAAGGCTTTCTGTCCAATTTAGGGGCCACTGTTATACTTTGATAAAACTACAGCTGTCATAAAAGCTGTTTTTTCTTTTGTTTGTGATTAGAGAAATACATAACTTAAGTGATGGGATTGGTTTTAAATAATCATAACAATGCATCCATTTTTAAAGTGGGAGTTGTTATTTGTTCGAATAACAGAATACTCTTGCAATGTCCTGGAGAGGGTTTATTGCCCACACAAGGGAAGTCATCACTTCACATCGAAAGTTCAGCCTCTGGTTCTATCACACTCCTTCCCTGTGTCACTCACCTGCCCTTACCCTGCTTTCTCTGCCCATTAGCTGACCATTCATGAGTCCGTGAGTAAGCTGACACTTTCTCTGGATCTCTGTAGACTCCAGAAACAAAAATTTCCTGGGAACTAAATCAATCTTTCCTACAACTCAGCCCAAATCAAAGATCCAAGAGAATGGTTCATTTCTTCTATTAATCAAACTATCTTATCAACTCAGTTTTTCAAAATATCTTAGATTTCTTAAAAGCCATAGGCTTCTTTCTGGCAGCACCTACTCCCAGGGTTTACCCGCTGGCAAGGTGATAACAAATTCATGCTTCTATTTATAATTTTTCTTGATCTCTTCAGGAAAATGTTAGTGTTTCTAAATCTCAGTTGTTATTACTTGGTTAATGGCTGTACTGAGAGTACTTATACTTTATATAGGGTTGTTTTTCTGCTGCAAATTGAGCCTTTTCATTGGAATCCTTCAAATATGATATAGCAATCACCAATAACATATAGGCCCGAACCTAAGTAATAATAATTCAGAGCCTAGGATGATTTCCCCCCTGCCAAGTCCTGTCCCCTGTACACAAAATTAATGGGATCTTTTTAAAATTGAAAGTGTTTGAAGGTTTTTCACATAGTTAAGCTTCATTAGGGAACTTACTACACACTTTTTAAGATAGTTCTAGAGTGTTATTTCCACGAAGTCAACAGTTGTTTCTATTTTTTCCCCATCATTGTATTTCCTATACTTAGAATAGTGTTTGGCACAATGTAAGTGTTGAATGCCTATGCAGTCTGTCCTTTTGCTATTTTGAGAACTTCAAAATGCTGTTAATTGTGCTGGTTTGTAAAGTATGGGAGGGCAGGCATTGCATAGCTGGTCCTGAGTAACTAGGAACTTATGGTCATGTGGCCATAGCATGCTCAGCACAGTTAACGCTGGAAGCTGTCTAATGTGTCCATACAGTAAGAAGTAAGTAGGGAGATTTCAATTTCTAGAACAGGTTAGCTGGATGCAGGTTTTAAATTTGCTTCGTACAATTTCAAATACCTCTGATTGGAAATCACATTCTGCCAAACATTTGGGAAACTAGAATTAAAATTTCCTTCCTGTTTATGACCATCTGACCAGTTGGATTGAAAGACTTGTGCTGGTTTTTGGCCCCATTAAGAATTGTTTGTTACTGTGCACTATTTTATTCAATGACATGTGAAAAATGAGGAACCAGAAGTCATAAACAGAAGGCTTAAAGGGTACGATTGCCGGTTGAGACTCTAGCAGAGAGAATATAATCCTGGGTTCTTAAAACACAAGTTCCCTGACTAGGAATGAATGAAGAGTGGCTGTCTTAAAACATGTGCAGTTAACATTCTCGTACAGGTGACAAAGTGTGGGCACATGCCATCCAGGGAAGGGCACCACTACACAGTCCTGCTTTAGGGGCCATGGTATTAAGATAAGGTTTTGTTTTAAGAAATTACCTTAAAGGGTCATGAGAGTATGAAAGAATGTAGTGACCATACAGCCAAGTATACATTTTGCAAAGACACTGAGTACTGACAGATGTTGTGAGCTGGCCAGCACCTAAAAAAACTGGTTAGAACCAGAGCTGGAGTTTAAATTCAGTAGTGTTTTCCCACTCTACTATTACCTATTTGCTTGTTTATTCTTTTCTCTGAACGTGATTTATCCAGACCCCAACAGGAAGAAGTGTTTTCTGCAGTGCAATCTACAAGCTGTGTTCAAACAGCCAGGGTGAAGCAAGATTCTTCCTGTTGAGGGATGTTGCCCTGCAAGCCTTGCCCTTTACAGTTACCACAGTGAGCCTTTGTGGCGTTCCTCAGGGAAATGGGTAAGACGTTGGTTTCCATTTCTGGGTGCTTTGGGTGGCCCTGATACAGTGAGGATATCTGGGTTTGAGATTTTAATTCTTTTTGCTTAAGCCTTGATGTGATGTCAACGGGCCAGGAACAAGTAGCACAATTTGTTCCTTGTATTAGGTAGATTTCGTTAAGGCATTTAGGAAATTGAGTGGACAGAATGGAATGAGACATAAAGAAGAAAAAAGTCATTATAAATGTGCAAAGGCAATGTGTAATGTCTTTGGAAGTAATTTGGGCTTCTGTATAGTCCTCTAGCCTTCCAGAGCTCCCAATTCCCACCTGAGGCAAAATCAATCCCATACATAATCCTACACCTCTATGGGTTTGAAGAAATAATTGACCCTCTTCCCACAATAGCTGTTGTTTTTATACAGTAGTAAATGTTTAATTTTGTTACCTTGGAAAATAAACTTTTTATTAAAATATAACAAAAATAGAGAAAAGCATGTATTAATTTTCACAAGGTGAACACAATTTATAAATGCCATCCAGGCCAAGACATGGAACGTTAGTGGCAACTTGGAAGCTCTCCTCCCGGTAAATTCCGTCCTCCCTGTAAAGATAACCAATATCCTGATTTCAATCACAGATGGTTGTTTTTGCAACTTTTTGAACTTTACCTAAATGAATACATACCATAGGTACTTTTTACTGGCTGTGTGCTTTTGTTCAATATTTGTCGATGAGATTCATTTAGGTTGTTACACATTACAGGTTTTTCATTCTCATTGCTACATAGCATTCCCTTATATGAATAAACCACTATCCATTTACTGTTTTGGCAATAAACAGTCACCTTACTGTAACAGGCTTTTGTTGTTTCCAGTTCCTGGTTATTATGCAGAATGCTTCTATGAGCATTCTTTTTGTATTTTTGGTACCTAATTGTTTTTTAACTGAAGTATAGTTGATTTCATGAGCATTCTTGTCTTTTGGTCCACATGTGTACTTGTTTTATTTTGGGATTATACTTAGGAGTAGAATCGCAGGTGAGAGCAGAAGCTTATGCTCAGTTTTAATGGATGTGGCCAAACTGTTTTCAATTGATTATGCTAATTTACATTACCAACAGAAGTCTATGGAGAATCTGGTTGTTTAATATCCTCACCTGAAGTTGGTGTTCTGATGGTTTATTGCATTTCATTGTGGTTTTAATTTGCATTTTCCTGATGACTAATGATAAGCAACTTTTCACATGTTTCATGGGCATTTGGATTTTTTTTTGCAAAGTGTCTGTTCAAGTCTATTGCTTATTTTTCTACTGGATGGTCTTTTTTTCATTGGTTTGTAGGAGTTTCTGTATACTCTGGATAGGAGTTCTTTGTTGGATATTTGTATTACAAATAGTTTTCCCAAGTCTGTTGTTAGATTTCTCATTTTCTTAATGCTGTCTTTTAATGAACTGAGATTCTTTTAAATGTAGTCAAGTTTATCTATCATTTTATTTATGGTTAATACTGTTGTGTGTTAAAAATTTTTTGGTTTACCCCAAGGTCATGAAGATACTATCTTTTTTCCTCTCCGAGAATCTTCATTTTATTTCCACCTACTTTAATAGCTTCAAACCACCTGGAGTTGATTATTATATATGCTGTGAGGTAGGGATTTAAGATTTTTTCTTTTTATATAGATTTCCAATTGTTCCCCTGTGACTTATTAAAAAGGCCATTCTTTCCTCATTGAAGTGTCACCTTTGTAAAAAATCAAGTGACAGATTCTTCACTCTCTTTTCTGTTCCTTAGTCTACTGCTCTGACCTTGAACCAATACCATACTCTTAACTGCTGCAGCTTTATAAAGTGTCTTGATATCTGCTCATATAAGACTTCAAATTTGTTCTTCTAGATTTTCTTCTATTCTTGGACCTTTGCATTTCCATGTCAATTTTAAATCCAGTTGCAATATTTACAAAAGTCCCTGCTGGGATATAGATTTATTTGGGAATAATTGACACCTTTACAAATGAGTCCTTGATCCTTAAGCATGGCATAGTTTTCCACCAAATTAGATTTTAAAGATTTCTCTCAGTAGTTGTAATTCTCAGTGTATATGTCTTGCAAATCTTCATCAGATTTATTTCTAGCTTTTTTTTTCTCTTTGTTATACTGGCTAAAACATCCAGTTGCTTGAACAAAAGTGAAAATAGTGGCATGCTTATTTAATTCTCTCTCTTAGGGGAAAATCTTTTTATACTTCTCCATTAAGTGTGGTGTTTGCTGTATAGTTTTGTACATCTGTAAAAGGATAAAGGAAATTTTCTCCTGTGTTTGCTACAAGTTTTCATTTTTTTAACATGAATAAGTTTTGAATTTTATCAAATGCAACTTGTGCGTTTACTGACAGGATCATATGATACTTCTTTTTTTTCTTTTAGCCAGTAAATTACATCCACTGATTTTTGAATGTTAAACTAATCTTTAACTCCGTCTCTGAAATCAACCCAACTTGGTTGTGTGTATTGTTCTTTTTACACAGTGTTGGATTTGATACATAAATATTCCATGTATACTTTAATATCTGTCAATACCCTCCAGACAAAGGCCACCAGGAATACACTTGAAGTTGAACAAATTGGGTTTACTGCTCTTTGGAATGAGGGATGCTACACACAATGGAAACTACGGGTCATCTCAATGAGAAGAGTTAGGGAGGATTTATTATAGAAGTTGGTGTTTTTAGCGTGGGCTTAAGAAAGTGGAGCTTTGCTCCAATCATTCTGTGAGGAGGATACTATCTGTAAGACAGGAAGAATGCATGGAGGCTGTTAGTTAGGACGGGGGGATGTTTAATCATAGTTACGGTTTGAACAATAGTCTTGGTTTTGTCTGTGCTCAGACCTGATTAGCTTGTCCTGACCCAGCATGGCTACCTTGACCTTACCTGATGCTGGTGTTTGCTGGGATTCTTTGTGTTCAACAGGGTAACATCAAGGCCTGGCTGAGGGCACCAGACCGCTTCCGAATGTCAGCGGTTGCTTTCCTGTTTCTGACATCTATGTTTGGGAGAGAGATGTATGCTCAGTTTTTCTTTATCGTAGTGTTCTTTTCAGATTTTGCTATCAAGTATGTTAGCCCAATAAAACGAGTTAAAGAAGTTTTCTTTTTGTGTAGAAAAGTTTGTATAATATTGGTATCAATTATTCTTTCGTTGTTTGGAGAAAATCCACTGGTGCAGTGTAAGCCTCGGCAAAGACCCTCTCCTTGACCACACAGTAGTCAGGCTTCTCCGAGCCTTCTTCTTAATTAGGCCTTGGCCTCCACCCCGTCCAACCCCCGCCTTTGCTGGGCCTGCGTGGCCCAGTTGTAATTAAGAATTTTGCTACTGACGCTTCCATTCTGCTTGTTGCCTGAAAATCCCCCGCTGTTTTTACTGTATTAGAAATTGTCCTGGTTCTACACTGAGGTCTCTTTTCCCCCCATTGCAATGGTTCATGAATAAAATCTGTTTTTACTGCTTTATCTACTGTGTGGCTCTGGTTTTCTTCAAGCAGATATCTTCATGAGATTATTATAATGATCCCAGGTTCAGTTTCCTTCTTAGATATCTAACTATTCATTTTAGTGTCAATTTCAGGCACTTTTAAAAGGGAATCTGTTCTTTTCATCTGCATTTTCAAAAAATAGTTTTGGAATAAAGTTTGTAAGTTCTCCTTGAGGTCTTTTTACATACCTGTGGGATTGGCAATGATACCCCTTTTTCCACTCCTTATATTTGTATTTTGTAGCATTTCTCTTTCTTTTAATCAGTCTTCTTAGAAGTTTATCGATTTTGCTGGTGGTATCATATTTAAATCTCCACAAGACATTATTATTACTGTATTGTACCCTTACTATTCATTTAGATTTGCATGCATTTATATGACTATGATTCCTATGTATGTTCGTGCTGTAGTCTCATGCCTGACACTCTGGGGAAAACCATTGCTAAGTATTGCAGTCATTCCCCTTCTTTCTGTCGTCCTGACTTCTGAAAGCCACTTTTGTAGACTTACGTCCCATTTTGTCTTCCCAGCCTTGTGAAATTGCTTAAAGCTCTGTTGGCTTCTCTGCCTCCTCCAGCCCAGCCTGCCACTGGTGCCAGAAATTCCTTCAATGGGGAACAAATTCCATAGCTAGAGCAATTTTAAACTTTTAAGCTCTGAGAGCCGAGGTAGCATACATTCTGGTGAATGACAGATAGTATATTCTTCCTTAAGAGTGGAATTGGGGGGCAGGAGAGGCATGCAGTGGCAGAGGAAAGAGGCAGAAAAGGGGAAAAGAGCCTGCTAACATTTTGATCATGCCCCTCACAGTGTCCAGAGGACAGAACCAAGTGATGTTTCCTTTGCCCGCATAATCAGAGAGGCTGGGTGGCTAGAGAGTATTTACCTCCCATGTGGACCCCGAGTCCTGCTGCAGTGGGTAACTGAGAGGGTGTCGGCCAGTCCGTTTTCTGATTACCTTCACCCCCCAGCACCCCTGCTTCCCAGGCTGCAGCTGTGGCCCAGGGGAAGTCAGGTGGCAGGAAGAATTTTATGCTCCTTTGATCTTTGGGGTTTTTCTCTTATGAATCATTTGTAAGGAGCACAGCCCTTCTGAGAAAAAATGATCATTGCTGAGGCTTGGTGTGCTTTTCATGTATAAATGCTCTCCTCATCTGTGTCTGTTTGGCTATGGTGTTCTATAAATACATTAATTGGTGCCACTTTTAATTTAACTGTCACTGCTGTCTCTTTTTTTGACAAGCTTATATTAAACTCTCTTATGAAGGGACAAAATAAAACCACCCAGCCATAGGGCCTTATTTTAGCAAAAGACGAATGTAACAGGGAGAGAACCTGTAGTCTTTCATGGTGGGGAAAGGACTGTTAAGACTTATCACTAATAGTTTGTGTGAAAATTTTGGACTACACATCCTTTCTTAGATGTGGATATGAAAATTCCAGTCCTCCAGGAAACTACAGAAACAGGTCAGGGAAGGTGGAGTTATCAGAAGTACAGCTGCAAGTTAGGAAATGGGCTGAAACCAATTTCAACTTCATTTTAACATTCAAAAAGTCATACTTATTTTGGATGACTGCTTTTGTTGCAGTTCAGGAACCATGCTCCATATGCATGCCTTTCTGCCTTGAAAGGCTGCAGCCACTTAACAACTTTGGAAAACCAACTAATGTCAGGGCCAATTTCAAGTGTCTTTTCAACTTGATAGAAGTTGGGATTGACTGGTTGTACTACGGAGTTTAGTTTTACCAGCGCTCATCTACATGACATTTAAGGACATAGTAGCAACTCACTTGGAAGGTCTGCTCCCCTGCGCTCTAAAGTTCATAAAACCAAACTTTTGGGATTTGGCGTGTGACTAGAATGTAGGGTATAATGAGGTCCTTTATTTCTGGATGAACTTGACTGGTACTATCCCAGACCTGTCAGCTGGTGTATCAGTCAGGGTTCTACTAGAGAAACAGAACCAGCCATTGTGGGGGCTGCATGTATGTCATCACCAGGACAGCCCATCAGAAAGAACTGCCCTGAAACTCTTGGGCAGGAGCTGGGGTTGTAATCTGCAGATGAAATTCCTTCTTCCACTAAGGAGCTTCAGTTGGGCACTTGAGGACTTTGATGGTTTGGATGAGGTGTGGAGGGCAACTGGCTCTCTTTAAAGTCAACTGACTGTAGATGTTAGCCATATCTACAAGATACTTCCACCTAGACTAGTGTTTGATGGAATAACTGGGTACTGTAGCCTTGCCACACTGACACATAAGACTGTCCATCATAATTGGTTGTGAAAAACTCTCTTCTGATTTGAAAAGAATTATCGGGCGGTGCTATTCCGTGTATTCATTGTAAGTGGCCCCAGTCCAGACTGGCCTGGCCTGTATGGTCTGCTGTCTGACTCCTCAGCGAGTCCTTCCTGTGGTGAGACAGAGCCCCAGTCATGCTGTTCTGATCTCACGGCTTCTAAAACTTTGATAAGGGGGCATGTGCTCAGGACACTGGACTCCAAGGTAGAACTTTCTTAGTTTCCATTTCATGCACAAAATGAGTATGCTCAGCCAGCCAGCTCCTTGCCTCTTTGCCCTTGCTGCTGAGATTGGGGCACAGGGAAAGGTCTCTAAGAATCTGTAAACTAATTTGTGTTTAGTTCTGAAGGATGCTTAATTCAAAAGATACAGGGATGAATACAATTTCTCTAGGTACAGATTCTTCATGGTTGGGTAATGCTTCTTTTTAGGACAGAGGATAAAATATGTACTCGGCCAATCAATAATTAGTCCAAAGAAACTTTAATTGTTGCTTCATAGTTTTTAAAAGCTGGAGCAATATTAAGTGTGACCCATAGAAAACTTTGAAGTTAGGTCTAGATTTTACTCCTTGGTCACTAAATATTAACCCAGCAAGAGTGAACCGTGAAGGGGTGTAGTTACCCAATGTACTCGTGAAGTGCAGTGTGTCACATGGGATTGTGGGAATAATCCTTCATCCAGCAAAAGCTTTTTTGATCCTCCCATCTTTTGGGTAGCCTGGATTTGATCAAGTGTAACTTTAAAATACAACTTCTGCTGATAGGAACATAGTAAGCACATACTAAGAGGCTTTGCTGTTCCTTGAGCATGACAGATATTCCTTGTAAAACCTTTGGCTTTTTTTTAAGGCCTCCAGTTTCTATTAGTGTGCATGAAGAGGAAAAGGAATATTTTGATTTTGATTTTCACAAGAAAATTATCTTGAGAGAATTCTAAGAAAAAACAGTGCCTTTGCAATATTATCTATTGTCTGAATAAAAAGCACCATTGTCCACATTTTGTGCAAATGGGAATCGACTCCAGCTATCCCCAGTGCCCACCCAGTGAACTGACTAGAGCAGGGCCCATTGGGCAGCCTCTGGGGGCAGTGAGGGCGGTCATGCTGGTAGACAAGGGCATCCTTTCAACTTGCGGTGGTAAAAATCAGGGGTTGGAATCTACTGCATGGAAAGGAAAATTTTTATGATGGCCCTTGGTGTCTTGATTGAGGATGAAATATAAATGGGAGTGCTTGTGTTTAAACCTCTTGCAACCCTTTTCTTGGAAAGTAATACTTCAGTGTTTTCTTAAAACACCATTTGAAATTGAAAATGTAAACTGTGGGGCTCACTGGTTTGTCCATGGGTGGTCTTCAGAGGCTGGACTGAGGCTGGGGATTTGGGTGTTTGCCTATGTGGGGTGAGGGAGGTAAGGTGGGCCTGGACACATTCTTTCTGAGAAACCCTCAAAATAAGACCAACAATTTTTCTGCTTTCAACTCCTTTCTGCTCCCAAGCACATGGCCCCACAGTGTCCCCGGAGGCTGTGCTTCAGAGTCACCGTGCTAGGGAGGCCCCTGACCAGCAACATGGATTCACCCTTGCTCTGAACACTGCTCCATACATGTTTTGCTAACAAGCTAAGCCAACATGAGCAATTTTTTTATTTATAGGTGAAAAACTGGCAATCCTGGGGTTTCGGGGGAGAAGTCTCTTTATTAATAGGAGCATTTAAACATTTTGATTATGAAAATCCATTTTACACTGTGACTTAGAACACAACTGCTCTTGTGTATGTGTGCACACACTCGCACACAAAACTTAAATACAAGTTGTACAGACCAGTTCTCCCCCTTTTATCTGTGATTGGTTCTGATATTTCCTATCCTATCTTATCTTATCCTGTCCTATCCTACCCATATCCAAAATACTAATCACAGCTCATTAAATTGATTTTATAACACTTAACATCTGTGAAAAACCCCGGATCTAGTCCTAAAAAATAAAATCAGTACTGGTGCAGCTCTGTGAGCACTGACAGTGAAGGAAGCTCTTCTCTGCATACCAAACTGGGCTCCACAGATAGAAGGATTTCTGCCAAGACGGCCAGCCCTTCTCCTCCCAAGGGCAGAAGGACAAAGAAGAGAGAGAGGAAGGTGCGCTCTTTCAATATGATGCAGATACACACAGGGATGTGTTTGTTTTTTCTTTTTCTTAGGTGAAATCTGGAGCATTACAGCCTTTTTGGAAGGCAATCTGGCAACACCTGTAAAAATTAAAATTCTATAGACTCTTCAACTCATCAATCCCATTCCTAGGAATCTCCCCTTGAAATGAAAGTGTCAGTATAGAAGGATGCATGCAAGAACTAAGAACTAAAAACAAAGTGAAAAATTTATCATTGGGGGTGGGACGGCTGAAAAAGTTGTGGCATGCCCACGGACTATCACACAGCCACTGAAAAGAATGAACTAGAGCAATACAGGATGATGTGGAAGGACTCTGTAAGCTGTTGTTGAATGAGAAATCCAGAAACAATACAAAGTGTGTATATATAATTTGTTTCCATTAAAAAAATCACTGAAAAGTCTATGTGTGATGGATAAAAGATAGATATAATAGACCTGAACGGAATTATATGAATGTGGATAAAAATACACAGACTTAAGATGGGTCACTTGGAATGTCAAGGATCAGAATTGGGATCCTGGAGTCTAGACAGGGTGGGATGAAGAGTATCCATGATAAAAATAGAACATATGATGTGATGTGCTCATGTAAAGTCATATATATATGTAAGGAAACATGCAAAGAATGAGCACCAAATGTTAATGGTGGTTACCTCAGAGTAGCAGAATTTTAGATGACCTTGACTTTTTTTTATATGTTGCTTGAATTCTTTGAGAAGAGCATACTCTACTTATACTTTATATAAATTTTTTAAATTTATTTGTGGAAATAAATGAAGACCACCCAAGTGAGAGAAGCAAAGCCTATTTACCCACAGCTTGCTAGAGCTAGGGAGTCGGCCACCAACCCTTGCATTCTGGCAGAGTCTGCCTCAGGCAGAGTAGTGGGAGTGCTTTGTAAGAAAGAGGTCTTGAGGCGTGCCCTGGTTGTCAGCTGTCGATATGGGAAAGTCATGGGTGGGCTCACTAGTAGCCTAGGAGTGGGCATCCTATATGACTGGTTAGGGTGCCTATAGGACTTTCTCTGGTTGGTCCTAAATTGGAAGTGGGAATGAAAACCAGAGAAGCTGTTTGTCATCAGTCAAGTTCTGGTCATTTTGGACCCATTGTTACAGAAGTTCTTGTTTGGCCTCCTGGATCATAACTAGACAGAGTACCCCGGCCTCATGCAGACTGGCTTCCGGGGCTGTTTGTTGTAGGTGAGGGGGCTGCTTTCCTGGCAGGTTGTTGTAGCTGGTGAGTCAGGGTTCTGTCTTTGCATATTGTTTGTTTGCATGTTCAGTCACACGTTTATTACATTTATAGATAGGTTTTGACAAATGTATTTTATATTATATAATTTATATTTGATATAAGATTGCCAATGTGCACTTTATAGAAAAATAAAGCTGCATAACTATTAAGAAGGTGACAAAGAACATAGATAAAGTAGGCCAAGAAATGGGTAAAGGAAGAGAAATCCCCTCATCTTAGCGCTTATCTTACTGTAGTCGTGGTTCTCAAACCTATCTACACACATCAGTGCACTATTAAAAATAGGAGTTTGTTAAGCTGAAATGAGGAGGATACTCCTATTTGAATAGGAATCTGTTTTCTTTTATTACCTAGAAGGGCTTGTAAATCCTTGTTCCAGTTGCCCTGCCTGCCTCCTATGGATGGATCGTCAACCACATCATCCTGCTGCAGATGTTTGATGAGGACTGTTAGGTAGCAAGAGCGAACCTGGCTGGGTTAGCAAGGTAAAAGGGAACCCACAAGGATGCGGTGAGCTGGCTGGGAGCGCCATGATCAAGCATCCCACTCACCTAGCCGTGCCATCTCACTGAGGGAGTTAAAGGTGAAAGACACCATGAGATGGGGTGAGGGGCAGAGGCACAGGGGTTAACAGACGAGAGCCAAGCAGTTCAGGAGCTGCCGCTGGCCCCTACAGACCCTTAGGGTTGCCAGCACGTGCCTTTTATTTGCAGCCTGAAGAATCAAACAAATGCATATGATCACTCAAGAAACAGATTTGATTTGAATTTGTTGAAAAATGTCATAAAATAAATGTAATAAATCAGGATAGTAGGCCCTATGCTTGGTTTGTATAACGAATTATAAAGCTGCATTTGGCAGTTTGCCATCATATGGCATTCAGAAAAAGGTACTGGGAGCACAGATCAAAGTTAATGTCTGAAAGGCCTATTTCTTCCAGCTTTATAATCTTAAAGGGACTCGGGACGTCTTAGGCTTCTCAAGTGTCATGTACTCTAAGCCGTTCTTGGACTGGACGTGGTCACTCTCACACTGAAGTTTAAGGTGACTTAACCCTTGTCACAGAGCCATTTGGTTTCTACCTGCCACGGACTAAGTTACACTCTCATCTTATGAGGCAATCAGGAAAGGAAAATTTAAGACTGTGGAGTGAATACTTGCTTGAGAATAAGTATGTATAGCTTTCCTTCTTTTTAAAATAAAAAGAAATCAATTTATTTAAACTAAAAACAAAACAAGAATTCACCCATTTCTCCTCCCCTGCCATGCCCCACCTCTGTCAACCATCAGCCTGTTCTCTGTATCTATGAGCTTCTTGTGCTTTTTTGTTTTTATGTGTAAGAGATTATATGGTATTTGCCTTTTTCTGTGTGGCTTATTTCACTTAATACTCTCTAGGTCCATCCATGTTGTTGCAGTGGTAGGATTTCTTTCTTTTTTATGGTCGAATAATATTCCATTGTGTAAATGAACCACTCGTCCTTTCCCATTCATCTATTGATGGACACTTAGGTTGTTTCCATATCTTGGTTGCTGTAAATAATGCTATAAAGAACATAATAAGGCTGTTATGTTTATATACATATGCATTTCTTTTCGAGTTAGTATTTTTGTTTTCTTTGGATAAGTACTCAGAAGTGAAGTAGCTGGGTTATATGGTAACTTTACTTTTAATTTTTTGAGGAACCTCAACACTGTTTTCCACAAGGGTGGCATCAATTTACATTCCCCCCAATGGTGCACTAGGGGTCTCTTTTCTCCACATCCTCACCAACACTTGTTGTTTTTTATCTTTTTGATACTAGCCATTCTAACAGGTGTGAGGCAATATCTCACTGCAGTTTTGCTTTGCATTTCTCTGATGATTAATGATGCTGAGCATCTTTGCATGCACCTGTTCCCATCTATATGTCTTTGGAAAAATGTCTATTCAAATCTTCTGCCCATTTTTTAATAACTGAATGGCTTTTTGCTGTTGAGTTGCATGAATTCTTTATACATTTTGGATATTAGCCCCTTATTGGACATGATTTGTAGTTATTTTCTCCCACTCAGTAGGTTGCCTGTGCATTTTCTTGGTGTTCTCCTTTGCTGTGCACAAGCTTTCCCACTGATGTAGTCCCACTTGTTTATTTTTTGTTTTTGCTTTTAGTGTCAGATTCAAAAAATCATCACTAAGACCTACGTCAAAGAACGTAGCATCTTTTTTTTTTCTTTTAGGAGTTTTATGGTTTCAGGTCTTATGTTCAAGTCTTTAATCTATTTTGAGTTAATTTTGTGTATGATGTAAGAGAGTGGTGGAGTTCCATTCTTTGGCCTATGGCTGTCCAATTCTCCCAGCACCATTCACTGAAGAGACTGTCCTTTCCCCGTTTGGGTATTCTTGGCTCCTTTGCCATTTCCTCTCCTACTTGATTACTGACTTTAGTGTCCATCTTTAGGGGTCTTAGCTGACTTATAAAGGGAACACGTGATTAGAATTCTATCTGGGGGCCTTGCCCTTCTGGTGCAAAGGTATAGTTCACTAGCTGAGAGATGCTGCTCCTGGGCAGAGGGGAGAAAGCAGGAGAGGTGTTGCCCAGCTGGAGGGCAGAGCATGAACAGCAGCTGTGAAGGACTTGGGAGAGCAGGAAACAGGGACTTGGTCAATGCAGGTATTACCAGCAGGGAGCCTGGTGATGCAAGAAGATGGAAACAGATGGTGTAGAGCTAAAGGTATCTGTGCTCTGCAACCATCCAGAGCCGTCTTTGTAAATGAAAAATTATTTGGGATTGAATCCAAAGGCATTCTTGATTTATGCATAATTTACATCTTGCCCATAAACAAGGTTCACACTCCTAAGACTCCGGCAAGATGTGAATTTTCTGGGGCATCACTTGCTTCCTGAGTGCCCTGACACATATAATGTATCTGTTGGCACTTTGAAATTCCTCCTTGAAGACTCTTGCCCCACACAAATGCAAGCAGTGTGAATCTGGTAGTTTTCTCTATTCGTTCCTAAATCTGTTTCCTGCCTCTAGCCCAGTTGACAATCTGAACATCCTCATTTGTGTCATTTCCATCTTGGGCAGCAGGACCACATGTGTTTGTCTTGTGTGACAACCCACCCCTGTCTAGAGATTCTGGGCTCTTGTGAATGGGTGGCTGGTCTTTCATTTTAGGTGGGTGGCACATTTTTTCTCTCTGGATGAGCTGTGGTCCCTTCTTGTGCTCTCCATGGGGAAAGGGCCCTGCACTCTTTTCTTCGGCTACCTTGTCAACATGTTCAATTAAAGTAGCTTCCTGTGCTTTGAAACACGAGTGTATCAGTCTGAAACAGATGACCTAGAGTCGCCAGTCTTCCGTGGGTCATCTTCTCCCTTGAAATATTCTACATCCCTACGAATTCATGCTGTACGTCAATCCTGTTTCTTGGCATAGACTCAGTACTTTGACTTACACTGAAGCTTGCATCAGTCTGTGGTGATGGCACTGGGGTCAGATAATGTCTAATATAGAAATGTTTGAAGCAAAAAGGGACAAAAACTACCTGCTTGGGTAGCTTATGTGATGTCTAACTTACGTGCCAGTCACATAGTGCCGCAGGGCAGATGTGGCAGGAGCGAACTGAACAGTCCTGGCGGCATTGCTGCCGCTCCGGGGAGTCCTCATTCCCGAAATGCAAAAGATGCCATTCAAGCCAGGGGCCCAGAGACCATCGAGCCCACTGATTAACCCCAGTTTCACGTTGGCTCCAAAGATCGCATTTCTGCAGGAGTGGTGCCCCGTCATTTTCGTTTGATTCTTATCAGAAAATGTGTGGTCCCTGGATTTATCTCCTTAGACTAAGAGTTTTACCTACTTCCCTTCTTTCCTGGGCTATTATTTCCAAGAAAGTATCCAAAATGTAAAAATAACTCTATAGCTTTCTCTGTATGCTGCCTTTGCATGTATTTGAAATGTTAACCCCTCCTCACCACCACCACGTGTTACAGCCACTTTCTAAAAGTGGTTTTGCTTCACTGAAGAGATGACCCCCTGCCTCGATCCTCTGGCTTATGCACGCCTTTGCTGGCATCTGAGTGTGTCTTCACTGTCCTTGGGGAACCTGAGACAGATAAAAGGGACTCTTCTATGACCTCTAGTCTCGGTTCTGACCCAGAAGGCTGTGTCCTGGTAGAACCACTGCATGGGCTTGCTTTCAGGGCTTACCTACAAGGTGCATTTTTGTATCTCTTTGTTGCTTCTTGGCCAGTGTAGTCAGCAAGGATCCTCTTTAACAACTGTCATTATTTTTTACCATGTGTAGTCCCCAAACTTGACTTTCCTGTTCCTGCTGTGAGATGAAAAAGAAGGAAATTGGTGTCCATTGAAGCTGCACAGAGCCTGAATTGGAGCTGGAAATAGGGACTTTTTTCAGCCCTCGCACGTCCTCCAAGCTAGCAGCAAACAGAAGCTTCTCCCAGACAGGACCTTGAGGAGACTAACTGGCGATCCGGGTTAATGTCTTGATGTGGCATTAATTTGCTCTGCATGGTCAATTCTGGCTGACATTCTAAAAGCCCCTGGAAAGGAAATTAATTGCCTACTTTTCCCATGATGTTAATGGTGTTCCCTTAGGCTTTCAAAAGTAACTTTCAAAGGAGAATGTGATTTGGTCCTTAGTTTTGTTTATGTTTGGCTTTCCAGTGTCTGGACTTCTTCATTAAAGGCTGTCCACCTAGGGTTTTAACCACAAAGATTTAGCACCATGTTTTTAAGAAAAAGAAAGTCAAGGTTGGGGTTAATGAAAGTTAAAAACCTTCGCGTCTCCCGTACAGACACTTGTTTTGCCAGTGTCTCTCACCTGCGCGCGCCAGGTCTTTGCTGACCAGCTTGACCACATGAAAACAAAGTGGACGTCCCCACTGGGCTGACATAACTGGCGGCCTCCTCTTTTCCCCCCACCAGACAGACCTCTTTTTTTTTCTACCTCCTTTCAATTTTGTCTGTATTTGACATTTTGAATCATCCCAGAAGGTGGAAATACTGTTTTTATTGAAGCCACTGGGTGAGCGTGTCCCACCTACTTTGTCTGGAAAAATCTCCAACCATCTCCTTCTCATTTGCCAAAGGCCTAGGAAAATAGTGTTCTTCCTGGCCTCTGTGGGTCATGACCCTGAGTACTGTAGCTCACGTGGCTCCAAACGTGGAAGAGGTTCAGCGAGGAAACAAGTTCTTATCTAGGATACCTGAACGTGGTGGAGTCAAGCTCACGTGCCACAAATAGCCCTGAGCCCTGGTCCAGGTGGACTGTCAACCTGCCTCAGGCCTACCTAGGCTTGAAGACTCAGATGAAATGCTCCAAACCCTGAAGATGTTAGTCACACAGTAAATGAAAATACAGAGCTTTTGGAGGAGGCAATGGTTGAAGTGTTAGAAACAGACTTACCCTAACAGAAGCATCTCTTGTCATCTTTGCTTTGACTAACGGACAGGTGGGTACTGACCCTGGGATATAATTCTGCTACTCTGTCTTTAAATCAAAATAGTCACTATCTACTTTCAGTTCTCCCAAGGGTCTCCCAAGTGGCTCCAACCCTTTCTTTTTCCTATAATATCCAGTCTCTTCCTTTTACAAACCAGTCCTTTCCCTCATAGCATGCAAACATGTTAAAAATCTCTCCCATTTTGGAAAACAAAACCGTCCCTTGACTCATCTTCCCTCCACCAAGAGCTCTTTCTCTTTACCTCGATCTATGCGTCTCAAACTTTGGTGTGCGCCAGAATCATCTAGAGCAAGTGTTAAAGCAACATTCCTGCAATTTCCCCCCAGCTTTCTGATTCAGCTGGTCTGGAGTTGGGTCCAAAAATGGGCATTTCTAACAAGCTTCCAGGTGATATGTGTGGTCGGGGACCCTGCTTGAGACCCATTGCTCTACATTTGCTGGCTGATTTTGCCCTTTTTTCCTTTGCTATCCAACCTGCTGCAACCTGGCCACTGCCCCCACCACTGACATCCATGTATCAGCTTGTGTCCTCTCTCACTTGAGCCCTCTGTGACCTTGGTCACCCAGCCACACCCCTTGCTTTCCTCATTTGGCTCCCGAGACATCACTCTCTGCTCAGCTGTCTCCTCCCTTTCTGCTTGCCTTTTGGAGTTGCCTTTTCAGGAACCTGTCCGGCTCATGACGTGTTTCTGTCTCTCTCCTGCGAGTGCTGTCGTTGTCCTCTGCTCTCTCACTCCATGTGCTCACGGCCTCGGCGGGCATGCCCATAACCCCAGGTGGGCTCCTCTGCCACAGGTTCTCTTTTAGCTCCACATCTCTATAAGCACACACTCTTGCAGTGAAACAAGTCCCCGGATGGACTTATGTTGACCACCCCATCTCCCCATCTTGTCTTCCTTATTTCCTTGAAATCGTTTTGCCAGAAATCTGTGGGCAATTCTTAGGTTTTTCTCCCTCATTCTTAATCCCAGTGCCCAGTTTATCCCAATGCCTCTTCTTTCATTGTCCATGGCTAACACTTCAGTCACTTGCAATACTACTGGAAGAGCTTTCAAACTGTTGACTCAGTGTCCAGGCTGGAATATAGGTAGCTCACGGAATCAAAGAAGCAGAGACCTGGGGATTAATTAGCTTTCTCATGTCTCTCGGGCTTTTTAAATACTGGGAATATACGGGTGACTCAAATCATGTGACATTTTGTTACACCATCAATGATGGTCCACCATGTCATGCAAGCATCACACATCTGGAGCATGTACAGCAGTGATTTCATTTGTGATGAACTGAGGAATTCTCTCAGCACGATGTAGGCAAACCTCTGCACGTCATTCTTCACGTGGCTGTTGTTGTCCTCTTGACAGAAGTGCCACAGCCCGAGGGAAGAGGCCAAAGAGATCCTTCTCCAATCTGGGTTCAGTGTTCAGGAAGGACGTTAAATACAACAATTCAGGTGCAATGTATTCTTAGCTCCATTTCACAGATGAAACTGGGCCTCTAAGAAGGCAATAGTGTTAGAAAACGGCAACACTAGAGACCCAAAAGTGGGTTTGCCACCAAGCGCGTTGAGGAAAATGAGAAACGTCTGGTGGGTGGAATCTGCAGTTTCCTTGTTTTCTTGAAGTGCTGTAAATTTGAATAAACTCAGACATGCCTATAATAAAGCACAAAACAAAAAGGAACTACAGCCAAGTATAACCTGGTGACGCCTTTCTGAATACAATTTTGTTCTGTGTGCGTGTACTTTCATGAAAATTTAAAACTTTCACTTGAAATAATTATAGATTCTCAGGAACTTCCAAAGATAGTACAGAGTCTCTGGGTGTCCTTCATCCCTTTTTCCCCAATGGTTACATCTTATGTAACTGTAGGTCAGTATATGCAAGCCAGCAAGTTGACATTGGTACAATGTGTGTGT
This sequence comes from Smutsia gigantea, assembly GCA_032199065.1. NCBI lineage: Eukaryota > Metazoa > Chordata > Mammalia > Pholidota > Manidae > Smutsia > Smutsia gigantea. Next base: position 202,387 of record JAVSCE010007924.1, on the reverse strand, counting down.
GTGTGTGTGTGTGTGAGTGCCATCTGTCACATGTGCAGATTCACATAACCACCATTGCAGTGAAGATACAGGGCAACCCATCACCACAAAGACTGTCCTCGTGCTGTCCCTGTATAGTCCTCTCCCTGCCCCACACCATTCCTAACTCCTGGCAACCACTAGTCTGTTCTCCATCTTTATAAATTTGTCATTCTGAGACTGGGTGACACTGGAAGTCTTGGCTTCCGCCTGCTTGTGGAAGAGAAGAGACTAAAGCCATGTTTTTTCTGTGGCGTTTGGCTGGGGTAGAGAGGTTATTGTCTAAAATTTTTCTGTCTTTTTCCTGGTCCTTCAAATAAAGGGAGCAGGCCTTTCTGGAGCTTTTTGTTCCATACCTGTCGAGTCGCTGGCCTCTCCAGTTCCCTGTCTGGGTCACATGAGGCAAAAGGAAGACCCCAAGGACTCACCACAGTGTTGTCTTCGAGTCTCAAGGCCCCTATCATTTGTGCTTTCCTCTCTACTTCTTAGAGTCTTACGTTTGTTTTATATGTAATGTTCTGGGTTTTTAGCTGTACTTCAACTTCATTTCTTTTGATAAGCTATGGCTGTACTTTCTTGGGAATGTTCCCCAAACATATACTAATGATCAGTGAGTGCTAAAATATATGTATTACCAGCAGGCTGCAGACTGCCTTAAGTACCGATTCCTGAATGTCCTACAGATATTTAGCTCAAAAAGCTGCCCTCAGATTTCCTCTTTTTTTTCTATTTCAACTGGTGATACTACCATCTACTTAGTCATCTTTGGCCAAAATTTGGGAGTCAGTTTAGACACTTTCGCACATGCAATCATTCATCATGTCTGACTGGTTCTGTTGGGGAGAGTATTGTGTATTTTCCTCGGTTGTTGTCCCTGCTGCAATAAAGAACTGAAGGGCAGAGACAGTGGTGAAGCAGAGTAAAAGTTTTATTTAAAGTTACTTAAAGAGAGAAAGAGTGCAGCAGGAGACCTCATGGAGGAGAGCTAACTTGAAAAGTTTAAGTTTTGTTGAAAGAGAAAGTCTATGCACTTAGAAAGTGAGGGTGACCTCAGAGAGAGGAGCACCCTGAAAGGTTAGGGGTGCCCCTGTAACTCTGGGGAGAGGAAATCTCAGGGCAAAATACCTAAAACTGAAATGAGCCAAAGGGAGAAATAAAGTTTAAAACCCATTTATTGTTTACAAACTGCAGTCTAAGGCTGTTTCTCACTCCTGCTCTGGCAGAAGCAGCACATCCCTGTAACCTCTCAGGTTCAGATAAACTCTCAGTTGCCCAGATAATTACCCATTGATATGGAGATGAACTAGGACTCTCCACCCCTGAGGAACACCTGTTGATATGCAGATGCACTAAAGCCTGGTGAGATATTCTGGAAATATTACAATTTTACCCACACCCCCTTTTAAGGATTTTTCAGGAATGACAAAGGGCTGGGGGTGCAGACTTGTTAAGTGGTCTCAAGATATTTATCTTTGATGAGACATTAAGTTTCCTATCAGTCCTCTGGGTAATTCTGCAAAATTAACATAAGAAGTTCACTGCTCTGGTTGCCTCCCAGGATAGTAACTTCCTAGTTTGGGAGCATATCAATTAAGACTGGCTGTCCAGCCCCCAAGGTGGGCTGAGCTATTGTCTGTTTGCTAAAGAGTTAGTTAAGAATCTTACTTCTTAACTTTAATCTTGCCTTTTACTATGTTGTTTACAGTTGGGCCTACTTGTTTAATTAGTTGCCCAGGTTGCAAATTTCTTGATTAGGGCTGAAGGAGGAAAAAAACAGCATATAGGTAAAGTTAAAAAAAAAAGCTGGGCCTGCGTAATTAACACAGTAAAGATATGGGCTGTGCTGAGGTAAACTCCTTTATTTGGGGAATATTTAAACATTCCAGGCCAAGTTACTCCTGGCTTTTTGACCTTTAACTGATTAACTCATTAATTCTGGGTCTTTTTTAGTGGGCTTTCCTGGCCTTATTCTCTTTCCACACTGCTCATATCTATTTTCCTGCCTAACAGATCTACTTCCTAAATATCTTCTGAACTTAACATCTCCTGTCCAGTCCATTGTCTTTATTTGAGACATCATCATCTCCTGCCTGGGCTGTGCCATAACTTCCTAACCCTTCTCTTGCCCCCACTTTGTTCCCTCTGAGCCATTCCCTCACTGTTATGAAATGCATCCTAAAATGAACATGTGGTTGTTACTTCTCTTTCAAGTCCTTCTGTGGGTTCTCCAAGCCATTAGCAGGTGGGCAGAGCTCCTGTGATTGGGTCTCACTCTCCAACCTCACCCTCAGTCATGCTCCTGTGGAATATTCTGAAATTGTACCTCTGTCTCTTCTCATACCTGCCAAGCTATCTCGTGCCTCTATCCCTTCCCCTGGGCCATTGCACATGTCTCTTCTTCCCTGAGGAATGCCCCTATTCATTCTTTCCTCCCTTGTCTGTCAATCTTATCCTCAAGATTTATCAAATGTCATTTTGTGGAGCTTTCCTAGAGACTATAATTCTATAATTAGTACAAGGTGGTACAGTTGTTTCATTTACACACCTGCCTCTCTAAGAGACTGTAAATACTCTTCTTAGAGGGATCTTATCAGACCACATGGCAGCATACTGTAGTGATTAAAAGCAAAGATGCTGGAGTCCTGAGGTAAAATTCAAGCTTCTGTGCATCAGTTCTGTGATCTCAAGTAAGTTCCTGTACCCCTTTGTTAAGAGGTTTGCCATGTATGAAGATGTGTCATATGTAAAATGGGGATTATTATGAAAGTTGAACAATATAATACATCTGAAGTGCAAAGCTCAGTGCCTGGCACAAAATAACTCTCAAAGTTATTAGTTATTATGATTACTATTCTTACTGTGGTTTACTGAACCGAGCTCCTCATTGCTTATTATTCGAGTTCCTTCCATTTTGTTTCCTTTTTGATATTGTAGCTAATCTTGTGGAAAATGTAAATAAATAACAAGAGATGACTAAATTTCGGACTACATCTATGTCTTCCGGTCTAAGGTCAACAAAATCGACACAATCAACCTATGTTTGAAATAGTTGCTGAAGAAATCTCGGTCTTATCCATGCTCTTTTCCATATAAAACAACTCACGGAGTCTTCCAAAATTAATTACATGTTTCTATCCTGCTGACCTGTTGGTACAGTAAAGTAACAAAGGAAACATGTAACAAAAGAATTTGTGCTTGAGCAAGGTAGGAGGAAAACTGTAAGTTCGTTTCTCTGGATTGTTCTGCTCCCAGGTGAGTGTACTTGAGGTTTTGAAGAAAAACTTGACCTTGTTTCTGGGTACCTTTGTCTCTACCCCAATAGCTGGGTTTGTAAACACAGATAAAGTGAGAGGCACAGCTTCTTCTGTGCTTGGGGAAAGCCCATTTGAGGAAGTGTGCCTTTACTTCAGCATTAAAGTGATGCTGGCTTTCACCTCTGTCCCTGTCTGAGCTGCTGTAACAGAATACCACAGCCTGTGTGGCCTAACCATTTACTTCTCACAGTCCCAGAGGCTGGGAGCCTGTGATCAAAGCACCAGCTTATTTGATTCCTAGGAGGGCTCCCGTCCTGGTTTGCAGATGGATATTTTCTGTCCTCACATGGTGGACAGAGATCGTCTCTTTACTGTCTTTCTTACTGTCCTATCTAAGGTATCATTGATATACACTCTTATGAAGGTTTCACATGAAAAACATTGTGGTTACTACATTCACCCATATTATCAGGTCCCCCGCATACCCCATTGAAGTCACTGTCCGTCAGTGTAGTAAGGTGCCACAGAGTCACTACTTGCCTTCTCTGTGCTACACTGTCTTCCCTGTGACCCCCCACCCCACACCATATGTATTATTCATAATACCCCTCAATCCCCTTCTCCCTTCCTCCCCACCCCTTTGGTAACCGTTATTCCCTTCTTGGAGTCTGTGAGTCTGCTGCTGTTTAGTTCCCCCAGTTTTGCTTCATTGTTATACTCCACAAATGAGGGAAATCATTTGTTACTTGTCTTTCTCTGCCTGGCTTATTTCACTGAGCATAATAACCTCTAGCTCCATCCATGTTGTTGCAAATGGTAGGATTTGTTTTCTTCTTATGGCTGAATAGTATTCCATTGTGTATATGTACCACATCTTCTTTACCCATTCATCTACTGATGGACATTTCAGTTGCTTCCATATCTTGGCTATTGTAAATAGTGCTGCGATAAACATAGGGGTGCATCTGTCTTTTTCAAACTGGGCTGCTGTATTCTTAGGGTAAATTCCTAGGAGTGGAATTCCTGGGTCAAATGGTATTTCTATTTTTAGTTTTTTGAGGAACCTCCATATTGCTTTCCACAATGGTTGAACTAATTTAGATTCCCACCAGCAGTGTAGGAGGGTTGCCCTTTCTCTGCATCCTCGCCAGCATTTGTTGTTCCTAGTCTTTTTGATGTTGGCCATCCTAACTGGTGTAAGGTGATATATCATTGTGGTTTTAATTTGCATTTCCCTGATAATTAGTGATGTGAAGCATCTTTTCATGTGCCTGTTGGCCATATGAATTTCTTCTTTGGAGAAGTGTCTGTTCATATCCTCCACCCATTTTTTAATTGGGTTATTTGCTTTTTGAATGTTGAGGCATGTGAGTTCATTATGTATTTTGGATGTTAACCCCTTGTTGAATATATTGTTTTCAAATATATTCTCTCATACTGTAGGATGCCTTTTTAGTCTGCTGATGGTGTCTTTTGCTGTACAGAAGCCTTTTAGCTTGATGCAGTCCCATTTGTTCATTTTTACTTTTGTTTCCCTTGCCTGAGAGGATGTGTTCAGGAAAAAGTTGCTCATATTTATATTCAAGAGATTTTTGCCTATGTTTTCTTCTAAGAGTTTTATGGTTTCATGACTTACATTCAGGTCTTTGATCCATTTTGAATTTACTTTTGTGTATGGAATTAAACAGTAATCCAGTTTCATTCTCTTACATGTAGCTAACACCAGTTGTACAAGAGGCTGTCACTTCCCCATTGTATATCCATGGCTCCTTTATGGTATATTAATTGACCATGTATGCTTGGGATTATATCTGGGCTCTCTATTCTGTTCTGTTGACTTATGGCTCTGTTCTTATGCCAGTACCAAATTGTCTTGATTACTGTGACTTTGTAGTAGGGCTTGAAGTCGGGGAGCATAATCTCCTCAGGTTTATTCTTTCTTCTCAAGATTGCTTTGTCTATTCAGGGTCTTCTGTGGTTCCATATGAATTTTAGAACTATTTGTTCCAGTTCATTGAAGAATGCTGTTGGTATTTCGATACAAATCGCATTTAATCTGTAGGTTTCTTTAGGCAGGATGGCCATTTTGACAATATTAATTCTTCCCATCCATGAGTACGGGACGTATTTCCATTTATTGGTGTTTTTAAAATTTTTTTCTCATGAGTGTCTTGTGCTTTTCAGGATATAGGTCTTTCCCCTCCTTGGTTAGGTTTATTCCTAGGTATTTTATTCTTTTTGATGCCATTGTGAATAGAGTTGTTTTCCTCATTTCTCTTTCTGCTAGCTCATTGTTAGTATATAAGAATGCAACAGATTTCTGCGTGTTAATTTTGTATCCTGCAACTTTGCTGAATTCAGTTATTAGTTTTATTAGTTTTGGGGTGGATTCTTTAGAGTTTTTTTATGTACAGTATCATATCATCTGCAAACAGGGACAGTTAAACTTTTTCCTTGAAAATCTGGATGTCTTTTATTCCTTTGTGTTGTCTGATTCCATGGCTAGGACCTCGGAATAAAAGTGGGGAGAGTGGGCATCTTTATCTTTACCTTGTTTCTGATTTTAAAGGAAAAGCTTTCAATCTTTTGCCATTAAGTATGATGTTGGCTGTTGGTTTGTCATATATGGTCTTTATTATGTTGAGGTACTTTCTCTCTATACCCATTTTGTTGAGAGTTTTTATCATGAATGGATGTTGAATTATGTCAAATGCTTTTTCGGCATCTATAAAAATGATCATGTGGTTTTTGTTCTTCTTTTTGTTGATGTGGTGTATGGTGTTGATGGATTTTCAAATATTGTACCATCCTTGTATCCCTGGAATAAATCTGACTTGATCATGATGGATGATATTTTTTATTTATTTTTGAATTTGGTTTGCTAATATTTTGTTGAGTATTTTTGCATCTGTTCATCAGGGATATTGGTCTGTAGTTTTCTTTTTTTGTGGTGTCTTTGCCTGATTTTGGTATTAGAGTGATGCTCGCCTCATAGAATAAGTTTGGGAGTATTCCCTGTTCTTCTAATCTTTGGAAAACTTCAAGGATGAAGGGGATTAGGTCTTCACTAAATGTTTGATAAAATTCAGTGGTGAAGCCATCTGGTCCAGGAGTTTTGTTCTTGGGTAGTTTTTTTATTACCAAGTCAATTTCATTGCTGGTAATTGGTCTGTTCAGATTTTCTGTTTATTCCTGGGTCAGCCTTGGAAGGTTGTAGTGGTCTAGAAACTTGTCCATTTCTTTTAGATTATCCATTTTGTTAGCATATAATTGTTCATAGTATTCTCTAATAGTTCTTTGTATTTCTGTGATGTCCGTAGTGATTTTTCCTTTCTCATTTCTGATTCTGTTTATGTGTGTAGACTCTCTTCTTGATAAGTCTGGCTAGGGGTTTGTCTATTTTGTTTATGTTCTCAAAGAACCAGCTCCTGCTTTCATTGATTTTTTTTCTATTGTTTTAGTCTTCTTGATTTTATTTATTTCTGCTCTCATCTTTATTATGTCCCTCCTACTGACTTTGGGCCTCATTTGTTCTTCTTTTTCTAGTTTCATTAATAGTGAGTTTAGACTGTTCATATGGGATTGTTCTTTCCTGAGGTAGGCCTGTTTTGCAATATACTTCCTTGTTAGCATGGCCTTTGCTGCATCCCACAGATTTTGCAGTGTTGAATTATTGTTGTCATTTGTATCCAAATAATGCTTTATCTCTGTTTTTATTTGGTCATTGAATCATTTATTATTTAGAAGCACATTGTTAAGCTTCTGTGTGTTTGTGGGCTTTTTTGTTTTCTCTGTGTAATTTATTTCTAGTTTCATACTTTTATGGTCTGAGAAACTGGTTGGTACAATTTCAATCTTTTTGAATTTACTGAGGCTATTTTTGAGACCTAATATATGATCTCTTCTTGAAAATGTTCCATGTGCACTTGAGAAGAATGAATATTCTGCTGCTTTTGAGTGGAGTGTTCTGTAGATGTCTGTTAGGTCCATCTGTTCTAATGTGTTGTTCAGTGCCTCTGTTTCCTTACTTATTTTCTGTCTGGTTGATCTGGCCTTTGGAGTGAGTGGAGTGTTGAAGTCTCCTAAAATGAATGCATTGCATTCTATTTTCCCCTTCAATTCTGTTAGTGTTTGTTTCACACAAGTAGGTGCTCCTGTTTTGCATGCATAGATATTTATAATGGTTATATCATCTTGTCAGACTGACTCCTTTATCACTATGTAATGTCCTTCTTTGTCTCTTGTTACTTTCTTTGTTTTGAAGTCTCTTTTGATTGATACAAGTACTGCAACTCCTGCTTGTTTTTACCTATTATTTGCATGAAATCTCTTTTTCCATCCCTTCACTTTTAGTCTGTGTATGTCTTTGGGTTTGAAGTGTGTCTCTTGTAGGCAGCATATAGATGGGTCTTGTTTTTTTATCCATTCAGTGACTCTATGTCTTTTGATTGGTGCATTCAGAACATTTACATTTAGATTTTTATTGATAGGTATGTACTTGTTGTTATTGCAGGCTTAGGTTCATGGTTACCAAAAGTTCAAGGGTAACTTCCTTACTATCTAACAGTCCAATTTAACTCACTTATTATGCTATTGCAAACACAATCTAAAGGATATTTTTTTTCTCCTTTTTCTTCTTCCTCCATTCTTCCTCCATTCTGTACACTTTGTCTGTCCCTTGACTGTCTTTGGGGTGGTTGATATGATTATGCATCTGCTTAGTAATTAGTTGGTCTACTTCCTTTACTGTGCTTTAATTTCCTCTGGTGCCAACTATTTAGCCTTAGGAACACTTCCATCTGTAGCAGTCCCTCCAAAATACACCGTAGAGACGGTTTGTGGGACATAAATTCTCTCAGCTTTTGCTTATCTGGAAATTGTTTAATCCCTCCTTCAAATTTAAATGATAATCTTGCTGGGTAGAGTGTTGTTGGTTCGATCCCCTTCTGCTTCATTGCATTGAATACATCATGCCACTCCCTTCTGGCTTGTAAGGTTTCTGCTGAGAAGTCTGATGATAGCCTGATGGGCTTTCCTTTGTATGTGATCTTATTTATCTCTCTGGCTGCTTTTAATAGTCTGTCCTTATCCTTGATCTTTGCCATTTTAATTATTATGTGTCTTCCTTGGGTCCCTTGTGTTGGGATATCTGTGCACTTCCATGGCCTGAGAGACTATCTCCGTCCCCAGATTGGGGAAGTTTTCAGCAATTACCTCCTCAAAGACACTCTCTATCCCTTTTTCTTTCCTTCTTCTGGTACCCCTATAATGCGAATATTGTTCCATTTGGATTGGTAACAAACTTCTCTCAATATTCTTTCATTCCTAGAGATCCTTTTTCCTCTCTGTGCCTCAGCTTCTTTGTATTCATCTTCTATAATTTCTATTTCATTTACTGTCTCCTCTACTTCATCTAAACTGCTTTTAAATCCCTCCATTGTATACTTCATTTTAGATACTGTGTTCTTCAATGTTTGAATCTCATTCTTGAATTCCTCCCTAAGTTCTTGAATATTTTTCTGTAGGTCAGTGAGCATGTTTATGATTGTTATTTTCATATCTTCTTCAGGAAGATTGATGGTTTTAGTTTCACTTCATCCTCTTTCTTGTGTTTGTGGGATTGTGGTTTGAACTAGGTTCCTTTGAAGTTTCATATTTGTATGTGGCATCCTCTAGTGCCCAGAAGCTCTATTCTCTTGAGCTGCTCAACCCCTGAGTTGATGTAGGGGGTCGCAGGCAAGTGGTGCTGGTGCCTGTCAGGAGGGAAGAGGTCTTTCCTGCTTCCAAGCTGCAGTGCCTGTCTCCACTGCCAGGGCCAGTGGGTCTAGCATGCCGGCAGAAACCTCTATGATTTGCACTTATGGCTGCCATAGTCATGGCCACTATCTGGTTAGCCTGGCACAATGGGGGGAGCAGCTGGTTTGTGAGCCAGTGCCATTCGGGAGGAAGGCACAGCAGACTGTGTATCATGTTGGAGGGCCTCAGAGCTGCATAGCCAGTCAGGGGCATGGAGTGTGTGAAGCTCCTGAAATTTCCCAACCTGCTGGGCAGAGTGTGTCCAGACAACATTGTCCACCTGTCCTTTCTCCTGAGCAGCAAGCTCTGCACAATCCTTGCCCCTTTAGCAGCGCTCTTGCTGTTAGGAAGTCTCTCAGACTGCCTGCCTTTAATTTGTTTCAGAGTGGTTGGATGTGGATCCTTTTTTTCCACAAGTGGCTGGAATCTCAGTCTTTCCAAGTATTCTGCCTGTCTTAGCTGTCCAACCCCACTAATCTCCAGAGCACCATGTAATGTAGGTTCATGCTCCCAGAGAAGATCTCCAGGGCTGGGTGTTCAGCAGTCCTAGGCCTCCACCCCCTCCCCACTCTGTTTCTCTTCCTCCTGATGGTGAGCTGGGGTGGACGAAAGGCTTGGGTCCCTCCGGATCACGGCTTTGGTACTATACTCTTTTCCTTGAGGTCTGCTGGTTTCCCCAGGGGTAGGCAGTCTGCTGCAGCCTTCTTTCCTATTGCTCTTTCAGGATTTGTTGTATTTGCTATATTTTCATATTATACCTGGTTTTGGGAGGAGGCTTCTGTCTCACCTCTCACACCACCATCTTTAATCTTCCTCTTTACTGTCTTTTCTTTTAGGCACAGTAATACCATCCATGATGGCTCCCCCCCAACCTAATGACCTCCTCCTACCTTCACACTGGTGATTAGGTTTCAACATAGGAATTTTGGAGGGGCATGAACATTCAGTCCAAAAGAACACCCTTCAAGAGATGAGGGACAGGAAGTTTTCTGAGAGGAGATCATCTGAAGTGGAAATGAGGCTTCCAGAGACAATTGCATTTTTAGGATGTTGCCATCTGATTTCAGCTCATGCTGCCAAGCATGGTATATTTACAACTGGAGCCTAAAAGGACCCATCAAAAGCATGTTGACCCCTGCTCTTTATTAGCAGAGCTGAGACTTTCCCATTGTTTTGATTCTTATTAGTTAATAATACCTCAATGTTTTTCTTATACTTAATCAAAATCTACACTATTATGATTTAGTGGTTTTTCTTTATGTCCTTGTTAGGGTGGAATGGAATGAGAATAAAGATAAATGATTCTCAGTTTTGTATATGTATATACATATATTCTCAGTTACCTATATATGAGAATTATGAGTGAGTGGTTCTGTTTTCTCCAAGTTGCCTAAGCTCAAACTCATTTCAGCCATCTGCAAAGTTTGTGTTTTAGAGGCATGTCATGTCTGGGACTCTCCTATGAACCCGACCATTTGGTCTTGAGCAGTATTTTGGATCTCTCTTTTTTCCAGATCAGGTTTGCAAATCAGCTCCAAGGTGTGAATATCCACTTTTCAACTCTGTGCACCATTGTGGTTCCATCTTTCTTTGTCCATGAATTGTACTGGGAGAAGTTCTGTCTGTTTCCCCAGAGCAAAGACCCTGAGCTGAAAGCAGGCCTGGTTCAAGGCACTGTGAGAGGTCATCTGAGGCTGGGGGTAAATTGTAGGAGGATGTGCTGGGGGCAGACATGGAAGGCTTTGATGAGGATAGTCAAAGTAGTTAATATAAAAGTTCAAGTCATAAAATCTACAATGTGGGGTATATTTAATATCACCTACCTGTGGATTGTATTTTTCCTCCTTACTGACTCTTAATTATAATTTAGCTCATTTATTAAGAAGTGCAAAATCTTTATTTGATTTTGTTTTTGGCAATAGCTAACTCAGCCTCTAACTCTCCCCCTGACTGTGGGATCCATTATTTATTGCCTCATGTAAAAACAAACATAGGGAAAAGATTCCTAATGAGTTCATCTTTAGAGTATATGCTAATGCTTTCCAGAGTTCCATACCATCGTATGAGGAGAAATAAATAAAAATCCATTGACTTAAATTAAGCTGACTACCTGTTGTGGTAGATTTTACTTTCTAAAGGTGGCCACAGCAATATTTCGATTCCACAAGCTCTTCTAGAACCTCACCTTTTTCCCACCAAGTGTGGCCATGTCAATGACTAAAAATGTGGCAAAATTAATGTTGTGTGACTTCTGAGGCTAGCATAGGTCACAGGGCTCCCACTGACTTTTTTTCTCTCTCTCCCTCTCTTTACTCAGGAATTTTATCCTTAAAACCCAGTCACCATACTGTGAGAGAGCCCAGGTAACATGGAGATGCTACACATAGGTGTGCCAGTTAATGGTCCCAGGTAAGGTTCTTCCAGGAATCAGTGTCCATCTCCAGAAATTGGATGATTCTAGCTCCAAACCTTCAAGCATCTCCAGCTTACAATGAAGTGAAGGAGAATTGAGCCATTCCCACTGAACCCTTTGAAACTTCTGATTCAGAAGCAAAATACATGTCATCATTGTCTTAAGCTACTAAGTTTTGGGATAGTTTGTGAAGCAATAATGGATAGCAGCAACACCCCTAGGAATCTACCCTTACAACCTCTTAGTTTTTTCCCTTGCCCAGAACTAACTAATGGCTTTTTTTCATGCTTCATTAGCATTTTATTTATTTCACTAACACTTAACAGTTTTTTTAGTTTGTGAGATCCTTGAGGGCAAGGTTCAAAGCTTAATTTTCATACAACTTGTAGCATCTAATAGCGTACCTGGTGTAGTGCACATACTGAGCTAATGTTTATTAAGTGATGGTTGAGTGTTTTATTGCTGTTCTTTGTCAGAGCTTTTATGCCACATATAGAAATTTCCACTCTGAATAACTTTTGGTATGAAATGCATATGGAGCATGAGCAAGTCCCACGAAGTTCAAGGATGATGTGGATGACCATCCTGGAATTTGTAACAGGAGTAGAGGGAAAAACCAACAGAATGATATCAGAGAAGCCTAGTAGTCATTAAGCAACATTTGCTGGTCTTTTCTGTTGCTATATAGCAATTTTAACATGTTAAATGGTTATTGCCTAGGAGTCTAAACATCTTGGAGCCTTTGATTACCCTTATCAGAATAGTCTTTGTGAAAGAGGTTTTAAAATTTTTATAAGCTTACCATGACTTTTAATGATGCTCTAGATTACAAACTGCCATAAAATGTCCTGATATACTCGGAAAGTGTAATTCTCATTTTACATATCCATTTTTCACATTCTATCAATTAGCAGCTTCAATACAAGAAAACACAGTTTATTTCTAAAGCTTCAAGGTCACTCATTTCTCGTAAATGCAAAGAACTCTGAGCTGAAAGTCTAGAGAACTGATTTTTCATTTTTGCTCTGCAATTGGCTGGGTGTGTGATCCTGGGAAATCTTTTTTCTTCCGATTTCCTTTTCCTCACGACATGAAGATTGATGGTCTCTGGGCCATGTCTAAGTCTAGCTCTACCATTCTATGAGCAACAGGATAGCATAAGACTTTAACAGATATTCAGATCGAAACTCAAGGTGCTTAGAGCTTCCTGACCCACAAACAAAATTCAGGGAGTAGGGAGCATTGGAATTTTGAAATTATGACTACCTTCTTAACAGCTGAATAAGGCTAGCTTATTCATCAGCTAGTATTTTTGTGAGTTGAAATAATATATTTGAACCACCAAGAAATGATTACAAAGCGGCACTATTGTGAACAGGAAATCATAGCAGTGCTAATGGGGGTAACTACATTCACTGTGTTACAAGCTTAAAAAAAGTTTCCATCACTCTTTATAGCTAAATTCATTTTAGGTTGTCTTTAAAAGAGACTGGGAAAAGGTTGAAAAATTACCGTAGGGTTGCATTTTGAGACAATAACACTCAGCAATGTGATATAGATAACTAGTGGCAAGCAGGTTCATGTATTTTATTTTTCCTGGCATGTGCATTGAATGTATTCTTTAGTAAACTAGAGTAGAACTTATCTATTATGACATTTTCTAATTTTTCTGGGCAGTCAAGAAAACATAATATTGTCATCATCATTTTTTCTTACCTGCTGTAGGGTGAGAAAAAAGTTTCTCTTTGTCATTGTTAATGCATTCTAAAAGTTTTTCCACCTCCTGAATTTTGGAACTACTAATAATAGGAAATGAAGCGACAATGTGTTCACAAGCCATATGGCAAGAGCAACTTCATATGTTACTAAATGATTAGAAACATGGCAGGTCGCATGGCATATATTCAATGGCTCCGTGATGTTAGACCATTTCAGGTTGCATTGTATACCTGAAAGATCAGGTCGTCTTTGCCCCATTTCTATTTCCTCATTGCTCCTGTGCTCATATATGTTTATGGAACATTTGTGTATATTTTAGCAGTGACAAAAATTAAAACGGTTGAGGCTTCAAAACAAAATTGAAATGATGTTTTCCGGGGCACAGAAGGCCTGCCCAGGGTTATGACAGCAGCTTCAGCACAGTGAACTCTTTTGTGCTGGGAATCAGGGCTGGGCTCATTCTGCAGCTTCTCCCTGTTTTATGATCTTGTAGAGGTTGACTTCTACCTATCTTCAAGTATGTTTTTCCACAAAAATAAAATTCTTAACTGGGCTCATTTTCATGAGTGACTATAAAATTTTTACTTTCCACCCCACCTGTGAACAGAGGGAAATAACCCTTCCTTCTTCTCTTTACTTGGAACAAATGGAATAAAAACAAAAAAAGAAATTGTTACTAGAAATATTGGACTAACTAAAAAAAGACCTCACCTTAAATTGTGTAAGATTCTCACCTAATCCTCAACTATAATCCTTAGTTTAATTAAAAAATACTGTATTTTTCTAAAACCTTTCTCCCTCCTCCTCCACCCCCTTTGCCACTATTCTGGCAATTTCCTTACAATGGAGAACTTTCCGTGGTAGACTTGTCATAGGATTCATTTTAGGTATGGGTTATTTTTGGACAGTGGGATGTGGGAGGCTGGGGCAATTTTATTATTTAGTATAGTTATCCTTAAAAACTGAGTGAATAATTTTCTTAATTAAATGTGTCTGTTAAAGACAGTAGTTTTGGTAAACATTGCAAGAGGATACAGTAAGGCAATCTTTCTTTCAGTACTATATTTTATTGAGTAAGTTTTTAAATTAATAGAGATCAGTATGGTCCTCAGCGATGCATAGTCAATTCCCACTGATTTGTATGCAATTCTCATGTATTTTTAAGAGTGATGGATGGTTTAGTATGGCTGTTTAGAAAGAAACTTGCATTCTTGGACTGGAGATTTCATGCTGCACCGAGATGGAATGTATTGGGTAAACCCGATCACAGAAATCCAGGATGCATCCTGGGTGACCAAATATCCCCGAAGCTTTGGCTCCTGTTTCCAGGGTGAATAATCTTTCCTGGTGATTCTCTATCACATGCACTCTGGTGTCCCCGTATCTGACATAGTGATAGAGTTTACTGTTATGAAACTTTTAATGAGTTACTCTAGGTAGGTGTTTAGAATATTGTCTGGCTCAGAATAAACCTTATGTAAGTGTTAGAAATGATTATTACTAATTGTTCCAAAACCAGCTCAAACAACTCATCCACCAGGTCAGATGGAAATGGAAAGCATGATTTAGGTCAATGTCGGTAGGAAGGAAGGTATATCTGTTAGCATTTACTGTGTAACACAGAAAGCCAAAGTTTAGTGCTTTAAAAATACCAATCATTTATTTAGCTTGTGATTCTCAGGGCCATCAAGTTGGACTATGGTCAGCCTGGTGGTCTTTCTGCTTTCGGCTCTGCTCTCCCAAGCCTCTGTGGTCAGCTGTAGGTCATCTGGAGCTTTGCCAGTCTAGGGTGAGCTCAGCGGGATGGTCTGTCTTTGATCCATAGGCTACCTGAGAAGGGTCTCATGATGAGGAAAGCAGAGCAAGTCACAAGCACAGCCACAAAGGACAAGCCAGACTGGCCGAAGAAAGCCACAGGTCAACCCCGGTTTCCCTGAGTAGGGACATAAATGCTCCCTGTTGGTGGCAGGACATGACAGGTCACATTGCAGAGGGTGTGGATAGAGAAGAGGGAGAGACTGGCCATTTTTACAATCTACTGCGTAGGCTGAGGGATGCCGCAGAAGAGGAATTGGGGGACTTGGATGTGTGTGTGTGTGTGCTTCTGTGCATGTTTGTATGTGTGAGTACTTGCATTTTTGGGGAAGGGAGATTCAGTCCAGTGTACAAGAGGGAGGAATACAAAATAACTCCAAAATCATAACTGCAGATGACAAAATACATGGTGGCACTGTGTAGGGAAATAGGAAACAGAGTAGGAGACACATTCACCTTTGAATGTATGGAATTTGAAGCAGAACAGAGATGTTTAAGATAAAGGACCCAGGAGGGGATCTAGAAATCCCAAGAAAACCCAGACCTACGTACTTAGGATGTGAATAGGTGTAAGCAACAACAAAAACAGGTTTCTGCTCCCCAGCCAGCATCCACAACTCTTCTCTGGTCACAGCTATGTGATTTCCTTTTCAGTTCTCCCCTGAGGACCCCCCTTCTCAACACTTAGTTCTTGTGCATCAAGGAGGCTAACGCTGGCCAGATGCTACCCAGGCCTAGCCGATGAGCACATTCCATCCCTCTGGTCACAGTGACTAGCTTAGGAATGACACCTGGCCAAATTGGGTCCTATAAAATTAAATCCCAGCCCTTTCGCTGGAACCACTGGAGCTTTTCCTTCCACTGGAGCAGCTGAACTGGGAGGCCATAGAGCTGCTGGGGGCCATCTTATCAGCAGGGTCTGCGTAAGGGCAAAGCCAACAGAAATAAAAGCAGATTATGTAAATGTGAGAAATAATTATTACTAATCATATGTTGCGGGGGTGCAGGGGGAAGGAGAATGCAATTCAGATGCCTGGATCGACTTGTGTCTAAAGCCATAGATACCTCCGATCTTCTCACGTTCAGGAACTAATAAATCTCCTTTTTCACTTGAACTAGTTTGAATTGGTTTATGTCATATGTTGCTACTATGAAAAGAGAGAAGAGTATAAGTTTAGAAAACAATTACATTTCGTGGGCTGAAGAAAAGCTGAACAGTAAGTAATAAAAGCCAACGGAGGTAAGAAATCCAAGAAGGGGGAGATGGTGAAAGGAGGGGTGGATGGCAGCATTGATGCCACAAGTTGGGAAGCAAGAACTCTCTCCAGAAGCCTTGACTTGGGGGCCAGGAAACTCCCAGGGAGTGGTGTTGGCAGCAGTGGGCAGAGAAGTAGGTGCCCTGCCAGGGCCTAAGGAAAGAGTGGGCGAGTTCCTTTTTCCATAAAAGGGACTCCTAGTCACTTGGGCTTGAAACCTTGGAATCAACTCTTCCGCCTCCTCCTGCCACAGCCCACACGTCGAACAGTCATCCCGTCCTGTAAATTCTCCCCCTGCAATTTGTCTTGGACGTGTACCTTCCTTGTGTTCCCACTGCCAACAGTTTGGTCCAGGGGCCCAGTGTTCCTTCCCCGGACCCTGGGGAGGCCTCCTTGCAGCTGCTGAGCCACTGTCTTTCGTTTCTGTCTATTGTTTTTTCTGCTGCCAGATTATTGTCCTAAGTCTCAGCTCTGATTGCGCAGTAGCGACAACCTGCTGGGGACCCAGAGCCAGCTCCGACTTGCTATGGGAACTTGAAAAAGAGTCATAACCTCTGTCGGTGTGGGGCTCTGATTTTTGAAGTGAGCTGACATCAGGTGCTCTGACATTCATTGCCTCCCCACTGCCTGTAAAAAATTTCTATCCGTAATCTAACTCCTTTGGCCTTAACTCCTTTAACATACATGGATCTTAGTCAAAATGAAATACTTCTTGTCCCTGAATGCCTCCACCCATGACCTTTATACAGTCCTACCTCTGTTCATTTTACCTGTTCACACCTACCTGTGTTCGTCTCACCTGGAATCCTTTGTCTTCCACATGGAAATCCCATCCAGCCTCCAATGTCCAGTTCAAACGCTGTCTGTGAAGCTTTCCTGAACTTCCAGCTGAGACCCATCCTACCCATCTTTGCTACGTTTTATTGTAGTTTGAGCATACATCTTGCTTCCTGCCAAAGTACCAAAGTACTGAGCACTTCAGGATCACACACTGGTCATATTCATTGTTGCAGCTCTTGAGGGATCTAGCACAGTGGTTAGCTCTTTGTAAGTGGTTCAGTGATCCTTGGGATTGAATAAACACATACTTTATTACTGTGTGGCTAACTTAGCCATCTCGCAAAGTCCCTGAGTTGTCTGACATTGTAAGTCTGTTGAATATGGTTATGCAATAATTACCTTTGAACTTCCTGGTATGTATCACTGGGGCAAATGCTGACCTCATTCAACCCGGGCCAGTTACGTGTCAGCAATCTGAGTGCTGGGTGAAAGTCTCATTAGGCCTCTTCTATAGCTCCACTGAGGCCCATTTAGCCAACCTTCTCCTCACCGTTGGCAAGATAAGGATAAACATATTCTGGGCAGAACAGAGTTCTTTGTTCTAGTAAAATAAAGCAGAAACGGAGAGAAGAAGGAAAAGTCTAGGGGAACATGGTGCCTAAAGAATGGGGAGTGTACAGATGGCAAGTATCCCCACCATCCTTTTTATAGCACAATTATCAACTCCAGATCTGCCTGCTTGTTGACATATTGTGGTGAGACTGAGTATTCACAAAGCCAGTGGCCAGAGCCAGTAGCTAGAATTATGTGGCTCTCTCCTACCTTAGCAGTGAACCCTGAGACCTTCGTCCGGAAAGCTGGTTTCTCTGCAGGCCTGAGGGGAAACGGACAGCTGTACTTGGGTCAACCTTTGCTGCCTCCTGCCTGGCTTCCCCTCTCCACCCACAGCAACTTAAATCATTAAAATCCTGTATAATTAAAATTTCATCCAAGTTACACCAGTTATGTTTGCTGGCCACAGTGGACTGTATAAATATCTTGGAAAGGCATAAAGACAGAGGCTGCTTCCTGCCCGAGGTTTTGCCCTTACACAGGATGCTGCCTGGTGCTGTGTCTGCTGTCAACACCAGTGCAGCCTGAACCCGCTGCCCTGCTCCCATGGACCTTTATTCTGTAGGTTTACTTACATGGCTCAGGTCTAAAGGCTACACAGGTGGTGGGAGTGGATGTCTGTCTTAGCTCATTATAGGACTTGGGCTCTCTTTCTCTTTCTCATCTCTCCTCTTCTGCTTCTTTTTCTATCCTTTCTCTCTCTTCTCTCCTCTCCATTTAGAATTTTATCCCTTATAAATATCTTAGATTCAAATAGCTAAATATATACTTCATTTTGCCATTTAACTGGAAAACAGGGGTTTCTCTCCCTTCCTACCATCCTCTAAGCCACTGTTGGATTGATTTCTACAAAGCACAATTTGTATTGTTATTTCGTTGCTCAAAACCCCACAATGGTTTTGCATTACTTACATGATGATTTTAAAAGTTGACTGTATGTTCATTCACTGACCAACCCATCTTGGGGGCCTATCAGGAACCAGGCACTGTCAGGAACTCTCTCGTTACAGGTTCTCCAGCATCTCCAGGGGGTCAGGAAGGGATTGGTTTGAAGATCAGTCCCTAGCTTGGGGTTCTGTAGCCCTGTGATAGAGGCTGACTTGTGTTGTGCATATCGTGTGTCTCTAAGCCACGTGAGACCTTGCTTGGTGTGGGGTGTCATCACAGGGATGGTGATTTGGCTCTGGTTACATCGCCTTGCTCGAGATATTTATGATGAGCTTTGGGGTCAGTGTGTTTCTTGGTTTGGGTTCCCACACAGTAGGCCTTGTGACAAGGATGTGAGTGTGAGCAGTTTATCTGGGCAATAGTGCCAGGTAAGTGAGACAAGAAGGAACAAATCCACTAAGGAAAGATTATATTATCAAATCAGTTACCTGCAGGCAACTGGAGCCTAATTCCTCCAGCGAACTCTGGGAAGCAGTGTAGGACATGCCTCATGGTTATCCCAACTGAGGCACTAGGAAACTGGGTGACGTCTGTCATATGTCCCCAGATGTCATGGGTTGATGCACTTGGACTTCCCGCCGTCAGATAGAAAACCTCAGGGCTGCGGCCATTGCCCTGCACAGTCTTCTGCAGGCAGAGGCGAGGGCTGTGGGCATATAGTGAGGACTGGTAGGTTCGCTGTAGCAGGGAGATCCCTGTTGTGTGCTTGTAGAGCACCTTGTACAGTTGATTCTCATCATTTGTGGTAGTTATGTTTTATAAAGTCACTTTGAACACCAAATTAGTGACTCCTGAACCATTGCTCCTAGAGGAAATACAGGGTTAAGTACCTGCAAGCCTCTGGTCACAACATTTAGTCCACACATCAATACATTACCTTGTTTTATGCATTTCTGTTTGAAGACAGCCTATTTAATATATATTGTTGATTCATTAACGTTGGACTCATGGCACTTTACTTCATGCCCGAATGAAGCTTGTCTAACCACGAATTTTCTCAGAAAGGCACATCATAGCCTTCTTGTACTTAGGAGGACCAGCCTTCAGCACCTTGCCTGGGGGCCACTTTAACAGTGAAATTACCAATAAAAACATGGAAAATGTGGCATTAAATAGACCTCGAGAAGGACATTTGTTTCCAAGGACAAGGAGGGAAAGGCCATGGAGGACGTGCAGAAACCAGAAGGCAGAGCATCTCCCTGTTAGATTTCAACTGGGAATGTGTGCATCAGATTACTAATTTTTTTGTTGTTCTGCTCATGTGTGTGAATGATTGTGAAAGTGCCTTGCATTTTATTGATTTTGGGGTTACAAATAAATCTTATCTAGCAGATGAATTTGCAAGTTCAACATTCTAGAATAAGGATCAACTGTATTTACCTTAGAACAGCTATGGGAAAAGCCGGTATACCATAATGCTCAGTGGCATCTAGAAAATTCAGTCATATGAAATACGGCTTTGTGTTATTGTGAGAAGGGATAATGTAATGAAACATTCCAAAGAAGTGATTAGGGCAGGCCGGTGCAACCTGGTGGGAAGTCTGCTAAATAGTTACCAATCTACAAACAGTCATTTAAAGCACCAGTAGATTATGCTACTTAATAAAGAAATCTTTTTGAATTAGAATAATTTGTCTCTGGCAAATTCAGATTTTCTTGGAGACACCAGAATCTTATTGACACAGAAAGGTCCGTGCCTGAATTAGATGGATATCCTTAGGATTATTTAATTGAGTATACTTTAGGTCACCTTTTAAAAGTGTTGCATGTGGAGGAAGGAGTTTAGAAATATTAGCCTGTGTATCAATAAGGAAAGGAAGCAAGAGATATTAATTTGTAAAATAAAAAATGAAATAATAAATTTGCACCTGTCTATCTACACAAAAAAGTGTTTATATATAAATATATATTAGCTATATATATATTTAAATGTAAGCTGAGCTAATGAAGGCTGAATGCTACATTTGCTGGAAACAATGCAAAGTATTGAGCAAAGGGAAGTAGGTTTTGTGGCTGACACTGGCCATCTCTAAATGGCATATGGTTGCATCAAGTTGGATAGAAAATTAGAGAAATGAAAGTGGTATAAATATTTCCATTTTCTTCTCAAGGATTTTTGATTGCTTTTCTCTACTGTCTCCCTGTGTTTAATTATGTCCAGTGTTTGATTATGGCATGGAAACAATGAAGAATTATTTCTGGATAAATTTTGAGGATAATGTGATAATAATGTGTGGTAGTAAACATCACCCATGAGTTTCTGTTCATAAAATCCTACTAAGATGCAGTCTTTTGCAGTATTTAAAAATGAATGACTGCATTCATTCATTCATTCATTCATTCACTCACTCAATTACCAATCAAATGCTAAGTGCTGGCTCTGTGTGAGACAGCCTTCTGGGTCCTGGAAGGCAGCAGTGAGCAAAACGAGCAATAATTCGTGCCCTTGTGGAGCTTACACAGTAGTTGGGAGAGGAAGACCCTAAATAAATATTTATGTAAGACAGAATTACAGATGCTATAAGAGCAATGGGGAAACACAGAGTCGGGAAGGGAAATGGGCCTCAGGTCTCCATGCTCTGCCCTCTGGTTCCTGCTGCTGCTGCTGCGACCGTCCTGGCTGACTCTGGCCAGGTCTGCCCAGAGCTGCATAGAGCCCTGGAGCTTCTCTGAAGCCCAGCCTGGGACACGCGGCTGGATCGAGCTCTAGACTCAGACACTCCCAGCTTCAAAGTGTGGGCAGTTAGTGTCCAGGTGTGCAGAAGGGAGTCAACAATGTTTCTTATTTTTGTCCCGCAGAGGTACAGTTGTGACACGTGTTTCCTCAGATGCCTCCAAAGGTGCCTGGAAGGATCAGTCATTGCGTGGAGACAGCCAACTAGACTGCACATCCTCCATGGCCTTTCCCTCTCTGTCCTTGGCCCTATCCTGCCCTCTGCTCCCTGGGATAGCATTCTAGAATAACTCCCTGCATAGGAGCCTTTGTTCAAGCTCTGGTTTGGGGTACAATAGGCTGAGGTGGGGGAGCAGTTGCTGGGACGGTATTACAAATATAAATGTGGTTTCCAGGAAAGGTATCATGGAAACGAGGCATTTGAGGAAAGGCGCAAAGAAGGGAGTTGATAGTGATGCAGATAACTGGGGGACAGCATTCCAGCTGGAGGAAACAGTAGAGAGGGTGAAGCTCTGTGTATCAGTGTGCTTGGAGTGGAGAGGATGAGGAGTAAAAGGAGATGAAGGTAGAGAGGTGAGGTCCCATGGGGCCATTGTTAGGCCCTGGGTTTCATTCCAAGGAAGATAACCAGTTTATTCTCAGAAACTCTGCAGGCTTTGCCCATTTTACATTTTACTTTATTATTTTGTCTTTACGTGATACAGTGGTATCCCCATTTTATAGGCAGGTAATTTGGGTCTTTCAAAAATACTGTTTACTTAATGAGAGCTCTATATTTTTATTCTCAGCTTCCTTGGGTTGGAAATGAAGTGGTGATTTCTTTGAGAACCATACTACAGACACTGATGCACTCTATTGATGGGTATGGATCCTAGATCATCATTCCTAACCTCCCTTACTGAGCACATATTTACTGAGCACTACCGCGTGCTTGGCACTAGGAGACAATAGGAAGACACAAGACCCGAGGGCGTGAGAATGTAATGTAACGAGGGCTCTGGATCAGCTGGAACACAATTCCTGGAAGTTTTCTAATTAAATATTTTCTCTTCAATTTGTCTCATGTACATGATTTCCTTTCCTTTTGCTGTTTCTATGTTCCTTTTGCTTTTATGGGAAGAACTTCGATACATCAAACCATATTCCTGCCTTACATCTCTTCTCTAACGTATCCTACTGATTAAAAATTAATTCCCCTTGGAAGTGATTTTCAAAGAGGGAGATAAAGAGAAGGAGAGGGAGAGAGAGAGGGGGGAAATTAACTTTAGAGGGAATAAATGCCTAACCTGCCATGGCTTGAAAACTATGGAAATTAAAGGAATAATATAGATCAACCCTCAACTCTTCCACTACCACACTCATTCAGCATAACAGAGTTTTCTAAGGGGTGGGCATGTCCGAGAATGTCTTCTGTGTTGCTGCAAAGAAAGTCTCCGTCATAGCTTTAGACATTTTCCCCAGCCTCACCTTGTCTTAGCTTTGGCATCTCTGGCTCTATTTTTACCAGTCTTTTTAGTATTGTGCCCTTTATCGGGCAGAGATCATTTGTGATTATGTTGTGTGATATTTATTCTCATGGGCTTCTCTTCCCTCTTGAACCATCTCAAGTCTCAGTGATCCTACTTCTCTTTCCTTGGAAACTATTCATGTCCTCACAGGAGGATACAAATCTGAGCGTGCAACTGGATCTGGCATCCTCTCCAAGTTCCTCATTATTAAAGACAATCACATCCAAAGTAACAGTTCTTTGGCCACTTACTTTCTTTTCTGAGAAGTGAAATTGTAAGCAAGGCAAGTTAAATCCAGACATTTATCTGGTGACCTGATTTTCTGATGGAAATTTCCAGTATTTCCAGGTAATCAAAGTCTCTCCAGGTAATCAAAGTCTCTCCATAACTTGCCAGTGTGCCAGTCGTATGATCAGTGTCAGGACTGACCGATCTCTTCAGCATACTTCAGTGACTGTGCCTTCTTTGTTCCCCTCTCTCTATTATACACACCCAAATATGGATGTAGGTGTTTGTATATGTATTTTACACTTGCCCAGATTTCTCTACTAAAGTTTTATTCTTGTATTGACAGATTTCCATTAGAGTGACCATATGTCCCAGTTTGCCTGAGACAGTCCTAGTTTATCTGTTGTTCCTGAAGGAATTAATAATTGATACCCCCCCTTTTTTTAAAGTATGCTAGTTTGGACCCCAAATTATATGATCACTATCAAAGTTTTCTTCTCACCTTCTGTATCCTCTCTCAAAGTCTGAATCCTAAATTGGAAATAAAGGGAAAAACAACATCTGTGCCCCCTGGCCCTTTAATTTCCTGACCAGGACATCCAGCTCTTGGGTATTTTTCCAGTCACACGCCCCTGGCTATGTCAAGCCCACATGTAGCTGGACTGTGCCATCCACCCAGATGCATTTGGTTCCTCTTGGGTCTTTGGCCCTTCAGTTCAGTGTGCTGGTTCCTCTGATTCTTTCCTGCAGCTGTGTTGTTGTGGCCGATCCTCAGCAGACCCTGATTCGCAGTCTGGGAGGCTGGGCTGTACCTGCTGTACAGGTGAAAGGCTCTGAGTGTCTTCTCTTCCTCTTCCTGTTCTTTTTCAACTATCTTTATGCAGAGAAGCATTGAGATCCTGCATTATTATTTTCTTCATTGTTTTTCCAGGAATACTGTGCTGTGTGTAGCCAGCAGGTGTGCAGACAGAGCTACCTCCACCTTTTCCCCTGCTCTTCAAGCAGGGAGACCAGCTTGACCAATTGGTGGCTTCCAGCAGGAACCCCCCCCACCCCCTCCAAGGAAATCCCTACAGGCTATAGAACCAGTCCTCTCTGCTTCTCTTTTTCTTGGAAAACAAAGTGTGTTGAGTGTCAAACCCTTTGCTTCTCCCCTAACCCCTCCTAGAGTGAACTCCTCTGTGGCCTGTTCCTGGTGGAGAAAGGTAGCACGTATCAGTGGGCATTGAAGTCAGACAACTTTGGGTTTCATTCCTCACTCTGTAGCCGTCCAGGCAAGTTACTTATTTCTAAATCTAAGTGTCCTAGTTTGTAAAGTGAGAAAACCAGTTCTTATCTTAACACTAGATATATGGGGAGAGTTAAATGAGGCCATGTATAGAATATGCTGAGCATTGTGCCTGACAATTAGTATGTACTTAGTAAATAGCTGTTATTCTTATTATAATAATAACTGTTATTATTAGTTTTAGTGCCAGAAGTACAGAGAACTATTGATTCATCAGGCTCTGTCTTATGAAGGTGACATCAACTCCTAATGCAATGACATCAATCACTGAGCCAGCAGTGAGGTTCTGAAGGCAACCTTTTCTGTTATCCTGGGCGGCTGAGAATGCAAGTCAATCAATCAGCCAGCAGACCATGGAATGGAATAAAAATGATTCTCTAGTGTGAGTAATGGGGTGGCTTTGGGTTTTGTTTTGCAGAGTCCCCTCCTTTGATCTCAACATGGGACCACATCCCCTCTAGCATTTCTTCTTAAAAAAAATGGATAACAGGGAAAGAATGAAGAATGGCGAGAAACCGGGATCTCAAGCAGATCGTGAATTTGTAGCCTGCCTAGATGGGAACTCCCAAGAAGGCCTATTGGCATGCTGAGAGGGTGACACCCTCTTAAAATCTGAGTGCTTCTGCTGAGTTACATTTTCTTTCTGGAAGCTAGGGGCAAGACACCAAAATTGACAGCCCTCTCCCCTAGATTCTTGGTTCTTTGATTTCCTTCTCATCATTAATTGTTTTCTAGATACTGCTTCAGTGGATACCCATAACCAGCTGAATCTACACTTACTGGTTGAGTTTTTGATCACTTCCTTGGTAAAATTAGAGGTTCTTGTTTTTCTTCTGTAGCCATTATTATCCATCCATTCCATGAAGCCTTGTAGTCAGATGGTGTTTTCTTTATAGAGACAAACGTAGTTCTGATTATTTATTAGATCTGATTATTTCTGAGCAACTTCTCTAGGTAGGATAAAAGTGGATAAACTGAGGCTCATAATACTTAAGTGAGTATCCTAAGATCTTACCATGAGTCAGGGGGCAAGACAGGAAAAGAAACCACGACTCTAGTCTCCTACACTGTTTTTCTGACCACCAGACCACACTTCCTCTCCAGACTATGAAACACTGGAAAATGGGAGTCAGGCAGAGAATAAATATGGAGGCAAACCCACAGAAACACAATTTTACTTGTACCCAAATCATGTCATTTAGCAAAGGAAAACAGAAAAACACCCCAGTCTCTTTGCTGTCATCAAAATTATAACCCAAACCCAGTGGATATAGAATAGGAAATGAGTCTGCCCTGAATTGACATACTTTTTCCATTTAACATGAATATGAAAATAGTGTACCATTTTCAGTCCTGTTGCATGTTTCCCTTTTCCCTGTTGCATGTTTCAGTCCTGTTGCATACAAGAGGAGAATCTAAGCAGTCAGTTTTATTTTGATTTATGGGTATATAAATAAAATACCTTAATTACTCTTATTCTTCACACAGGAAATACCTAGCCAATAATTATTTATCGCATGTTTAAGACTCTGTGGGAATAGTATGTTTATCAGACATATCACTGTCTTCAAATTTAAAATTTAGTTGGACAGAGGCCGCATAGACCCATGAAGTGCTGAAGGCAGTTGATAATGAGCATCAGGTGAGCAGGAGGGATGGGGAAGCAGCGCGCGATGTGTAACAGAGAAACCAAAGAAAGGGTGTGTGAAGCCTTGGGTTTGAGTCCCACCCGTACCGCTAGCTAACTTCCAGTCTGGAAAATCAGATCCTGTACGTTAACTGGGAGCAACAACAAATGCCTTTCTTGTCTTCCAACGGCCTTGGAGATCAACATGAGAAAATGCATGTTAAATGGGCTATAAGCTAGAAGATGAAATATGGGAGGCATTCAAATCATGGAAGCTTCCCGAGTCATGCACAGACAGGGCTTTCTCCTTTGTGTCTAGAATCCCGAATGATACAGCTTTCAAGAGCTCTTCAGCATGCCCAAATGGAGATTAAAAACAGGCTCCCTTTGAAATTGTTTCTGGCTATGAGAACAGAAAATAACATGACATTTTACCTTTGGCAAATAGCTCCTTGCCTCATCATTTGGAATAAGTGTGAGTGAGAGGTATCTGAACACCTTGTGTGAAATCTGCCGATAATGGTTGTGAAGAGAGAACTTTTCCATTCGGAAAGGCAAGGCATGCTCAGAGAAGCTGAGATCTCTGTTGACTGGGACAGAGAATGCCAAAACCCTTCCCACCTGTTGTTCCCAGGAGGCAACTGCAAGAGCATTTCATCACGAAGGCCATGTGGTAACCACCAGGAATCCCTGAATGACCCCTTCATAGAAACAAGCCTGAAACTGTGCTCAGGGCTTCCATCTGTGGGTGAAACTGGGTATTGTTGACATGGGGAAGCTGAGAAAAGGCAGGAATTTGCTTTTATAATTGGGCAGGGAAAATTTACCATAATGATTGTTAAATTACAGCCTGCAAGGACATTTTAATTCCAGGAGGCCATGTGATTTTTCTTGATCAAGGAAACAACTAACTGTGAAGCTTCTGTCTAACATTCTCTCACTAATCTCTGCGTCAAGCCACTCTTTTATAGCAATAAGTCATTACACTGTACGTTTGGCAAAAAAATGTAGATTTCTTACATTGACTGCATGACCCTAATTATGATATCAAAGGCAACTATTTAAGTTGTTTTCTATGTAAAACAGAGCATTTGGAATACAATCTCTGCTTTTTTCTTGGGGTAGTGCATGGCCTGATGTAAAGTGCACTGTAGATCCCTTGTGCTAGAGTACAATAATAGGCGACATTTAGAAAATAACACCCTGGCGCCTGCTAGCCCTCAAGCACATTTTTTTTTATTGCGAAATTTATATGAAAAGCATTGTGGGTGGGTTGTCATATATTATTAGCACCATCTAGTGGTTATGGGCAAAGCTGTCTCTCTTCACTACCCCCTACCCCACCTCCATCAGACAAATTGGTCAAGCACCAATGACTGAACGTCGTTTATAGTCTTTCCTCTAAATTTGGTGTCACGTTCCAATTTGAAAGCTAAAGGTGCTGCACAACTAGGATAAAAAGTTGGGAGGAGAAGTGGCAAATCTGTTGCAATAATAACAATAATAATAATGTTTATGGAGCACTAGCTACATGGCAGACTTTGTATTGAGTGCTTTTTATGACCGTTTTAGTCAATCCTCACATGACTCTATGAGGTAGATATTAATCTTATCCCTATCTTATGGGTGTGGAAACCTAGGCATGGAGAGCATAAGGAACTGGCCTAGGTTACACATCCGATATTTAGAGGACAAAACCTTCCTTGTCTTACTGCCATGGATTTTCAGACCTTTGCATGGAAGTGCCATCAGCACGCCTCTGCTGGGATATGATGAGTCAGTGGAGATCCAGAATTTTCCCAAACGGAGGCAGTACCAGAAACTTGGGTAGCAGTGGGGCACACTATTTGGGAAAGGGTGCTCTGGATCATACCAGAATGGGTTCAAGTCACAGCCCAGGTGGTCCTGTGTCCTTGGTCAAGTTATGGTGTCCTCTCAGAACCTCAGTTTCCTCTTCCAAAAAAATGGAGATAATTCCACAGAGGAGTTGGCAGTGTTGAGTGAGATATGTGCCTTTAGAGCCTGTCTCATAGGGGATATCAGAGTGCTATATTAGATTTCTATTTTAATTTTTGAAAAAGATTTTGTAGGTTTCTATTTTTTTTTTCAGAAGCCCCATGGTGTCAGGTCATCCCATCAGCAGTGATGCCAAGATAAATCACTGGGTTGTGATATATAGATATCTTGCCTGTAAAGCCACATTCACCCTTCTGACTAGCAAGCCATCAGGGGTTGTTATCTCCACATTTAGGTTTCTATTTTAATTGCTTTGGATGCTGAAGCGATTCAGTGACGGGAGTCCTCTACTTTCTTCCCAGGGTATCAAAATACTCATTTTGTGCGTGGAATACATGGGACAAGAAAGCTTTGTTTTAGGGTTGCAAAGCGAGTCTGGGGAGGAAAGGACAGTAGTATAACTCCGCTCCTAATGTGTCCCTTACCGTGGGAGTAAGGAGTGGCTCCCTCACACAGCGCTGCTGCCCTTGGCAAGTTTGCTCCCACCTGGAGTGCAGAGAAGGCTCACCCGTGGTCGGGTGGCTCTGCAGCCTGTGTCACAGCTGTGGGTGGTGGGCGGTGGGAACGGCTCCTCTCCTCCCACAGGGCACACCCTTCAACTGAGAAGGCCTTGGCTTTCCTTTCCCATTCCCAGGGCCCTGCAGGTGATCACCCTCTGTAAGGAGAGCCCTGTCTTCCCCTGGAGCTCTTTCTCTTTTGTGTTCCTGTTTCTGCTCTTTCAGCATAGGGTGGGCTTGCTGCTGGGGGGAGCTGAGGGCAGGGGATGGGTGCAGGCAGATTTAGACCTGGGGGAGGGAAGACAGGAGGTCCCTGTAATGGGAAGGAGCTGGCTTCAGAGTGGCTTATCTAAAAGAAAATACGACTGTTGCCACTGTCCAGGATCAGCTGGGAGAGCCTGACTCCTTTCTGCTCTGCTTGGCACAACCATGACTGTTCCTGTTTTATCATCCAGCTCCTTCTATAGCTCTGAATTACTTGAATGTAGAGACAGTCTTAGGTTAATGTCATATCACCTCTAGTACATTCTCTGCCCAGCAGTCAGAGATGACTTTTATAAACACAAGTCTGATAACATCACTTCTTTGTCTAAAGCCATACAGTGGCTTCCCATTGCTCTTCCTGAAAGTGTGAAACCTGTAACCTGACTCACCAGGGCCATGTGTGATCAAGCCCCTCCCTACTTCCCCATATTCATCTTCGGCATCATCTCCTTCCCCTCCCAGCCTCCTTCTTCTACTCCAGACCCTTTGTTTTCAGAATGTACTAAGCTCCTTTAGACTCAGGGTCTTTGTACAAGCTGCTCTTTCCACAAGGACCGTCTTCCCTGGACTCGCTCATATCCTTAGACTTGTGTTCTTAAACTTTGCCACACATTAGAATTGCCTAGGGAGCTTTCAAAATCCTAACGCCCACCCAGACTCTACCTCGTTCCAGTTCACTCAGAAACTCTGGAGGGAAAACTCAAGGGAGAAAGTGTTTTTGAAAGCTCTCCAAGTGATGTCAATGCGTAGCCAAGTTTGAAAATCAGTTCTTAGATTCAATGTTTGCTCCACATAGATGCCCAGTTTCCTAATGCCACAGCCTAGTTCGCATTCCTTCATTACAGGTTCTCCCAGTACTCTGCGCATTTCCACATTCATTGATGGTCTCTCCCACCAGACGGTAAGCTCCTTGAGGCTGTGTATTCTGTGCTCATTTCCCTGTTCCAGGGGTGTAGCGCAGAGCTTGGCACTTAGGGGATGCCTGATAAATAACCACGGGAGGAACGAGAGCTGGCATGTGGATTGATTAGTTTCCCCGGCACCAGCAGCTGGCATTCTCCAAAGGCTGAGAAGCCGCAGCTGGTACTTGCCCCACAGGGAGAGGCAGTGAAACAGCTGCTGGGAGGATTTGGGCCCCCGGCTGGGAGGCGACCACTAGTCCATCACCCGGGAGAGTGTTTCCCTGCCTCTGGGAATACCTCTATTGTTGAGCCAGGGAAGGGGCCAAAATTCTCAAGGATTACCTTTGATCATCAGGCGGCCCTCCCACATGGGTATTGGCCAACGAACTTACTTTTAATTAGTTGTCTTCAGCAGTGAATATTTACCAAGAAAAACACTTTCAACACTGAGCCGTCAAAGGATATTCCTGTTTGATTACTCAAATTGACAGTGCATTTCTTGGTGAATATTACGGTTGTGGACAATAAATTGTAAGTTAATAGAGTAATGTATTTCCATGAAATCAGCCTAATAGTATCAGTATAAGCCTACAATGTCCTTAATAGAGACGAGAAATAGACTTAGTTTATGACCCCCAATATGCTATCTGGAGGGATAGCACAGATACGTGCTCAGAAGGATAAAAAATTAAAGGCATGGTTTCATGTATAATGCACTGTATAATTAAAGCATGGTAATGGAGCAGTCCCGGCTCCCATCTCAATACTTTGTATTTTCTTTTCTGCATTCACTTCTATAAATTTGTTGCATGATGTCACAGATATGGAAAAGCATTTCAATGAAAGGAAATGTAAGTAGTAATGTCTAATGAACAGACATCCAAATTAGCATTTACCAACAGATTTTGCATGTAACCCCCTCTGCAACTGGATGATTTACTTTAGGCTAGCATCTCAGTTTCTCCAATCTTGGAATGACAGTAATAAATGTTGCCTTTAATTAAAGTCTCTATTAAAAAAAAAACTCTTGGGAAGTTAGGTCCAATGGAAAAATGAAATACTTGAGGATATGACTTAGCCTGTGCTAGAAATTTTATAAGCAGTTCACCAAGGATTTTCTTCCAAGTGATTTGCACGATACGCAAAATGTATTTTCAGCCAGACTGGAAATCATGCACAATAACCTGTCCCCAAAGCAATTATCACATCAGGACACACCCTTCAGGGTTCAACACTCCTATTTAAAGTCTGTCCAAACATCACAGCCCATGTGTATAATGGTTTTGGCAGAAGGGCGACAACTGGCATCTGCCAGAACCTTATTTAATGGAGCAGGCAATGGATTTTTTTCCGAACCAAAGATTTGAAAGTCAAGAAATACCTATTTTGTGAATAGGATTTATGGTTTCATTCCTATAAGAAGTAAAAGAAAATGGACAAAATTTAATTCTATAAAGAAATCGCACCTCTGGTGTCCACTTTCCAATGGGAATTGAGGTTGTTTGTGGAGCAAGTTAGCTTGAGATACAATCTTGAAACACAGGGACTTTCCTAAGTACATAAAAATATTCTGACTTCTATAGATCTCTGAGCTTTCAAACACAACATTCAATTCAAGCATTGCCTTTCCCAGGAAGTCTTCACTAATATCTCCACCCCCAACCCTCTGGGTTAGAAGCCCCCTTTTATGCTGCATCCCTCTCAGTGGGATTCCATATTGTTTCGGAATTGTCCTCTTCTCCCTTAGATTATGAGTTATTGATGGCCATGGGTGCTGCTTTATTCCTCCTCACTCCCACTGGATCTAGCACAGTGTTGCTCAAAAAACAATCACTGTACCCGTGAATCAAAGAGCAAGCACGGTCATTACCATTATAGGCTTGGTACAGTGTGGGTGGCAACTTGGAATCCACAAAAATAAAGCCAGTCAAGGGCCACTCTTGTTTGTGCCTGACTAACTTGTACCACTATCTTGCGTCATCTGAAGGCCGAGTGTTGGGCATGTCAGGAAGCACTGTGGTTCCATTTAGTTAGTGTATTTTGGCCCCATTGGATCTGTGTAGTTGCCTGTTCAGTGATGTGGGTAGGCAGGGAGGGAGGGATGGAGCAAGGCCCAAAGTAATTTCTCAACAATCAAAGCCTGTCTTCTTCAAGGGATTTTCTCTCCTCACCTTTAAAAAAATATACTGCCTTTAGATGCATGGACACTGAGAAGTGACTAGTGGTCACCAAGGGGGAGAGGTTGTAGCAGGTGTGGGAGTAGGGTGAGGGGGATAAATGGGCACAATAATTCGCAATCACAATATAAGTTGGTCACAGGGATGGTAGTACAGCATGGAGAATATAGTCAATGATTCTGTAACATCTTTCTATGTTGATATATAGTAATCATACTAGAGGGGGTGAGGATTTAATAATAGCGGTAAATGTTGAACCACTGTGTTGTACATTTGAAACCAACATAAGATTGTATATCAATATACTTTAATTAATAAAAAAGAATATACTGCTTTAATACATTATTCCCTAAGTCATCTTCTTAGAGGAGAGAAACACAGAAGATCACTTAATGAAGAAATACCAAGAATTATCCTGATTCAGTGTGATTCTAGGAGAAAAGCTGTCTTGGCTCAAGGCCCAGGTGACCTTTGGCTTTTTGTGGAAGACGCACTGAGAAGTCTCAGGATTTTGGGTGGAATGTTTAAACCTACCAGACCTAACAGCAGGTGGGTTAGGGGATTCTGGGTAAGAGGCATAACTTGATGGAATAATCAAAGGTGGCTTGGTGAAAGACAGAAGAAAGGGGCAGGATCCTGAAAAGCCATGGAGGGAACTTGAGGAAGGAGATCTAAGTTAAAATAAAAAAGCAACTAAGATGATTTGGTCTCTTGAGCAAACGATATGTGATATGTATTATTTTTCCCCCGAGGAAAGCTCAATTGGCTAAGAAATATGGCTGGTTTACATTACAAATGGTGCATTAAGATTATTCCAATTCTTAAAGTACTCAGGTAAACTTTTTGCGAGGATAGAGTACTTTTATTTAAAACTTACTTCCCCAAATTACACAGAACAGGTGAATTTACATAACCAGGGGGAAATGTCCACTCTAAATAAAAGAATAGACCCCATAACATCCATGGGTGGCTGAAGTCTGCTCAGCTTTTTCTGTGGTGATTCAATTCCCATGGCCTTGGACCCAACAAACAACATCCTTTGTAACTTTCTGCCCGTTTGTCTATATATACTTTCCAAAGCTCTGTAACATTTACTGAGGGAGTAAAGGAACTGAATTACTGAAGCTCAGCTACTTGTTCATCAAAGGTATCTTTTGAGTATAAAATAAAAACTTTAGAGCATCCACTGACATTCTCATGGCAAAAATAAAGAATATGTTAATCCCTGTGGTCACACTATAGCTTATGTTTTCCGACTTTTGTCTTTCAGGTCATGTTTGGCTCACCAAGCAACAAGTGAGAAGGAGAAAACATTACCTAAGCCAGAAAGCTTTATACGTCTAAGATACATATCTTTTATTCAGAA
Organism: Smutsia gigantea; assembly: GCA_032199065.1. Lineage (NCBI taxonomy): Eukaryota > Metazoa > Chordata > Mammalia > Pholidota > Manidae > Smutsia > Smutsia gigantea. The sequence goes on along the minus strand of JAVSCE010007924.1, from coordinate 169,229 downwards.
TTGAAATTTCCTTATAGAAAACTTCTAGGGTCAATGCAGTCAAATATCTTTATTTTTACTTTTAATTTTTTTACTAATATCTACTAAGTGTCAGGCACTACACTAAGTAATTTATATTTCATTTATTCCTCCCCACAGCCCTAGAGAGGTATTGCTAGTCTGGATAGAGGTGTGTAGGTGTGGAAACTGGCCTGGAGATGGAGATGCTTGGCTCAGGGGTCATGCAGAGGACATGCCAGAGAGGAGCTGAGATGCAATGGAGGTCTGGTGACCACCAAACCTGGGCTCCTACTTCAATGTAATGTCTTTCATAAAGGAAGCCCTACATGGGTGGGACACACAATATGCTTATAAGATGTCTGCACTCTTAACTGAGAACACAAATCCAAATATAAAACAAGAAATGCACACAAGAACAACACGAATATAATAAACCACACTGTATCTTAGCTTATACACTTCTTAATCGCAAGCTAACCCCAAGGGAATTCCAAGCTACTGTTTGGACCATGACTTTTCTTTCCAGAATATTTCAAAATAGAATCACTCAAGGCCTACGGCATTTGAAGAGTTTAAATGTTTGTGCTGCCCATGAAGAGGGCAAATCATCAATTTTCCCAAAAGGGCCTGATCCTCTTTTTTCCTCTCTTCCTTCCTAACTCAAAAAGTGAAATTGAAAGAGTGGCTTGATGGGTATGAGGTCCCCATGGAACACTGTTCAAAGTGATTCAATGGTAGTCAAGTGTGTTTTAAAATATCCTGGAAAGATAAGAAACGGCTCCTTTCAGAAAAGACTGTATGATGTTTTGTTGTATCCCAAATGGCTATTAGGCCATTACAAACCTGGCATGGAAAAGTGTTCACTTACTGTTACATGGAAAAAGCCAATTGTGAAACAGTATACACAATAAGAGAGCAGTGTTGCGAAAGGCATACACATGGAAGGACAGAGAAATGAATTAGTTTTCTGGGCTGCCATCACAAAGTATTAGATGGGGCGGCTTCAGTAGCAATTCTGGAGGCTACAGGTCTGAGATCAAGAGGCCAGCAGGGCTGGTTTCTCCTGAGGTCTCTGATGCGTCTTGTAGATGGTTATCTCCTTCCTTTATCTTCACATGGTCTTCCCTCTGTGTGTGTGTCTGTGTCCAGAAATTTCTTCTTCTTACAATGACAACAGTTATATCGGATGAGGGTACACCATCATGATTTCCCGTTGATTTAGTCACTTCTGGGAAGACCCTGTCTCTGAATCTATCACATGCTGAGGTACTGGGGGTTAGGATCCCACATGTGAGTTTTGGGGGAGATGCAGTGCAGCCCATAGCAAGCATCCTGGAGGAGAAGCCTGGGAACCAGTCCTGTCTCTGTGGGAACGGCGGGCAGCCTTGTCTATGGAGCAGGGAAGCTCTAAGCAAGGAGCCTCACTGAATCCACTCTCCACCCCACCGAGGAAGCTGGAAAACTTCAGGGCTTAGTAAACTGGCTGAAAATTCATTCAACTCTTGGATTTCAGTTTTCCTAACCCAGTTTTTACAACAAAATTTTGATATGAACTTTTGAAAAGAAAGACTTATGAAAAATCACTAGAAAAATTCAACCCTTCATAAGCATTAAAAGCAGAGTAACAAAGGAAACTCAAACTGGGGTGGGGCAAAGATATAGAGTCGTAAATGAAGATGTGTGCACAAACTATAGTTCCGTAGTTGTTCTCCAAGGGTCTGCCCTCATAGATGCACTGGGTGAGGCTCTTGGGAGACAAAGAAGAAACATGCACAGGTGGGGAAGGAAGATGTACAAAGAGCTCCGGCACCAGGGGACCTGGGCTGTCAAAGAGGTATGGGCTAACACTGTGGCAAAATGAGCAGAGTTCATTAAGCTGGCACGGATGGGTGGGTTAGGGTAGTCCAGGTGGAGGCCAGAGCCCAGGTAGGGATTTTGGAGGCAGGACAGGCCCTGCTGAGGTCTGGGGACCATGGAAGCTCTGGCCTAGTTGGAGAAGGGGGGTTGATGGGGCCGCGGTGAACTGAAGAATTTGCACAGGAGGTTAGCCTTCATGCTGTAAGCAAGGGGGAATCTTTAAAAGGGTTGAAAACATATACTTAGAAAGATGTGGTGGTGTGCGAAGCAGGGAAGTGTGGATGCAGTCTATTTAATAGGTTGTTGCAAGAATTAATGTGAAGAAAGAGAAAGTTCTGAACAAAGTTGTCGGATATGGAGGGAAGGAGTGGGTTAGACATTTAGGAATAGCATCAGCGCCTTGGCCACTCTGGAAAAGTGGGGAAGGAAGGAAAGGGAGGAGTCTAGAATGTATTCAGGGGCTGATCTAACCAAGATTTATTCAACTTCTACCACATGACAGATTCAGTGAATACAGAGGGCAGGTGTGGGTAAAAGTGCAACGTTTCCAGAATCTCTCACCTGGCCTTAGTGCATCTCCATATCAATAGGTGTTTCCAAGGGATGGAGAGAAGTAGTCCATCTCCATATGATAGGTGATGACAAGGGGGAGTGAGAGCATATCTGGACTGGAGAGGCTGGGTGGGGCCCCTTTTTCTGCAGCCAGGTTGGGGGAGACACAGGCGGGTGAGCAGAAGTGGATGACTGTAAGCAGTAAACATATTTCTCCCACTTTATTTCTCTCTTTGATTTCAATTCAAAGGCATTTTGCCCCAGACTGGGAAAATATTCTCCCACTCCCCCTGGAGTTACAGTAGGTAAGGTAAATCAGGTTCCTGGTCTCACTGAAGAGAGTCAGGTGAAAATAGAAAAGAACTAAACACACATTGAAAACGAAGTGAGATAAACACGATGCTGGAATGCCTTCTAGATTTCTAACTTCGTGTCTGCTAGTGTTCAGTATCAACCAAGTCAGAAAGTCCAGAAGACAGAAAAGATAACAAGTCTAGTTTGGAATCTGCTGAGTTTATTTTGAAATGTACAAAATAGAATACAGGATTTCCTGCTGCCATTGGAAAATAGAAATATTTTTCCAAAAGGGAGTCTTTTTCTTTATAAAAATATGTTAGAAGAATATTATATAGCACCTATTTTCCCTGTCCTTAGTTTAGTACAAGAGTGAACTTTTCTAGTTTGGTATGAAGTGACAAAATTACTTGCATGTGTGGAGCATACTTTCTACTAAAAAAAAAAAAGTTTACTCAAAGAACCCACCGATAAGTAAAAAGAAATGCAAGATATGGAGAGGGAATGTGGGTTATGGATGCAATTTTTAACAGAGTGGCAAGGGAAAATCTTTCCAAAAAAGGGGGACATTCTAATAAAGAGCTGAAGGAAATGAGGGAAAAAGTCGTGCAAATAGTGGGGAAAGAAGTGGTGGGAGGGGAGAATGGTCAGAAAAAAGAACAAAAAAGGGTCAGGAAGTGCTGGAAAGAAATCATGTCAGACCCTGCAGTCTTCCTAAAGATTTTAGTTTTTACTTGTGGTGAGATTGGAAGACATTAGATGGGTCTTAGCAAAGTAAACCTCCAATCTGTGTTTCCCCACAACACTAAGCAACTAACTCAATCCTGACACTACCTACCTGGAGAGAGTGTTGGATTCCACAGGTTAGGGGCTCAGTTCCCACAGATCCCGGTCATCACCCAGGCTTCTGAGTGACAGGCAGTGTATCTGAGGTTCCCGTGATCCCCTCCTTTGGCCGGACTGATTTGCTTGATTGATGTTCCCCTTACAGTATAAGGGATCCAGATGAACAGCCAGATTAAGTGGTTCTCAGGGCAGGGTTTGTGGGAAGGAGCTTCCATGCTTAACCTGGCCACATCTCCACATGTTTAGAAACCCAGAAGCTCTTTGAACTCCATTTTTTGGGGTTTAATAGGGTCTTCATTACATAGACATGATGAAAGAGCTGGCCGTTGGTGATTGAACTCCATCTGCAGCCACTCTTCTCTCCCAGTGAAGTCAGGGGTGGGACTGAAAGTTCTGACGTCTAGTCACATGGTTGGGGCCCTGGTCACCGTCCCCCATCCCCATGTTACCTCAGAGCTTTCTGAAAGCCACCTCATTAACATAACCACAGACACCGTGATCACCCTCATCACTTAGGAAATCACAGGGGTTCTAAGAGCTCTGTGCCAGGAGCCAGGAAGGGACCAAATGTAGCTTTCTTAGTACACAGCACAGTATCACAGAACCAATTACGTTTTATGGGTTGGTGAGTTTGCTCTGATTCCTATGATAGGAGTAGAAGGAGAAGGGTAAGGGAAGAGTCCAAGAAAGCTGAAGGCTTTGCAGGGCTGAGTAGAGAGATGGCAGAGGCGTGGGTCGGAGTGGTTGGCACTTGTGTCATCTATTAGCTGTGGGACTGTTTGAGAAGTAGTCAAATTCTGGATTGAAAAGAAGAAGCCGGGCAGTTGGAAGCAGAGTCTGAAAGAGAGAGACAAGTTGAAGATGACTGAAAGTTCTCTGACCAGTACATTTTGAAGTATGGAATTGCTATTATATGAGATGGGATAGAATGAAGGGAGAAAGCACCGGAGTGTGGTTTTGGGTAGGTTGATTTGGGAAATTCATCAGACAGTGAAGGGTTAGAGTTGAGTCGGCTGTTGGAGGTGAGAATCCGGAGTTTCAGAGGTCCGGGCTGCAGGTAAATGCATGCATCTGGGAGATGAGGCATATTGATGGGATATAAATGCATGAGTCTTGTACACTATGTTCCATACATACCCTCTTATGCAGTTGAGACCCTGCTCTTGCAGACAAACAGGCTGATATCTCATCTATGTAGTATCTATCATACATACAGCTGTATATATATATATATGTATATATATGTATATATGTGTATATATATATGTATATATATATTCCACTCTCATTCACATATCAGTTGAAATATATACATTTTTTTTCACAAAAAGATACATGCAAGATTGTTCACAACTTGAAATGTCCCAGACTAGAAACAGCTCACAGGTCCATCCTAGGTAGGAAGGGCAAACATATTCCTGTGAATTTGTATAGCGGAATACTACAGAGCAAAGAGAATGAATAGCCATCACTATCTGCAGTCATGTGGGTGAATCTCTCACATACAATGTTCACCAAAAGAAGCCAGATACAGAAAGTATATGTTCTACTTTTCGTTTTATATAGAAATGGAAAAAAAGGTGAGAGGTGAAAAAGGTGGTTAACGTTGGTGGGTAGTGACTTGAAGGTGGCACGAGAGGGACTTCTGAGATGTGGGTCTTGTTCCTTCTGTGGAAGGCAGTGCTGGTAACATCGTCATGTTCAGTTTGTGAAAATCCATGAACGGTACAATGGTGATTTAAATGTTTTTCTGCCCACATGTTGTATGTCAATAAAGTGTTTCCTTAAACTATCTTTATTGACCCCATTTTCCCCTTCAGCTACTGGTATTGGAAAAGACACAGCAGAGAGGAAGAAATTGATATGGGAGGTGAGAGAAACACATCACAATGTCCTTGAGTGGACGAGAAGAGCTGGAAGTGGACATGGCAGATCCTCCAGTGTCAGGAAACTGTGGCTATGGAAAACAGTATGGAGTTGCCTCAAAAAATTACAAATTGGGTGACTATATGATCGAGCAATTCCACTTCTGGGTTTGTGCCCAAAAGAATTAAAATCAGGGTCTCAAAGAGATGTCTGTACTCACATGTTCACTGCAGCATTATTCACAAAAGCCAAGATGTGAAACAACCTAAATGTCCACCAATGGATAAAGAAAATGTGATATAAACATGCAACGAAATATTATTCAGCCTTATAAGAGAAGGAAATCCTGCCATTTGGGACAATATGGATGGACCTGGAGGACATTAAACTAAGTGACACAAGCCAGACATAGAAGGACAAATACTGCGTGCGGGATTCTACTTCTGTGAGGCATCTGTAACAGTCAACTCACAGAAACGGAGTAGGTTGCTGGTTGCCAGGGGCTGGTTGGAGGGGGAAATGGGGAGATGTTCAGCAACAGGTATGAAGTTTCCATCATACAAGATGAACAAGTTCTAGAGGTGTGCTGTACAACACAGAGCCTAGAGTTTAACAAGGCTATATTGCACACTCCAAAACTTGTTAAGAGGGTAGACCTCATGTTAAGTACTCTTACTGCAAACTAAGCAAGGTCAAGGCAGGAGAAGCCTTTGGAGATGACGGGAGTTATCTCTTACTTTGATTGTGCTGATTGTTTCATTGATATACACCTATCTGCAAACTCGTCGAATTGTATCAGAAGGGAGTCTTCTTAAAGGGAAGAAAAACTATTAAGAATTTAATACAGCCCTAGGTTGTCCTTTAAGCATATATTTGAGGAGCAATGTTGCCCTCTAGTGTTCAAGCTTGTTTCTTTTATTTCAGGCTGGGCAGGGTGGCCAAGGGTCCATGTGCAACTACAAAGACAAATTCACCTTGTGTTTTAGGTCTCCGTGGCATTTTTACTTAAGATTTTCAATTTGAGAAAAGGTGAAAATATTACCAGTGCTTCTTTTGCTTACTAGAAATAGTCCACTCATTGGAAGAAACTGGGAAAAGACCATTTTGAAAAATGGCTGAAAGCTTGTGTGTGTAGCAGACTCCTTTTGCTCAGCCACAGCTAATCTAAGAGCCAGTGACAGCCAAACACAATTCACATCGTTTTCAGACATTTGTAAAATGTTCAGACTTTCCATTCGTGTGATGAGCTACGTATATGGCGCCCGTGTGATGCACACACACACACACACACACACACACACACACCACAAAATTTTATACTCAATATGTGTGGTTTCGATTTTTATTAAAACCATTCTTCCAAAACAAATTTCTTGAAATAGAATAAGTTTTAAACTTTTTTCATTATCTTCAAGTATGATCGAATACATTTTTATTCTGAACCTACAAGGCTGTTGTCTTTTGAGAAGTCTAAGAGAATGAGGTGATGACGGAAATGTTATTCTTCCACTTATAAATTGAGGAAAAGAGCATATGAATTAAAAAACTGGCCACGTATAGGTAAGGCGGGTTTAGCTCCCTTCCCTCTTTTAAAAATGTTCTCTAGAAGCTGTGAACTTCCTGAACTCTGTATAGCTCAGGACTCTTTTAACTACAAGTTGCAGGAGCCCAACTCAAACTTGTCTAAGCAGCAAAGAGAATTTAATGGTTTAACAGACTTAAGAGTCTAGAGGACATCGCCTACTGGGGAATACCACAAAAAACATTATCAGGATTTTATCTGGGGCTTGGCAGTTTATGTCCATCTCATGGAATATACAGTTGGAATTTTGTCTCCATTTGTAGTTTCAAGATTCAGTCTCCAGGAGAGCAGTGAATTTACTGTTTTGTCCTTTCCAACTTTGTGAGTGAACAGTTTATCTCCTAGAAACCCCTTGGGCACTATTAGCCATCTATGGGGACATTTAGTTTTCAAATGTTCTAGCCAAGGCTGGGTACATAATTTGCTGGGTTTAGTGCAAAATAAAAATTCAGGACCACCTTTTCAGAAGGCAGGAGAGAAGTGACATTAAAGGTGCTCAAATACAAACCTTTGCCTTTCTTCTGTGGTCTCTCCCTCCACCTTTGATGGTGTGTTTTATGTCCTGGTTAACGTCACGCTCCCTTGGGCATGGGGATGCTGGCCAAGAAAGGCTAGACCTTCACAGGCACTGGAGCCTCTAGTTCCCTGGATAAGACAATCGGGAAATGAAATACGTCATTGGCCATTTGACACTCTTTTTATTGGCATTCCATTTTGTTTTTTTAGTGAGTTTTGTATATGTTTTCTGAACCATGTTGCTGAGTCATGTGGTTTATATTTTCTAAGTCACTCCTGTAGGTTTTCCAAAATGTCATGTGTTGTTTCCTTAGCTTCTCCCTTGACCTTATTTAACTTGGCCTTTTGAAAGGCATTTTTATTAATGTTTGGTTCCATGTCTTCTTACTCATCATGCTTGAGTCAGGACTTTGGGAGTGAAGGGCATGAGAGGGAAACGATTTCTCGGTTTTATGCCAATATTACCATCTCTTGGCAATACTGAGTTTGGGACAAAGATGTGGTCAGTAACCCAGGAACTTGCCCATTTTCAAGGCCGATGCCTTGTGTTTCATGTTTTACTCTAACTTTTGAGATTTCAAGCATGTTGAAATCTCTATCATGAGTTACAACCTCTGAAGAGAACTGTAATAACAATAAAAACATAAAAGCATCTTTTCTTCCTCTTCTGGAAAGAGATGTGATAATTGGGCATTTTTCTTCCTGGGAAGAATCATTGTAGCTGCATAGGTGAGTTGAAGGGATAAAGCTAGTTAGATCTCTATCTGCTACTTGCTTGGTGTCCAAATAATTCAAATAACCAACATTCTTGCCCAAAAAAGAATTCCAAACCGTCTTTGAAGGTTTGCTTAGTTTTCTACTCTTTGGTACCCTGATGATTGCATGCACGCATTTATATCTCTGCAGTTTCCTGATGTACTAATAAACCCCCTCACAAAAGCCCAACCCATCTAATGGGCTATAAATGAAGACAGTTTTAACTGGGGCTCTCAAAAAATCTTCCACTGAGAACTGATTTTCCCTAAGACTTTCAAGGAAAAATTACATCCCTACTTTAACACTCTTCCCTCTTGTAATCACATATTTTAAATGAACAGCCATAGATTTATCCAACTTAACTGGATAGCAGACAAGGTACTTTGTATTTTGAGTCTTTATCCTTAAACATGATGTGTTCCTTTTAGATCAATATTTACAATGATGAACTTTTGTTAACTTTGTCAAGGGATAATACCTGATTCTTAGGTATGCTCTTCATTTTGAAAATAGAGCTGTTCAGAAAACACATACTACGGTTCAATGACACTGAGAGTGACAGAGAGGTTGTAGGAATTGAGCAATGAGAACCCTGGGAGAAAAAATTTGGAGAACTGAGACCTAGCTAGAATTATGCCATTGATTGAGGCCTTTTAATAGTGACCCTTTCTGTAAAACAGGAAAATTAATTGCAATGTCAGCTTCCCAATATCTTACTGTGATATAGAAGAACATGTGAAATTAAAGGTAAATGTAAGAATGAATTTTATAGAAAAAAGGCATAGCCCCAGAGTCATCTTCAGATGACTTTAATGGAATAAGCTTAGAACCTTTTTCAAATAAGGAACTTCTTGAACAATATACAGAATACATGCATTGCTGCTTTATTTCCTGGATTACTGGGTACAAAACAGTTTCGTGGGAAAGGCAATGTGAATGAGAAGTAGAGGCAGAGGAGGATCTGTTTAGTGGAGCCAGGCTCTAACACTGCTGCATAAATTATCCCTGTCTCTCCCTTTGTATCTATGACAGATTCTTCTCTTTCCCAGAGGAAAAGGTTGGGTTCTTCAGATTTGAAGTAAAACCTAAAAATAGAAAGAAGTTTTAAAAGGACCCGGGGAGTGGGTAGACTACGCAGAACAGCATACACTCTTGGCAATGAAAAAAGAGCAGGTTTTGGAGGTGAAAGTCATATCCGTGGTACAGGTAGAGGGTCTTTGGCAGCTGTTCTCACCACCGGATTTTTTCAACAATACATTCAGGTGGAATTGAATTAGTAAACTCCTGAAATGAATTCCCTGGCTCCTTATGAAATGAGGTCAGCTTTGAAGTTCAGGGGCACGGTTAGCATCCCCTTAGGTCAGCCCTAGTCTCTCTAATGAGCAGTATCAGATGCCACCTAAGATGCACAGCATGCCAGCACTTCAGCCAACACTGCAGGAGCCAAGAAAATGATTCTCAGCCCGAGGATGACTGCAGATCAGGCGGCTGATGGAGGCCTTTTGAAAGTACAAATGTGAAACAGGCCTTATCGACTACACTTCCTGGCATGTGGGAGCAAAATGTCTTCCCAGTGAGTTCTTGCACAAGGAATGGAGTTTAGAGCCATATCCAAGAGTACTGAGAGACTCCAGAAAAAACAGATGTTCCCTCATCTTCTCTTTGTTTCAGTTAAAAATGACTCTTGCAACATCTAGGGTGGCCTGCATTTTATTGCTGGCAATTGTTCTACAGCAGAATTTATTTTTTTTCTGAAGCCACAGCAGGGTCAAAATGGAACATGTGTCTCCTCTAAAAAGGTGTTCGGAACTTGGAATCAGGCATTTATGTCAGCTTCTGTGTCTCCTGCCGCCTGTGTTCCGTCGTCTCTACTACAGTGGTTCTCTGTGGGGGTGGGAGGGGATGAGGGTGGTGACTTTTTCTCCTAGGGCATATTTGGCCATGTCTGGAGACATCTGGGGAGAGGTGCTGCTAGCATTTGGGGGGTGGGTCAGGGTGCGGCTACGCACCCAACCATACCCAGGACAGCCCTCCCCAAGGATTATCCAGCCCCAAATGCCAAGAGTGCTCTGTTGAGAAATCCTGCTCGGTTAGGACACTTTTTCTTCCATCCGCTACGCCTCGCCTCCAGTAGCTGTCTCAGGGACTACATGGGGAAGCGGGTAGTGCCAACTGTGTTTCACCATCAGTAATGGGCTATTTATGATTAGTTTGTCTAAAATTAATGTTTGGCAATAATATGCATTTGTTTAAGAGCTTTTCCTTTCTTTTAAGTAGTCTCTCATAAAACTTGTAAATAGAAATAATAAGGAAGAAAAGGTAATTTCAAATTTCGTTTAAAAGTCCAAATCATCTTTATGTACATATGGGCCAAATTCCAATTGAAATAATATCTAAGATGCTGTCTGGTAATTTAGAGGGTGTTGGAGATAATCTGGCACTGAGAATAATGTGTTGGCAGTGCCCTCCCTGGTGGTGCCTTGTTTGCTGGTGAGGGGGGTGCCGGGCAGTGCTGGGCAGGGGACTGAGGTGGGCACAGGAGGGGGCAAGGCATAGTCACCAGTAGGAAGTTTTATTTCTTGTGTCATATCAATTAAAAATTTGGGTTGAATTGCATTTTACTCCCCAGAACAAAGATAACATTTAAAATTGTTTATCATTGAAAAAATTGATACTCAATTCTGCCATTGAGGCTTGGAGCATCTGATCATATTAACATGCCCTTCTGGGGGTAAACTCATCTTGGTTTGAGAAGCACAATTATAAGGGGGAAAACAATATAAGAAAACACAGAAGACTTGGATTCCAGTCCCAACTTCCACACTTACTTGCTTATAACTATAAAGAAAGTTCCATCCATTCCTTTACCTAGTCATTCAACAAATGCTAGTGGCTTGTCTACAAGGCACCAGGTACTGTGGATCACAGGTGAAAAGGCAAGGACCCCACTTTGTGGGGAAACCTCTCAGAGAAGACAAAACAGTAACAACAATGGAAACACCAATGACAAGGAATATTTGTTGAGCTTTTATCGTGATCTGCATTGTTATAAGGGCTCTATGTGTATTTTTAGTTCATTTAATCCTCACACCGACTCTATACCATGACTGGTATTATTTACCTGAGGCTACAAGACTGGTAAGAGGTAGAGCTGGGGTTCAAATCCAGGCAGGCAGACTCAGAGGTGATAAAACCCTATTTCAATACTTCCAATAATTAAATGAGTCCCTGCAAGCAAGGATGTGATAGTTATGACAAATAGAAGATGCCATCAGCCATTACAAAGGGGGAAGGTTTAGGAAAGGCCTTCTGGAAAAAGTGGTATTTATTTTGAGACTGGAGGACAAACAGAAGCTAGCCAAGGGAAGGGGTGAGGCAGGGAGAGTGTCCCAGGCAGAAGGGGAAATGTGAGGCAAGACCTCTAGGATATGGAGTGTGGTGTGGTTTGAGGAATAGAGAGAAGTTTAGTCTGCCTGGAGTCTAAAGGTGCCCTGACCTGAGGTGGGGTAGGGAGTTGGGGGGGGTGGATGTATCACAAAGGGCATTTGAAGCTTTTTACATGAAGGGTAAAGGTAAGCTGGGGGAGCCCTTAAAAAGAAGAGTGGTAAGTTCAGCTTCTATTCAGTGAAGGTCATTTTGCGCACAGTGTAGAGAATAAGTAGGAGAATAAACGTGGGGCTGGCTAGAGGCGACTGCTGTGATCTACATGGGATTTGAGGGTGACCCGGGCGGGGCAGAGTGAGGGGGAGAAGTAAACGTGGTATGCCTCAAGTGTGACAAATGCTCGGAAGGAAAGGAAATACATCAGAATAAAGGGTCAGAGGATGAAGAGGTAAGGTAAGAAGGTGACATGTGAACAGAAATCTGAATGACCATGGGTCTAAGGAAGGAGATCGACATCACCAAGCAAGTCATTTTGTCCTCCTGATTATTGTCTCTGCAGTGGCAGGTATTCTTATGAGACACCAATATCTCACAGTCAGAGAGGTTCATACATATACCTTCTCCCCAGATTTCTCAACTTGGAAATTCCTGGAACTCCCGACTTCCCTATCCCTGACCATCCAGGCAAACCACAAGGAACAGCCTCCGAATCAGTGCGGAGCCATTGCTCTGGCCGCCACTCACTTCGGTCATAGTGGACCCTGTGCTGCTCAAATGTCGGCCAGAGGGGGATTTGCCTTTGTATTAAGGAGCTCTCATCCAGTCTGGGGACGAGTAAGGCTTCTCAAGCAGAGTGGTATTTAAGATGAAGGTTGAGGGACCTTGTCTTTTGGTATCAAACGGCTGTAGTGCTGCAATGTTCCATTTTCTGGTGGTGCCAGCATATTATCCTGAAGTTTTTCTACCCTAGTCATCTGGTCAGAAGGACACCCTAGGTGGCCATTGGTGTGGATTGAGGGACAGGAGGCAATTCCAACTGGAGTGGGTGTTAAAGAAGTTCTGAGCCACCTGCTCATCAAGTAGAACTAATTTTTTTTGTTCCTTCTGGATTTGCTTGAGCTTGGTCTCCTATATACTGGTATCAATCAGGAAGAGCCAGCAGGAGTTTATATTATGCAATGTGGTTGCTAGTTAAGCTGTTTCTGTAAGGCTGCTGTCCTTGCAAATCCACAGAGTAGGCCATCGGGAAGGGAAGATCATGAGTAGACTGAAACCTAGGGACATGAGCAGGAACCCCCTGGGGACAAACTAAGAACTGACTTTGATGACCCTTTATCATGGAGTTAAACACCACATACCTGGCCCTGAACTCAGAAAAACTAGGGGAGGATGTAGGGTGCGATAGAGTATTTTCAGGCTCAGATGCTGCTTCATGCTCACGGCATGAGTCAATAGTTCAGCAACATCTGTGTGTATCACAAATAGCTGCTGCTCCTTCTCAGCCTCCTACATGTCTCAAGAATCTTGTTTGTGACCCACCATAACCAGGAACATACAAAAATGGAATTCCAAAAACTGAGGTTCAGCCTAGTCTGGTCAACACATGACAAAGCTGTCATAACATCACTTCCTTTTGATGACAGACCTCTTCTGTGTGCACCTTGTCCTATGGCTAGGTGGGTCAGGCAACGCTGGGTTCACGATGGGACATTTAAGATGAAAGGTCATCAGGTGAGGTCTTCAGTCTTTATTAAGGCTCGGTCACAAGCCAGAAGCTGTTTTTCAGAAGGAGAATAGTTTAGATCTTTGATTTATCACATTAACTCTACAGACGAAATGTATCTTAATATGAGCTTTCTAGTTTTTCACAATCATCTGTGTTCATGTACCAAGACCACTGGATGTATAATCATCATAGTGTGCTAGCTGATAGAGCATTATGACTTGTTTTGATATTTGGTAGGTCAAGTTCCTCTCCTTTTTCTTTTCTATTCCACATTTTCTCTTCCATTTTATAATTAACTTGTCAGGTTCAATAAAAGATCTGTTGGAATTTTGATTTACTATGCACTGGGTTTCTATGATTTGATGGATTTTGAAATTCTTGCAAGTATCCTTAATATTTTAGACCTCTATTTCCTACCTTTTTTTTTTCCTGTACAGAATTCTGAAAGCATTTCTCAGCTCTGTCCTCCAACTTAGTCAACTTAGTAATTTATTCCTCAGGGGTGCCTATTTTGATATTTGGTCTCTCTGAGTTTTATATTTTGATAAACATGTTCTTCAATTTCCAAGATCTCTGACTGGTTCACTGTCAACATAACTCATTTTTATTTCATAGATAAGATAACCTCTCTTATATCTCTGAGTTTATGAATCATACTTTATTTAAAATCCTTTCTGGTTTGCTCTTTTCTGCAAGTTTTCCTCTTTGTTGTCTTTTTTGCCTCTCTTCCAAAGTGTTAGTTGTCTTTAAATATTTTGTTTCTTGCCCCATGTGCTCATTTTTTTAATTTGAGAAGCTCTGTTTACACCTTCTTGGTTGTGCTTCTGTTGGCTGCAACCTGCCTCCAGTGATTTGGTAGAAGGGGAGGATGTGCTCCCTGGTGGAGCATTTGAGGACTTTTGTCTTTTGGTGTGGGGGCTTCCCGTTTCTCTTGTCAGAAGTTACCACTGACACAAGCCAGCCTCTCCAACCTGAGCATTTGAACTAGTTGCTACAATCTAGGAGGAGCTTCTCATCAAAGGGGAGGTGTGGTGTGAAGGACAGTGAAGGCAGGATGGACCCACTGGACTGCTCTAAATGTGATTCCACAGCCCTGATGGTTTCCCTCCTTTATATCAGCCTCATTTGTTTTCCATCTTTTTGGGAAATAGCCAGATTTCTGGTGTACTGATTGATGGGGTTTTTTTTCTAATGCAGGTAAGCAAGTATTCTCTAGTAGACACACACACATACACACACATACACATTCGTTCCCAACTTTTTGTCTTTCTGGGAACACAGGACAGGAGAGGAAGCAGTCTGTGCTCTCAGTCGGCTGTCTTGATCTACTTCGATGTGATGTTCTTCAAGTGATTTAGGTCGCCTCTTGTAATTCTGTAGTGTCCCAGACCACAAGTTACCCCAGGCCTGTTCATGTCAGATGAAATAGTCACAGTCCTGCAGTTTAAAGGCACTAGAGATAAAGCTACCAGAACATAGTGACTCATAGTAATGAGGTTTCATTTGAGAATAATCTGAACAACAAGGGACTCTGGTCTTTGCGCTCTGCATTTTGGAATACTTTCACACTGGGAAAACAGGAGGCAGTGCCTGGTTCCCTGGCTTTTGTTCATAGACTCTCTTGCATACTGTCTGCTTGATGAATGTGTTTTCTCAATGCTGGTAATAATTCCATGGGGGGTGATTCATTAGCAAGTAGAGGCTAAAGCAGTGCATTTTCCTCCTTCTACATATTCATGCTCATTCACTTTGCCATGTGCTCCCAATGTCCATTTCCCTTCCTCAATAAATCACCTTTTGATGAGGAAGAAGTACAAAATATCAGTCATGTGAGGATTTGGATCATGTTTAATTTAGCACCAAGGAAAAAGTTTTTTCTTAATCCAGTAGTCATCTACAGCTATTTTGATTTGCCCCATCTGAAGCCCAGACAGCTGGCTTCCACACCAGCTGGGGGCTCGGAGGATTCGTGCTCAATTCCTGCTGTAAGCCTGGGGGTTAAACTGTAAATCAGGAATGGCTCCAAGTAACAACTTTGCTGAATCCCATCTTCTTTCTCTTTCTGTTGGCTTTTCTAGTCTTCCATTTTTCTATTCTTCTATCGTTGACCAGAACAGCTGGGGTTCAGCCTCAGATTAAGGGGCACAGAGGAGCTGTGGGAGCATCCAGCTGCCACATTGCTTCCGCAAAGAAGAAGTGAATAGACTCTTCTCTGGGTTTAAATACAATCCTTACAAATCTGGGATCAAGTGGCAGACTATGAGCTTCCACTTGCTCATCTCTGTGTCAGGTCTTCACTGCATATACAATTAAAGAACAGGCCAATCACAGTGGTTAGACTTGTGTTTGCGTGTGTGTGTGGGAGTGTGTGTGTGTGCATGTGTTTATTCCCAGCCTTAAGCTACAGAAATGAGGGGTGAAGCTCTGAACTGAGAGGTACTCATCTGTAGCTTGACCAGACTCTCTACCTGTAGGGCTGACGACCCTGGAACCAGTGGAAGGCAGCCTCTGAGGTATAGTCACAGATCAGGAATTTGGGGTGCAAGCTTTCATTAGGAATTAGCAGCTGTGAGAAAGAAAGAGGGACTGGGCAGAGGAAGCAGTGAGATGATGCTGTAGGCCTGAGAAGTCTTGGGCAACCTGGTGGGACCTTGATGGGGGGGGCTCCCATCAAGGTTGCCCTCATCAGGTCAAAGTTGTGGCATCTTCATGCCTCTGCCCTGCTCGGTTGCTGAGCACGGACTGCCTCAAAAAGGGAATGGCTGAGGGTGGGGAGGTTCTAAGCAGCCGAGGCAGAACCTGAGATTCTGACAATGGAGGCTGTCTGCTGATTGTCTTCTCCGCAAAAGAAAGCAAGTCTTTCCTCCTTCCTTGAAGGCCCGTCTGGCCAGTACATCCCTGTATCTGCCTCAAGATGATGGGAAGAACATTTGCCCTGGAAACAGAGAAAGCACGGAAAGAAAAAGCCCAAGCTTTTTTCTGGGAACAGTAGTAAGGGGGTACACGGGGGGGGCACAATTATAAGTTCTTGATATTTAAATTATCTTTCAGCTCAGCGCCTTTTACTGATAAAGTTCCAAGGGAGAAAGAGGTTATCCTAGGAAGCAAGTCAGTGTAACAGTTCTATGGTTCTAAGCTGAGGAAAGGCATCTCTTACTTTGGCCTAAGAGCAGCATTTAGAACAGTAGTAAGAGACTGAATATATAACAGCTTACGGCCATATCATACCTAAAAATAGAACTGTTCCCAGCCAGCCCAGGAAACCAGCCCATTAATTTTGGTAACCCACCCAGGAAGCCAGCCTGCTATCTCCATCAGACTTACAGAAAATCAGACACTATCTCTAGCAACAGTTCAGGAAGCCAAACCCTAACTCCTGTACCAATTGACCCTAAGTGGCTATGACTTGATTAATAAATGACAGCTTTCCTAATTTTTTATCCCTAATTTTTTGCTTCCAACTTAGACCCAGCCAGAGAAAGCCAGATATGCACCCGTAAGCAAATGCAGAGGGTGCCCTGCTTCTAGCTAGCCAACCCCCAGCTTTCCGCGCCAACAGCCTCCAATCAGGGCCCGGCCTGCTTTCTGCTAGGAAGCTGCTTCCCACTCTGCCTGCCTTTGAGTCTTTGCCAAAGCCGAAGGGATGGCCTCATGGAGAGCAAGCTCTGAATAAGCTGCCTGTGCTTGTGTTCATGTGGCTTGTCTTCATTTATTCCTCCAGCAGGGAAGACAATACTTCTGAGCTATCCCATGTGCCAACTGGAGAAGCAGAATAAAGAAGGAGCCCCAGAGTCCGGGAATGTGGGGACCCTGAGCCGCAGTGACGCCAGCACCACCTGCAGGCATCCGGGCCTCGAGTGAGGGACCCTGGTGCCACAGGAGGAGAGACCTTGCCCCAGAGCAGAGGACTCTGGGGCCGTCAGTCTAGCAATTATGCTGCAGGAGCTGAGCCCAAGAATCTGCTTTGCCCAAAATACATTCCCATCTAGGAAAAGATGGGACATACACATACAACATCTGATTAAGTATCTATTGAACACTGAATATATGCCAGCCTCAGTGCTAGGCACAGGGAACAAAATGATGAACAAAATAAAAATCGCACAGACTTGGTTTCTCCACCTACAGTATCTAGGCCTAGTAAGTATTTAATACCATTTTTACAATGTAAAAAATCAGGTAGATAGAAATGCTAGTGTGGCTTTGAGGAGAAGTCTCCAGACTGAAAATCGAAAGCCATGTGAGTAGATATCTTAAGGAAGGAAGACTTTCAGACCCTCTCGTCCCAGCTCTGCCCTGTGTGTGCATGCACATGTGTACAAATGCACATCTGAATATTGCCTTGGGCTATTTAACATGTCTATGCTCCAATGTCTTCATATAAAAATGTGATTAATAATAAGTCTCCTTCCTGTCATGGATTGAATAAAATGATAAAAGAAATGTAGATGTGCAGAAGAGCTTACAGGCATTATCATTTCCTGCCCTCCCACAGCAATGGGAGAGCTTAGAGGCAGATGTAAACACCCAAATACATCTAGGGCAGCCAATTCTCCTTAGCTTCTCACAAGTGGTATTTGCAATCTGTGATCTTTTTTTGGGTTCAGTTCAGATGTCTCCCTGTCTCCCCTCCAGGGTGGTTTCTCACTTTTGCTTCTTTCTTTGCTGAATTCTTATTGCTCTTAGGTTCGATGTCTTGTGTCAGGAAGCTGATAGGACTGAGATGGGATCCTTGGACAGGTTGGCTGGATGGAGTCAGCTTCCCTTCTGCTTCCCAGCTCGGCCCTGGGTGGAAGGAGACAGCCTTTCCTGAGGAGGGCCATTCCAAAGTCATGGATGTAGAGACATGAAATCCCCAGCTTGAATCACAGCGCCGTCTCTTGCCTGGCGTACTTCAAGGGCCTGGAACTGGTCTCTCTGAATCCATGTACACCTTTCTAACTCATTTTTGCCAGAGCTGCCAGAGGAGTATTTTGAAAATGTAAAACTGTTCATATCACATGCCTGCTCAAAATCAATGATATCTCACTAAAATCAGACGAAGCTATGAGGGCATTTCAAAATTCAATCTGATATTACTTTAATACCTGTAAAAATTGTGGTTCTAAAAGATAGGAAGAACGGGACCAGAACTGAGGACAGGTTGAAACAGTATATAGATTTGTTAACTCCAATCAAGTGGAGAAGCCACCAGGATGGGGGCTATAGACCAAACTGACATGCAAATTAGGTAATTCTGTGACTTAGATCCTAGCTATAAAAATAGGACTTGGCTTGGCAGTCAGAGTGGAATGAAGAATTTCCCTGGATGTCTACAGTTCCAGATATCATACCACTCAGAGATTTGGTCAGGCCAAGAAAGTCTAAATATTCCCCCAGAAAAGCAAGCTGAAAATTGCTTGAAGTGGCAGGATTTCCTTCTTTTTTATGGATGAATACCATTTGTGACAACATGGACGAACCTGGAGGGCATTATGCTAAGTGGAATAAACCAGAGAAAGACAAATACTGCATAATCTTACTCACAGGTGGAACCTCAAAAAAAAAAATCGCACCCACGGAAAGAGTGGAATGGTGCTTGCCTGGGGTTGAGGGAGCGGGAAATGGGGAGATGTTGGTCAAAGGGAACAAAGTTGCAGTTAAGCAGAATGAGTAAGTTCTGAGAAAGTGATGTACAACACGGAGACTATAGTTAATAATACTGTATTGTATACCTGAAGGTTGCTGATAGAGTAGATCTTTAGTGCTCTTACCACAAACACACACATAAGGTGATGGGTTAATTGACTTGCTTATGATCATTACAGTGTCTATGTATATTAATCATCATATTGTATACCTTAAATAATTTTACTTATTAATTGTATCTCAGTATAGTTGGAAAAATTTTATTTGAGATGACGCAGTTTTTCCCTTGATGAGTAAGCCCCTTTAACTCCAGAATTAAATGTAGATATTAAGAAAATAAAGACTCATAGTAGTTTTGATGTGATCTGTGTACATTTGTTAGGCTAAGCTCCTATAATGGGGAAGACTGTCTGACCTATTAGAGTGTGAGTAGCTTAACTTTGTGATTTCAGTTTAAAAATAAGAAAATGACTAGTTATTTTAAGTTGGTGACTTATTTGAAATCCTGCTAAGCTTGTACATGTCATTGAGACGTTTAAGAGACCTGAAGAACCCGTGTATTTGCAACATTTGTAATGATTACATAAGTACTTGGGAAAATATGTCAGACAGCTGCAAAACTAGAAAAAAATCAAATATTAAATTTATAAATGTAGTGTAAAGTGCTTCAAGGCATAAGTTAATTGTTCGTAAGTGGAGGTCAAACGTCAGACCCCTGAAACCCTTAAATGATGATTAAAATTTGCTAGGCTTTGAAACTGAACTGTGAAATTCCTTCAGAGCTTAACATCGAACTAATTTATGACTTGTGACTTCAATACAATGTTAATTTTAAAACGAATTAAACACTGGAGTTTAATTTTTGTTCACCAAAAATGTCTCCTCTCTGAGCTCTTACAATAAACTCTAAACTCCCTGGCAGGGCATCCAAGGCCCTGGATAACCTGGATTGGATTTGGATCTCTGTGTGCATCTCATCTTCTTGTCCAGCCAGGTATCCAGCCCCATTTACTTACTTCCTTTTCAAACACATGGAATCCTTTCCTACCTCCCGGCCTTTGCACTTGCTGTTCCCTCTGTGTGGAGAGCCTTCTCTAGGGCCCAGGGCTTTGCTTCTTCATCCTTCCCAACTTATCGGAGCGGTCTTTCCTGAAGTGAGGTCACGGCAAGATGCTCCTGTTCACCCTGTGTGAGGGGACTTCTTTCCTCTGGACCCCATCACTCTTTCTTTCTTTCAGATGAATCAGCTCAATATTTAATTATTTAAAATGATTACATGATTTGCTTTTATCATTCTTTTCCCATAGAATGTAATCTCCATAAAAGCAGGCAGTTTGTTTTGTTTACAGCTGAATTTAGTAGTTGCTAAATATTTATTGATGAAAGGATTGACTTTATTTATGCTTAAAGCAAAGATGGGATCACACTACCCTGTGGCATCAGTAATTTCTTTTTCATCTAACAAGTACTGAATAATTTTTTCAAGTTAAATATGTATGTTCCTCATACTCACTGAAGAATACATAATGTTCCATTATATGGCTACATTATAGTTGGAAGAATGATGAGGAGAAGTTTTCCATTTTAATGAAGCCAAATTTATCACTTAGCAAATGGAGGGGGAGAAAAAAGCATGTCTTTAAAATAGCAGAATTGCAAGGAAGAAATACCTCAAAATCACTTATATGAAGAATCAGAAAAAAATCTGCTAGAATATCTTTTATTTTCTTTCTCCAAAAGGACACTAGAAGAATTTACCATTATGTAACAAAGACAGTAATGGTAAGGAAAAAAATAAACCAAACCGAGTTTAAGAATAGGATAATGTCAAAGCAGATATAAGAGAGAAAAAGACATTTTAATGAACTAAATCAATATTAGAATTAAAGTAAAAACTGACAGAAAAGAAGCATTGTGGAAAATAAACTTGAGAAACCTTTAAGGAAAAAGATCAAGCTGAGAAAATAATGACATAGAAAATTACAAAGAGAGACATGTAATATAAAAATTGCAGGTGTAAATCAGAATAACTGGCGCACTACTTCCACAGAAGAGAGAGAAGAAGGAATTGAATATTCTTCTTAAATGTTTTCACTCTATTTCATATTAAATAACTAAAGAGAATTAAATACCCAGAGAAATCCTGTTTAAAATTTTGAACTGGGTTGATGAGGAAAAGATTATCCAGATACCAACAGGAAAATATTACTCTTCAGCAGAATCTAAAGACCAGATGACAATGAAGAGAAATCTCAAGAGGCTGTCGGGAAAACTGTGTGAGCAAATAATTTTATGCATGGGGAAGTGACCTGTCATAGGAAAGTCACTAGAAAGATACTGTTCAGTATAGAAAGTTCCACAATAGAAATGAAGAACTCAAGAATGTGGATATCATGTATTCCTGTGCTGCAAACTGAGGTGTTAAACCAGGCACCCTTTGTATTTTTTGCTGTTTGTTGATTCAGGGCATGGTGACCTGGTGAAACTTGAAAATTCTTTGCTTTCTCACTAATTCTCTTTTGACTTCTTTTTCTGTGCCAGGAAATGTGTTCCCCAATGCCCCTCTTTCTACCCACTGTTCAGATCGACTTCTTGACATAGTTGAAAACTGCATAAAAAATTACTGTGCCTTTCAGTTTCCAGCACTTGCTAAGTATGCACCAACTAATAATACAGCAGGCCACAGTGTAAGTAAGGAGAACTGTTCAACAAAAAGCCTTTTTGCTCTCAGAAAAGCAGAATTGCATGAAACTCCACAATGGCCATTGAGTTGCCAAAGAATTTAACAATATTTGGCATTTTATATTAAATGGACCTAGTCATTTTTTAACCATCCAATAGAATATTTTTTAGTCACCAAACTCTTGTTCAAACAATCCTCCATTCTGGGTCTGTGTGTATTACTGAGTTAACTATCCTTAAATATTTATACATGTATTCTTTCAGTTATAATCGCAACCATGTGAAAAAAGACAGAAAAAAAATTTTAAGGAAATTCACTGAACAGTTTTTATCTCGGCAGGATGGAGATATAAAAACTTAAAAAATTTTTTTGTACATCACTCTAACAATTGTCCCTCTTTCTTAAGTGATACATTTTTTGCTGCTATCTGCATCATTCCCATCAGCATATAAGCATGCTGTTGGAGTTCTTCCCATCTGAAAAACCTTGTCTTGACCTTTTCCTACCTAGCTGTCACCCCTTTTTAAGAAAAACTTTCAGACAGTTGTCCACATACTTGCAGTTTCCACTTTCTCTCTCCAGTTCTGTCTTAAGTTAACCAAAATCAGTTTTGTGTCACTGAAGCCTTTCTTACTGAGGTCTCCAATGGCCTCCACTTTCCTAAACCCACTGGTCAGTTCTTCCTCATCCTCCGTCAATCAGCAGCCTTTGACACATAAGCCACCCTGCGTCCTCACTTGCTTCCAGACACTCCCCCCAACCCCCACCCCATGGCTTCCACTTCCATCTTGTCCGTTTCTAAATTCTTCTTTGCCCCAGCCTTTTGCCATTGCAGGGTCCTAGAGCTCAGCCCTACATCCCCTTCTCTATCAATATTCACTCCCTTGGTGATTTCATCTAGTCTCAATGTTCTAAATGAAATTGTATTCGTTTCTTAGGAATCCTGTATCAAATTACCACAAACTTGACAATTTAACACCACTGACATTATTTCCTCAGTTCTGGAGGCTGGAAGTCCAAAATCCAGCAAAGCTGGAGGTAGCTGTTCTCCAGGGGGAAATATTTTCAGGTAACGATCAGGAAGAAATAAAATTCCCCTTTGGTAGTTATAGTAACTATAAACTCTGACTCCAACGGTGTCTAAAAAGTAAACATAGTTCAAGAGCAAACCTTAATTGGCTCCCACTTCACCCTTCGCTTCTGCAGGAAGAGGAGAGGCTGGAGTGTGAGCAGGAGGGGATTTACCCCATTGCCTGCTGCCCCGGCAACTCATTCACCAGCACCTCCCACCAGATCATCCACGGATATGTTCATTATGGCAACTGTTTAAAGCTTCCTCATTTGCACCATTTCCTTTGAGCTGCACAACAGCTTTATGTTGCTGTTGGCAAGATTGAGAATTTCTGTGGTATTTTCCATCTTGAAAATCGGAACTTGTGAGAGGTTAAAGCCCATCCAGTGTAATGATAACCAGCAGAGTGGGGTCTCAGCTTCTGGCACCAGCGTGTTGATTTTCCCTCTCTTATGGTGCTTCTTATTTAGTGTTGAACACGGACACCTTGAGTACAATGTCCATTTTGAATTGAGTTTATAATAAATAAAGGTTTGCAAAATGTCATAGTTGGGAAAATTTTCTTCTCTTTTCTTGACCTGCCAGTATTTAGAGTTGGCAATCCATTTATAGCACACTTACTCTTCATCAACAGAAGTCGCTTTATTTCCATCTTAAATCAAAAGGGAGTTCATCAAGGGAGCCTGCAGTAACATGCTGTAAGTAAGCAGTTGTGAAATGAAGATGGGCTGAGGGAAAACGGTGGGGAATTGACCTCACTGTCTTACGTACTGTGTTAAGATTTTCAGTGTGGATAATAGAAATGATTTACCATTTCTTACACATTGGTATAAAATAAGCCGAAGCCGGTTATATACTTGGGTTTTCAAAGGATAATATTTCACCCTCTTGAGGTCACAGAAACTAGGGGCTTATGAATAAATTTTCTATTGGTTAAGAGCACAGACTTTGGAGTAAGACAGAAGTGAACTTGAAGCTCAACTCTACTATGCACAAACTATAAATCTCAAACACTTTACTCAATCCTCAGTTTCTTCATCTGTAAAGTGGGGACAGTCTTGTAGACCTGTTATAGGACTATTAGTATTTGTCTTGTCTTATCTTATAGGATCTACTTACCTTATAGGATCATTACTATTTAAAAGGGAGGGTTTGGGTGCTTTGACTGGTACTGCAGCCATGGTCTGAGGATGTTGAATTCTGTCCTTCTTGGACTTCTCCTTTGCCCTCATGCTCCCAAGAGGTTTGGAAGCACCTGGAACAATAGCAGACAGGTGTTTTTAAGTTTTGGCAAGATATGTTTTTGTTTTGTGTTCATTGGGGTCGTTAGTCCAGATAACTTAGCCTGTAATTACTTGGACCATGTCTCAGTTGTGGTGGTTGTTCTGTTGTTTTTGTTGACACTATTTCTGAAGGTGGAGAGTAAAGCTGGTGAATCCCATGTGTCAGTCTGAACCTTTGTTTCTTCAGCTTTGAGATGAATTCCTTGGCCAGAGGCAACACTGTGTGGAGTATCACGTCCGTACACAGCCTCAGTAAGCTTTCAGGTGATGGTACCATGGCACAGGAGATAAGAAAGGCAGACCCAAGCGGTTCATCCTTCCTTGGCCTAAAACCCTGTCTTGGTTTCACCTGCCGTGAGGACTTGTCCCTTTGAGGTGTGGTGTCTTATCCTAGGCCTGGTGAGGTCACTGTTGCAGGAAAACCAGGACCTGTAGTCGGTGCACCCAGGCTGGCCTCAGAGCAGATGGTCATTGTTACCAAGTGTACACAGAGGCCGTTGTGCTTTCACAGCTGTGTTGTGATGAGTGCCTTGAATAGGAAGTCTCCCAAGCAGAGGCCAGTTTAGCCAAGAATGGGAAATGAGGGGCAGGGGCACATGATGGGCATCCCAAGGGACATGTCAGTGCCCTTGTTTCCCAGCATGTTCGCAGGGTCACTTATTCCCGAAATGACAAATGTGAAAAAAGAACATTTTCTACATTAGCGCATGGTATGAACAATTCCCCCTGAGCCTGTCTGCTGTGTGATTGGCTCCAGAGTTTATTGATCTGGTGGTCACTAGGATCACTGGTCTCCAGATCTGGAGGGTACTCTTCTGGGCAATACAAAGCTATCCGTTCTGAACTAAAACTGCTTTTTCTAACTTGCTCCAACCATTGGTCTAGTGCTCTCATTCCTCTCAGCTAGTGACCGTGATAATACTGATGAATCTCTGAGATTTTTCTTGTCTACCTTTATTGCCTGAGGATGAGAGTCATATCTGTCATCAGGATGGTTCCTATGGGTAATCAAAGCAGGCCATTCATTCATTCATTTTTTCTCAGTGCATGTTTAAGGAACACTTTGAAAGTTCGCTGGGAGTTGGAGCAGTAAAAGAAACCAACCACAATCTAGCACAGAAGAAAGATGTCAAGTCATTAAAAGGGTTCTGAGTGCTGTAAAGGGAAAATACTGAGCACTTTTATCAGAAGAAAAAGCATTTGACAGCGGGTGCTCATTTATTCACTCATTTGTGCATTCATGAAAACATACTCTTCAGACACCTACTATGTGCTAGGCCCTAATTTGGCTATTAGCATACAGCAGTGAACAAGACAAAATTTCTACCCCCACGGGGTGTATATTAAAACAAGAAGAACAATAACATTTTAAGGTCTGGAGAAGTCCCATGAAGAAAACAAGGTAAGGGGCAGGAAAGTGATAACAAGAGATGAGTTATTTTTCATTGTGCGGTGACAGCAGGTTTCTCCGGACAGATGACTGAGCCCTGGTTGAAGCGAGAGAAGAAACCTGTGAGCATCTCGGGGAAAGCGTCCCAGACAGAGAGCAGCAAACACCAAACCTGAGCACCTTGAGGAACTGCTCGGGGCCAGCAGGGAGTCAGGTGCAGAGAGAATAGGAGAAAGGGCGAGGCATATGCCCGGAGGCACAGCCTGGGACCAGGTCACGTGGGGCCTCCTAAACTGTGTAGATGTTGAATGTGATTCTAGTAAGAGAGCTTTACGCTGGGGAATAACCCAATGTGATGACTACCTTGTGGAGAACCGATTATGTTCTTGAACCAATCTACTGCTGTTTGAAGAAACTACGGATTGATCTGTCATCTCGCAGATACTAATTCTGATCTGTGAACTGTAGAATGGGTTTAGTTCCACTGTTCCCTTAAACCAGAAATTTTCTAAATTTCAATGCCACAGTGCAGGCAGAATTATTGGCATGAAATAACGAAACCATGACAGTTCTGCTAGGAAGACATGATAGCATTTTTATAATGGCTGGGACTTACTAAACAACAGGACAAAATGACAGTATCCCCTTTTTTTAATATCTCATACTGTTCTCGGCTTCCATCCGTGAACACTTTATTGGTTCTCTTGCTTATGAGGGTATCACGAGCAAGTCAAATGCAGTCCTCATCATTTATCACAGCTGTATTCCAGCCAGGAATGGACCCAGGAGTTTAGGGGGTCCGAACAGTGTATGCTCTAGTTCAACATAAAAGGTGGCTGGGATTAAGATGGAGAGTCTAGAGTGGGTCTTGACCAAATGCTAAGTGAAGAACTAGCAAAATGATAAGAGCATTTTGTGGAATAAGGAAGGACTTTGTCAAAACAAAAATGCTTTATGAAAAGAAGCTATATTTTTACAAGGAGCTGCCAGATGACACTTCGGGCAGAAGCTATTCATTCTCTTTAAAATATGTCCCTAAAGAAGAGTCTTCACTCCTCAGCAGAGTGTCAATGTAACAAAATCCCTTAGCCATGAGCAGCTAAGACCTATGATTCTATAATTAGTTGTTGCTGATTCAACAACCCCTCAGGTTGGGTATTTTCTTTGGGTTTAATTTATCCTGGAGGCCTGGATACATTTTACTGAAGGTTTTCAAGCATGGGCTAGACTGCTTTTTAGTAGTTCTTGAAGGGGCAATGGCAAATATGGAAAGGGTGACTGGATCAGATGACCTCTAAGGTCTATTTCAACCCTGAGATTCAATGATTATAGGATAGCATCTTGAATTTCAAGTCCAGAAATACTGAACTTTGCTTTCTGTAATCTTACCTTCTGATGATTCAAAATTGATCTGTAAAACATCTTTTGAATTTCTATGCTAGTTTGAGAAAAACAATTTTCCCCTTGAGAACAGAATGTTTCAGTCCTTGAACATCCAATTGAACCTTTTTTTAATAATGAAAAACTGTGAAAAATATGTGAAAAAATTGTAAGACAGCAACAGTCCAAAAGAGTGGCCATGATAATAAAGATGTTCTACATCTGAGCCATTGCATTCAGTTGCCACTAGACAAAGAGGAATACTGAGTATCTGAAATGCGGCTTGTGCAACTGAGGTATTAATTTTAATTTTTACATAATTTAATTAATTTAAATTTAAATTTACATAGCTACATATGGCCGGTGGCCAATCTCTTGGACAAAACAATTCTGAGACAATCTGAAGAACAGTACTAAATAACACAGGTGGTTTGAGAATTCAAGCATTTCTATTTTTACCCCAAGTCAAGAAACATGATTATTTACCCACATTTTATCTCCAGTCTTGGTATTCTGAGATGTATGTATGCATGTACATATACATTCTCTCTCTCTTCTATCTCTGCCTCTATCTAGCCATCCATCCATCCAATATTTTAAATAGCACATTTTGCAACATGTGGATGGACATATAAGGGACTGGAGGACAAAAAGAATATGATGGAAGTTCTTTGTGTACAATCCAAGGATAGAATTATCATGCTTTTTTTTTCAAAAAGGAAGGCTAGGAAAAAAAATTGGCAGAGAGAGTGTAAGCTACCTACTTGTTCAGTGTTTGACACATCATTAGGGCAAATAAATGCCTGGGAATTCATTTGGGAGATTGAAATCATATACTCCCTAGAAGCAATTAAGATTTCAAAGATCTTTGCTAACACTTTGTGCTCTGCAATACACAGACAAAGGTGGGGGAAAAAAGTGTTTGGAACAGTTATGTCCTTTGTTCACTTTTCATAACTGTGACGCTTTTTGGTAATGAGTTTGAAGAATAAGAGATTTTAAAGAAAGGGTAGTAGGAAAGGATTGATGGGTTGAACGGAGTTTGATAAGAGCTTGTAAGAGACTATGGTAGTTGCCTAGTGGGCAAAGAGTAAAAATAAGATAGTCAGAAATTTTAATAAAGGATTAATTTCTTCCTTATCTCCATTAAACATGCCATTATAGAAGAAATCTTAATCTTAAACCAGAATCATTGCAGGTCCAGTATCTCTCTCCTCCAGCTGATTCTCTTAACAGGCTAAAACAATTCTTCTACTTTGAACTTTAAATGGTTCCTCATTGCTCACAATGTCAAGATACATTCCGTAATTATCTGGTTCTCACAGTTTTTCACTGAATTATACTCAATGGCAAGGACATGAAATTGACTGCTGGGAAATCTGGGCACTGGCTTGAAGTTGGGACACATTAGATATTTGGCTCTTAATCTTAAAAATTCATGTGTGATTGGTGCATCCAGATGGCTCTGTATTTCTCTGATTATAAAAATAATGTTTTAAAGTACTCTCAGGAAAAAAGACAAGATGGACAAACATATTTCCTGCCTGAAATCCTGTTTCACTGGGTGGTTGGTTTATGTGTAAATATTATTATATTGAATTGATCAATGGCAGAAAGTTGGGTTGAATGAAGAGCGATGAAATAATACATTTGATTTGCCATACAGACGATTTCTCTGTTGTTTCTTGGTGTCACAATATTTCAATAACTCAGACTTGAAATATGTAAATATGAATAGTAATTTTTTTTCCTTTATTCTTATAGAAATTTCATCAGCGTAATCTCTGGAGAGATAGGTCCGTGTGTGTCCAGAGCAGTGAAGAGTAGAGTAATGATTTCAGGCTGCTGTTGGTGGCTTTTTGATAAGAATCCCTCCAGGAGAGACACCAAGGTTGAATAATATGCAGACTAGAATAATTTCTGATTCATGAGTTGGAGCTCTCCTACTGCCTCAGGAAAATCTTCCTCAGAGGAGGTTTTTCAGAAGAAAGTTGATGCTTTTGAATTTTTATTTTAGCACTGCTTATTTTAATCAGATTACAATGAACCAAAGTCTTAACTCTTAGTTCTCATGATTTAATTTGCCACCTAATGCTCAAATTTAATTTTCTTTACACAAGCATTTTTAAGTATTAAATTTTGTGACTTTTATCAGGACAATACATGTACATGGTTGAAACATCCCTACCATGCTCCATCACTGGCTGGGGGCAGTCTCGGTGAAATGTGATTCCATGTGAATGTGGGGATGAAATTCCGAGAGCAGGAGCCGCGTCTCAGGCACACGGTTCTCCCCTCAAAGGCAGAAACACTGCTATTTGTTGGCTAAGCCTTGAGACTTGTCCCCTTGGAGTGTGGTCTCGTAGGTCAGGCCTGGGTGGGTCACCATTGCTGGAATATCAGGAACTTGCCCTGGTTGTAACCGCGTGGGCCTTTGAGAAGAGACTCAGACCAATGCCGGGCAAGGTCCACTGTGCCGTCATGGCTGCCTTGATCACGAGTCCATCAGACAGGAATAGGCTGGCTGTGGGAGGAGGATGACCAGCATTCACAGGCACTTCATCCTGATCCGTGAGGGCAGGTTTCTCGGCTGTAGGCTAGGAGGAGGGCATTGTAAGAAACCTTCCTTAAAGGTTTCTCAAGATTTTTCAAACTTTTCATGTAAGGGCTCCCAGTTGGTAAAATGACTCATATCTGGAAACTGTGAAGAGTGGCAGCTGCTACTGACAGTAGCGAATGTTTCCCACACCTGGACCAGACCCCCTCCCCTGGGCGCTATTTGTGGAGCCCGCCAGCCTTTGGTTCCCATCTAGGCTGGAGGTAGGAAGGGAAGAGAGGAAACGATTGCTCCCCAAAACCATGTCAGTGACTCTCCTCCATCGTTCACGTCTCTCTAAGACTGGAGTCTTAACTCGCCTCCTTTCTCTCTCTCCGACGGCCTCCTTTATGTGTATTCTTGGCTTCAACTTCCTCAGTTCCTATGAATCAGTTGACATTTCTCAATCCATTTTCTGTCTTCCAGAGTAAGTTTTCAAAGCCACTTCCCATTTCATTGACGATGTCTCTGAGCACTCATTTTTTTGTCATCTTGTTTGTTCTACCAAATTGCCCATTTTTGCCACCCCATTGAACACAATAAGAAAATCAAGAGGCAAGCACTTTATTCTTAGCGAATGATGACATGAATACTGATGTCCTTGCTATGTAATGGCCTGCAGTCTGACAGCCACCACTCCAGCAGTTTTCATTGATTGGGTTCCACACCTGCTTTTTGATTCAATTTTCCCTGTTGACTCTGTCCACTAAAATACTCACGGAAATTTTTTCCTTTTCTTTTTCCTCACCAGCTATTTTCCATCAACTATGTTGTACATTGACATGCTTTCACAGAAGACCACCACTAAAATGACAAAATATTGAACATTTATTCTTTCAGCCAGTCGTAAACAGAGAACTTCAGTTTTTCAATCAGTTTTTCAGTATGTCTTCTGAGTGTATTAAATTATGCCATTTGGAACCGTAGTTTGATAAGGACATATTTTACATTTGCTCTCTCTTTTTTGACCTAAAATAGATCTGAAAATATCAAAAGCCTATCAAATATCTCCTATTACATGAGTTTACTCTTTTAATGCATTGCTGACATTGGTTTACAGGTAGTGTGAAACAGTGTTTGTTTAATTGTGCTTTGTTTGTATTTGTGATTGCATGCTAACAGCTTTCATGATTGATTTAAATATCACTGCAGAAGTGATCTTTCATGTGTATATTGCTAATAGTTTTCTAATGGGAGTACAAGTTTTAGTCACCAATTCCAATGTGTGGAGAGGGGTGTCTTCCCACACATCCAACAAGCAATGCTTCACACCCCATCTGGGTGTCCTACAATTCAACTCAATTCTGACACTATCCACCCGGAGATACATCAGATAGCACAAATTAGGAAGTTTAGTCCTACAATACTGTCCCCCCACCGCCTCCACCTCAGACTCTAATCAAAAGTCCAGGTTGTTAAACTGTGCTTCCGACCGACAGGCTATAAATCAGAGGTTCCCATGACCCCCTTCTTAGGTTTGGTTACTTTGTTAGAGCAGCTCACAGAACTCAGGCAAACATTTCACTTATTAGATCACTGGTTTATTACAAAAAGATAACTCAGAAACAGCAAGAATGAAGAGGTGCATCGGGTGGACATGGGGAAAGAGCACAGATCTTCCATGCCCTCTCCAAGCACACCACTCCCCCAGGGCCTGCATGTGTTCACCAACCTGAAAGTTCCCTGAACACAGTTCTTTGGGTGTTTATGGAGGCTTCAATTACACAGGCACAATTGATTAAATATTTGGCATTAGTGACTGATTCAACTTCCAGCCTTGCTCCCCTTCCAGGAGTCAGGGGGTAGGACTGAAAGTTCCAGATTTCTAAGCACATGATTGGTTCTCTTGCCAACCAGCCCCCCAGACACCTTTGCCAGAAAAAAAGACACCTTTGCCACTCGCATCACTTAGGAAATGCCAAGGGATTTAGGAGCTCTGTGCCAGAAACAGGGATAAAACCAAATATGTATTCTGTATTATAAATCACAGTATCACAATAAGACATTAAAATTAAGTTCATTTGTTATTCACTTACCATTTGGAGGACATCGTCATTGCTTCTAGTTCTGGGCAGTTATGAATAGGGATGCTTTAAATATTTGTATGCAGATTTTTATGTGGACATGTTTTCAGCTCATTTGGGTAAATACCCAGGTACATGATTTGTGTGTGTGAACCTGTTTGATTTTGTAAGACACTGCCAAAACTGTACCTAGCTGCACCATTGTGCATTTCAACCAGAAATGAAGGAGAGTTCCTGTTGCTCCACATCTTTGCCAGCATCTGGTGTTCTTCAGAGAGAAGAAAAGTGACTGTGGTGAGAGAATTGGACACAAAAGAAGGAAAAGTGTTAAAGAAGGAAAAAGTGAAGGAGAGTGTCTCCACTCTGCTCATGAAAAACTTCAGCAATGATTTTTTCCACGGGTACTTGATCTCAGGGGAAAAAAAATGTAAACCCCCCAGGAAGCAATAAGTACAGAGCAAATTTGGATTTTAATAGCTATTCAATATTATAGAGCTTGAAAAGGAGAGTTCAGGAGAATGTAGCCTTGTTATTCAACAATGTGGGGCTCACCATTGAACTAAGGAAAAAGATCTTTAAGGAAAGCTTGCCTTTCCATGACAGCCCATAGTCACTCCTAATTGCCAAAACCTACAATCTGAAAAAAAAAAGAAAGCTAAGTTGAAATTGACACAGTGGGAGATTTATCCAAAAAAAGTAGCAACCATAGAGTTAATAAGATTCTTCTATTGGATACTTTAAAAAAATTCAACATTCTGTAAAAATAACAACAATAATAATACTAACAGACTGTTTATCTATTGTAGCTATTGTTTTTAAAGTGTGAGGCCAATATAAAAACCATAACTACATTATAATTATTTCTTGCTTTTTTTGGTCAAAGAGGGGGCCATTGTCTTCATTGCAGGGATGTCTCACAACCATATATGGGCTTTTTTTTTCCCACTTTTACTTTTTACATTTCCAAATCTATGTAAACTTCACCTTAAAATTTTGGAGAAGATGTCTGAACTGATTTCTCAAAGAGAGTAATGGTTCCCTCATACACTCTTTCAGAAAATCCTCAGTGAGCATTTACTGAACATCAGGCCCTCTTCTAGGCTCCAGGGATGAGGGATGAATAAGACAGAGCAGCTCAGCTTCTGGACCTTATATTTGAGTGGTGATACCATTCAATAAACAAGTAAGTAAGGTAAAGTCAGATAATGACAAATCCTTTGATGAAAACAACTTAGTTTAATTGTATAGTGTGGAGCAGGGAGAAGCTTCTGTAAAAGTTCAGAAAAGAATTTTTGAGGAGGTGTCATTTGAACTAAGACCTCACTGATGGGAAAGGAGCAGATGAGCAGAAACCTTGGGGACAAGAGTCTGGGCAGAGTAACCAGAAGGCCTTATGACAAGACGAGGGCTGAAGTAATCACAAAGAAAGACGAGAGCCTTGATCAAACTGTACCTGAATCCCCTGAATCCCAAACCACCTCTGGACTTTGACTTGCATCATCTGATAAATACTCTTATTTTTAAAAGATACTTTAAATCACATTTTATTCTGTCCTCAACTGAAAGCATCCTACCTGATTCATATGATATTTTCAGAAACTATTCACAGAAACCCCCTAACTGATGCAAAAAGCATTCTTCAAAGGGTATCAGAACTTTGTATAAGATTGTAAACTATTGTGGGGTTTACAATAAAATGGTCTCTGTGGCTTTCCTGACTTTCTCTCAAATGCGATCACATCAGAAGATAATTTTTAGCTCCTATCTCTTGGAGTAGAGTATAGCACTAGGCAGACTGGATGCCAGGCATAAATCCTGATTGAGTGTGAAAGTCACGGAGACTCAGCAGGATGTATTTATTTTTCAGCATTTAAAACGCTGATTGTTTTCTGGTATTGCTTTCTTTTTATTGAGAGGTATATCCTTTATATGTAAACTGTATTTGTAGAGTTGAGGATAGAGATAATTTCACTATTTTAGTTTTGAATTATAGGTTTAATCCCTGGGAATCTCAGAGAATAATGTTTTATCGTTATTTAACAAAACCAAGAATATTAAAAAATGATTTAAAAATTAGAAGTAGAAGGACTATTTGGGTGTACCATGCTGAAAGGTGTCCAGCATGTCCATCTGGGAAATACTTAATTTTTTAGGATGCAGACCTTTGTTTCACTTCTATTTACTATTGGTTGCAATATTTTACAACCTCTGTCAGAGTACTGGTTCACTTCTAGTAAACCGACAACACTGCTAATGATTTCTGTCTGCTAGAAAGAACCAAGAACAGTATCATTTATTGCCCTGTAGAACATTAATCAATTCTGTATCTAAACTAATGAACTTATTCTCATTTTTGTAAAAAAATGAGGCAATACATAAACCTGTTTTTATAAAGCTGTTTGAACTAGATTTATTATCTCCAGTTTCCCCATTAATGAGTTAATAAATTTTGGACACATTTTCACTCTTTTTGTATATGTGCTATGTCTTTAATATTTTTGGAAATAACAATTTAGTTAGATTTTCATGGATATAATTTTATTAATCACTTTATTTGATATAAAAAAGGAGATTCATGCTTACTATAATAATTTATTTTATCATTTAATATATCATAGACTTACAACTAAGTCAATGCTTATAATCTAAGTTTTTCTTTTTTAATGGCTGTATAGTATTTTTTAGTATACATGACCAGTTTATAACCAATTATTTTATTATTGATGAGAATTCAGATTATTTCCAGCTTTTTCCATGTAGTAAAAACAATACATTTATATAACAAATAAAATGGATTTTATTAAACTTATTAAATTTTTATAACATTTATAAAAGTCGTAATTTTAGTAAACACTGGACTCTAAGTAATGGGCTATTTTGATATGTTGAAAAAACAGTGATCTGGTTTCCTAAATAAAATTGGAAAACTTTTTCATTCCCCTAAGCATTTACTATTTCTTTCGTTAAAAACATAAATGATAATGTCAGATCACAGGTTTTTTTTTTGTAAGAATTGAATGAGATAATAAATGGCAACACACTTTGTATAATACCATAGTATTATGAAAATCCATTAATTCATTGCATGACTCTCATTTTGGGAGTGACTTGTGTCCCTCCAAAATTCATATTTTGAAATCCTAACCCTCAATACCTCAGAATGTGACTGTATTTGCAGATAAGGTGTTTAAAGAAATAATTAAGGTAAAAAGAGGTTATGAATATGACAGATGACTTACTCTGTTGAGGCAGCTTTAACAAAACACCATAGGCTGGGTGGACAATAAACAACAGAAAGTTATGTCCCACAGTACTGGAGGCTGGCAAGTCCAAGATCAAGATGCTGGCAGATTGGGTGTCTGATGAGAGCTTTCTTCTGTGTTCATAGATGTCTCCTCACTGTGTCCTTTGATGGCGGAAAGGGCTAGGGGTTTCTCTGGAACCTCTTTTTTGAGGGCATAATCCCATGCTTCAGCCTCATGACCTAATCACCTCCCAAAGACCCTGCCTCCAAATACCACCACACTGGGGGGTTAGGGTTCAACATACGAACTTTGGAGGAAACATTTTCAGATCACAGCAACAGTATCCTAAGAAGAGGACACACATAGGAAGAACACTAAGTGAAGTAACAGGAGAAAATGGCCACCTACCATCCAAGGAGAGAGGCCTCAGAAGAAACAGACCATGCCAACATTTTGAACTTGGACTTGCAGCCCCCAGAACCACGAGACAATACATTTCCAGTGTCTGAGCCAGCCAGGCAGTGGTACTGGGTCATGGCAGCCAGACCAAACCAACACAGCCCTCTTCACTAGTTCGCCCTAGAGCACATATGGCTAAAGATGAAAAGCTTTGAGCCAAATGACTATTACAAAGATATTCTGGGCAAAGGCATTATAAGGATTTTCCCTCTACGTGAGTCCGTTCTAGAATGGAGTCCTCTTTACAAATATAAAGCAGCAAAGGAAGCAGTTATCCAGCCCTTCTGCTCTCCATCCACTCTCACAATCCCTTTTCTTCTCCTCAAGATTTTCTGAATAGGTCTTAAATCATTGTGCAATCAAGCACATTTTTATCCTGTTTTTGAGTATATTTGTTATTGCCAATTTGCACAAGTAATTTCTGATACAATTTGCTTCATTGCCAGGAGATTTTTTTACACACATGCAAGCTTAAGCACAGTGTGAAGTGAGATGCTGAGCAGTAGCTGTCCTGGTGAACTTCTTAGCAAGAGTCCAGGCAATGGGAAACAGAGCCGTGACGGTCCTGTTGGTGGGGGCCCTCCCACTGGTCCCACCTAGGCATAGGTCATGCTATGTCCGGCTGACCACTCGAGATTGTCTCCTCATGTCTGCTCTCAAGGTCCACTTCACACAGGTGACCACTCTTGGGGTCTGCTCACTCTGCAGGTGGTCTTCCCCCACAGCTCCTTCAACAAGCTGTGCCTTGAGACCTGGGGCTTCAAATATTCTCACACCAGAGTTAAGAGATGTTTGTGCTTGAAAAAGGAGGATAAAAGGGCTCTGGGGTTTGGAAGCAGGTGGTGGGAAAAGCGCCCCCTACAGGAAGAAGGCAGTGGAAGTGTTTGAGGCTTTTTAAAAGTTGTAGGCACATAAAAAGATGCTCAGCATTCGTCATTAGGGAAAGCAAACCCAAACCACAATGAGATACCACTTCACATGAAGTAGGATGGCTAGGATAAAAAAGACAAATGATATATAAAAAGTGCTGGTGAGGATGTGGGGATATTAGACGTGTCATGCCTTGAGAGTAGGAATGTAAAGTGGTGCGAACAGTCTGGCGCTTCCTCAAAATGTTAAGCATAGGGTTACCATCTGATCCAGCAATTCCATGTGAAAACATATGGCTACACAAAAAGTTGTACGTGGATGTTCATGGCAGCAGCATTACAATAGTCCAGGTGGAAAAGTGGAAACAACCTAAATGTCCATCAACAGATGAATCGATAAATAAAATGTGGTATATCCATACAAGAGGGTGTTATTGTGTAATAAGGAGGAACAACAACTTCTGACACGCTACAGCATGGATGGGCCTCAAAAGGAGTATAACTAAGTGAAAGAAGCCAGTCACAAAGGCCACATGTGTAATTCCATTTTTGCAAAATGCCCAGCATAGGTAAATTTATGGAGACTGAAGGTGGATTGGTGATTGGGAGTGGGGGATGGGAGTTTCTTTTTTGGGGTGATGAACATATTTCCAAACTGGCCGTGGTGATGTTTGCACATACCTGTAAATGTACTAAAACCGCTGAATAATGCACTTTGTGGATGAATTGTATGATATGTGGATTATATCTTAATAAATCTGATTTTTAAAAAGTATGGTAGGGACCACAGCTTCCCAGAGAGGAGATGCATTTGCTGGATGACATGTGAATGTTAAACAAGATGGTTTCATGAAGTGCAAAGGTCATAACCTTAGAAACCACAGTGAAGGGTTGCCATGCCCATGCTCGGCTTGGGGGCTTGAGACCACTGAAATTTGAGTAGTCCAAATAGGCTGAAGACAGGGGTCTCTTCCCTGTATCTGCTGGCACTGTTTGCCACTGAGAGTCTCATATGACATGAATGAATGTCATTCATTCAACCCTAAACATGAATGAGGCTGAATTTCCAGTCACTCCTGTAAATTGGGGTTTGGAGTCAGGTTTAATTTGTATTCTTTCACCCAGTTTAATAAAATGCATTCCTACCACCATGGTTTTAGAGTGGGATCTCCCAGTCCCTGCCCCATCCTTCTCATGTTTGGAGCACGGTGTTTGGGTAGATGGTACCTGAGGAAAAAAAATGACTAACAGTCCCATTTGTTAATGGTGCTTCCATACCTATGGGTTTTGCAACTAGATGGCATTTCTTTGGTTTCACCCATAACTGTATTTATTACATTCTCTAAGCTAGTGTTTGATTTCTGTGAGCTTCCTTTCATCTGCTTCTTGAGGAACCCATCTACTGAATGCTTCCTATTAACTTCAAAATGCTATTCCAAAATAGGACTTCATCAATTTAACATTTAAGAAACCATAAGACAGAGACATAGCCTAATGTCTGAATAAATACTATTTGGCTATGGCTTTGTAGAAATGCAGTATTTCTAAATTACAGAATTATCTCCAAGGTAGATAAAGATGTCTCCTCTCTAGAAAGTCTAAGACACTAAAATATGAAGGATTGTTCTTAAGGCTCTGTTGACTAAATGATTAACTAAGAAATGGGAACTTTTGTGAAACATATGGGCACCAAATTCCAGAAAGAAATTCAAGAAGTTGATGTAAAACAAGAAAATTGCTCTTCTTTGTAAGAGAAAAGCCCCTTTTTCAAGATACTGAGATGAAATGCTGAGAAGGACGTCCCGAGGAGAAAGCTGATTTTCCCTGAAGTGTGCATTGTAAATTCAAAGCCAAAATTCTTTCAGCAAGATTAATAAGTGCTATTCGTGGTGTTCCCAGGGCAGATCAACAGTGTGAAGAGCATGGGTATAAGGCTACACAGACTTCTGTTGTCTTTAGATGAATTTGAGTTGCAGCCAACTAAGAAAAACTGACCATCTCTTGTTGGGGAGGAAGCAAATGTGAAGGGCCAAGTTATAAAACCGAGTCATTTTTAGGCAAACCTGGTGGCTAATTAAATGGTTGATTTGTAAACTAAAGACCTTTACTTGGGAATATAGAATTTGTCTAACTTCTAACTTGTAGCCTTAAGAATATAAAAAGTGAGAAATCCCCCCTAAGGGCTACAAAGATAGGATAAGTCAAGATGGACCCGGTCAGATGGGAAAGTCAAAAATTAAAAACACAGGGAAAGAATGTAGCAACTTATGCTTCTTTCCATTTTGATTACTGATTAATAATGAAAATTTGATGCATACTTTTATTTGTTTAGAATAGTTGGAATTAATTTCTATTGTAGCGATAATGAAGTTGAAAAATCAAGATGCTGGGGAGTGAGGACCTGGGTTTGGACCTGCCTGTTTTCAAGTTCTATGACTATAGGCATTTCTTTCCACCTCTCTAGGATTCAGTGTCCTTATCCATATAAGGACAGGGCTTAAATACCCTAATATGCCTTCAACTTCATGATTTTATGATTTATGAATCTTGGGTTTCAGAGAAGGCTGACTCACTGATGATTTAGCTGAGAAAAATAATATTATTGACTCTCAAATGAGATTCTAATATTTCCTGTGGGTGAAAAATTAATTTTTAACTATCACTAATGTCGAACCAAAGAAAATATCCTGACTCCAGTGAGAAATTTAAAGAGTCAGCGCAAAGATAGATGGCTAGGAATTAACAGTGTGTGAGTTCCCATAATTAACTAAAACTCCACATAGGAATCTTTCTTAATTTATTTAAAAATTCTGTGGTTCTTTTTCTTTTCCAAACTAAATATTCTCAAAGAAATGAAAATATACTTAAGGAGCATACTTAGCTAGGAGCTACTATATTGTGTTTTCCTACTAATACTGTCTAGCTCTTTAAATGATGAAACTAATGTTATGAAGAAATAATAGCATGTCACCACATGCTAATTCACTGTTGGTACTTTCTTTTTAGTCTCCAAGGAGAAAATGAACCATCAGACACTTGGAATGCATACCTTTCATGCAGGTGCTATGAAATTTGGATGAACTAAGTAGATTTTCCTGAGGCTATTTATATAACCAGAAGTGAAATAGTCATAACTGTTTAGATCAATGGTTAGGCAAATACATAAACCAGGGTAGTGGATGTTTAAGGATTTGTCAGTGAGGGTGATTTTGGATTAAACATCAACAACAGCAAGAAACTTGAACTGACTTAAATAATGAAGCAAGTCCAGAGGAGGGTGGGATTCAGGGTTGATGGAACCCAGACCCCATGTTCTTTCTTCTACCTCATTATGTCGCTTGCCCTCGGTTTGAGTGCTGGCTCCAGAGTCAGACCATCATAGGTTCTATTCAGCCTCTGGCTCTCCTTGACAGAACACAGTGCTTGGAACCCAGTGAACACACCATGAGTAATAAAAATAGTGATAAGTACTGGCATTTATCAAGCTCTCATTACATGTTCCAAGTGTTTTACATGGACTGATTCATTTATTCTTGACCATAATCCCGTCAGGCAGTGTGGTACTTAAAAAAATATGTCCACAAATTCTTTGAGGTGCCTCCCTTTAAGAGGTGGGGTCTAATTTCCCTCCTCTTGAATAGGAGCTGCAGACCCAGGCAGCCGGACTTGGGAGTTTGCATTCTTAGGACCTGTTTGTTGTGCAGAGTGGTGATGTACTGTCCAGCTTATTTATAGATCTGTGCACCACCTCCTTTACACGAAATCTTTAGAAAAGTGCCCCACATTTCAGGACTGGTGGATAATTTCAGAGGGATTACATAAGTAATTAACAGAAAGTATTAAAGAAGGGCTTCTTAAAAATTACTTTATTTGTAGTTAAAAATAATGTTTGCGCCTTAGAATCTTGTATCACTGAGACTAGTTGGGAGAGGTGATTCATAGCTTTAGGAAAGGGGTAAAGAAGTGACTATCTTCCACATTAAGGAGGATATTTGAATTCAAATTCTATGTAGAAGCACAGTTTCTACTCATTAAAGGCATAGTGATGAGACAGAATAACACCTTAGAAGTGTATAGTTTTGTAAACTCTGGTAAACGTAATTCTAGTTAGGCCAGACAGCAGGTGATTTCTTTAGATGTTAAGATAAGATTTGATGAGGTTACTTGTCTTCTGAATTCATGTGATCATGGATCTGAAAGTCAGGAAAGCCTAGGTTTTAATTCCTGTAACATTGCTGAGGCATCCTGGTGAAGGGCTCATCTTGTGTTTTTTTCTCCTTTGCAAAGCTCTCTGTCTGTTTTCTATCTCTCAGTGACAAAGAGAAAGAGGCCTGAAGCTGTTTCTCAAGTCCTTTCTTGTTTCTAACCCTTCAGCTGGGTGTGGGCCATGGGAACTGGCTGTGAGGTCCTGAGGCAACAGTGACCACTTCTGTTTTACATGGAGATTTCCCTCTGTTTTCTAAAGCTCCAGAGCCCAGAGAG
Source organism: Smutsia gigantea (assembly GCA_032199065.1). Taxonomy (NCBI): domain Eukaryota; kingdom Metazoa; phylum Chordata; class Mammalia; order Pholidota; family Manidae; genus Smutsia; species Smutsia gigantea. The sequence goes on along the minus strand of JAVSCE010007924.1, from coordinate 128,739 downwards.
GGGAAGGGGCCTGCCTGCAGTCACGGGAAGGTTGACTGATAGGGCCTCCCAGTCTGGTTATCATTCTACTGTTACATTTAGGATAGATTCCAACTCTTACTTGAGGGTGGATGATTCTTTACTCAGGCTACAGAACATCTATCTTGTATTCCTTGCACAGTGATTACTTAGGTCTCCCTTATCTCCCTAATGGATTGGAAACTTTTAGAGACAGAAAAACAGGAGCAGTGCCTTGCCTAGATCATAGCTCAATATATACCAATGCTACTGATAAATGAAAGTGAAGGGAGGGATGGATGGAACTATAAAGCACATTGAATTTTCCTGATGAAGTTGCCTTGTTTGTGCATTGAAATAAAAAAAATCCTATATATATTTTGAATTAACAAAGCAGATAAGTTCAAAATAGGTGTAGCTGACTATTGAAAGACACAGGTGTTAGTGGCACTTACCCTATGCAGTCGAAAATCCATTATAACTTTCGACTCCCCTAAAAATAACTAATAACTACTAATAGCCTACCGTTGAGTGGAAGCCTTAACAAAAACAATTAACACATAAATTTTATATTATGTGCATTATATACTGTATTCTTCCAATACAGTAAGCTAGAGAACAGAAGTTTTTTTGAAACTGTCACAAGTCTCCAAAAAATTTTCCAATGTATTTATTGAAAAATCCACATATATGTGGACCTGTGCTGTTCTACCCCTTGTTGTTCAAAAGTCAACTATATTTCATTTTAAATAAAAATTGCTTTAAGAACAAAGTTCAGTTTCAAAAATTCATTTTATAATCAGCTTTTCAGTAATAGATCTATTGGAGTTTTACATAAAACAACAACATATTGGTTTCCTTAAAATAATGTATAACAAAGGAGAGAGTATTTTGTAGCTTGGCAGATGTATTTTAACAAACCTGTTGTATTTTGTCTATTTCCACATGCCTAAGCTAGTTTTTTTGGCTGGGAATGGAAAGGTAATTGATGATTGATTCATATACTGCCTTTCCTCCAAGGGATTAGAAGCTGTTTACTGCTACATGACATTGTAAAATATCATGCATGGCTCTTATGTGCTTTTCAAAGCTTAAAATGTTATCCTCTAACACAAGACACCAGGTTAAAATGTATAGACACGTGTAGATGAATGGCACCAGAATAACAGGCAATAAAGGAAAGTGTTCTGTGACCAGAGACGTAAAATAGGTTTGGGGTGGGACGGTGAATACTCATGCCCAGTGGCCGCACTGAGAATGGAGTTCACCTTTGACTGGTCCACGGAGGCGGTGGCCAGTGAAAGGGGTATCATGGCTGTGAAGACTCCAATTTGGATAGTAATGCTTGTGAGTGATTTTATATTGTGAAGATGCCTTCTCATTAAGATTTAATTGACAGCAAAATTCACTGTTTGCTAAAGGTCCAGGATGCTGCGTGACATTGTTAGGCACCCAATAAGGTACCAAGAGCACACTGGGTCGTGCTTTTAATCTCTCTGACTTCTGTATCATTTCTTTATCCTCCAGCCAGAGAAAGCTGTCTGCTCTTAAGGGGTATTATCTGATTGGGGCAAGCCCATCTGGACAATCTCTGGCTGTATCTTGCGGTCAGTTGGCTTGGAGCTTTAATTCCATCTGGAAAGTCCTTTTTGCCACGTAGCATAACATTATCAGGGGTGTAACACCACGGGGTGGAGATCATGTGGGCCGAATTTCTGCCTACCACAGCCATAAAACTAGAAAGTGGCCGAATCAAGCACTAATTCAGGGTTGGCTAGCTTCAAAGTCTGTATTCATTTATTGTGCCATAAATGCTCTCTTCATGGGTTAAAATAAGAAAAATGTATTAGAAAGTAGTTTAGCATCCCCAAGAGGATATGAATAATTGTTGATGTTATGACACCACCCATGTTTCCTTCCTGAAGTAAACAGCTTGAGAATATAATCCAGAATAGATCAAATCAAAATATTGAATTCATAATGGTAACGGTTTTTATGATTTTGGACAAATCACTGAAACTCTGTGTGCTTCAGAATGCTCATCTGGGAAGTGGGGATGGAAATAACAGCACTCTCATCACAGGATTGCTGCGAAGACTGAATGTGGCAAGGCACATGACGCAGACCCTGGAGCCTCCGAAATGCCACTCAGTAGCAGTGGTTATACAGCATAGCAGTGCCCTTTACCTCATGGTAACACTTACCAGACTTTATCTAACTGCTTGGTTAATCATCTGTCCTCCTTTCTGGACTGTAAGCCTCGTAAGAGCAAGGATCACATCATTGTTCATTGTTGAATTTCTAGCATCTGGTACTGAGCTTGGGATGTATGAGGGTAGTCAGTAAATATTTGCTGAATACTTGACTAATTTTGGATGCAATCTTTCAATTATTTTTAACATGACTGTGGGTCAAATAAAACACATATGAGGCCTCCTTTGGGTCGATGGACATCCAATTTGTGACTTCTGCCAAAGAGTATGGCCATGATCATTTTAGCTTGGAGGTTTTTCAGACATGTGTTATCAATCTTCTTTAGAACTCTAGAATAGACTCAATAAACATCCATAGTATGTCTAATTTTGAGCAATATAGAGGTTGGTGAAACTTTGACAATTCTAGTTCAGATGATTTCAAGTATTTCTCTCCCAAACTGAAAGAATGACAAAGTTGTTTTATTCTATCTCCCTTTGAATTAAAAACAATTCTCCCCTGTTTTAAAAAATACATGGCAATGTATCATGCTAGCTCCCTAGTTACGGCTTGTAGCACTTTTCTCTTTCTCAGGGATGTGTTTCATCTGTTATTTATTCATAACATCAAGTTGCTGCCCTTGGAGGAAGACCAGAAACTATGTGAAGGGAGTTACCTCAAATTAGTTCTTGATGTCCATGCTGTGTGCTCCCTACCGGTCCTTGAAATGTGATCTCAACACCCAGTATTTAACTTCAGGCATTTGGTACTTTAATACTATTTGAAAAGAAAAAAAAAATAACTTAACTCCAGTCAATACAGCATTAAAAAGATTACTTGGAATAAAAATTAGTGTAAAAATTGTGAGACACATTTCCCAAGGCACCATTAGGACCAGGACAGGAAGTTCACAAAGCAAAAATTAATTATCAAAAAGTTTACATAATTAAATATTGCAGTCTCAATAATCTAACATGTTCCTGATACAATTATGTGTCTAACTATTTTAATTAAATTCAGTGGTTGTCTAGAAAGACTGGTAGGCTACCTTGATCTGGAATTTAATTAAATAGAGATTAAAAAAAAACCTCTAAAAGAGGCAAAATACTGCATGGCTTTGTTGTATTGTTTTTGAAGATGTGACTTGGAGAAGAACAAGCGTATGAAGAGTGAAAGAGAGGCCAGTTTTAGAAACAAGATATTGTGTAATAAGAGAGAGAAAGAATGTGGCTGGAAGGTGCTGTATTGGTGAAACCACTTTTGGGGATTATTCAGTAACTCCAGGTAGGAACTGGGTCCATATTAGAGTTTGTGTGTTTGGTGGTAAATAATGTGGGTGTTTTGAAAAATGGCTTTTTCCTTAAGGAAACATTTGCCTTCTGCTTGGATATTCTGGAACCCATCTTCTGGGGGAAGCCAGCTGCCCTGTAAGGAAATTATCCTGAGACAGCCATGCTGTAAGGAAGCCCAGGCAGCCACATCCTTTCCAATCATCTCATATCTACCATGACAACTCCCAAATATCTACATTTGGCCCAGACCTCTCCGCTGAGTTTCAGAGTCCTGTCCCGGTGTGTCTATGTCACATCTCTGCTTAAAAGTCCCACTCCATGAGCATCACAGAGCTAATGTTTGGGCCTGAATGCCTGATTTCTAGTCCCCCACAATCTCTCCTTTCTGCAATTTCTCAGTGTGGAACTGGTTCCAACAACTACCCAGGGCTCCAGCCAAAACCTAAGAGTCAGCCTTCATGTCATCTTCTTTCAAACCCACAACTAGTTCATCCACAAAAACCAGTGACTATGCATCATTCACTAATACACTTCCTGCCCATTCTCCACTCACCAGCTACAGTAATGTTCTAAAACTATTTGTTGGAACTTCCCATGACTCTGCATAAATCCAAATCACAGAAGGTGACTTGAGTCTTGCCACATGGTCTTCTATAGCCTCATCTCATGCCCTCTCCCTCGCTCATTTCTAGCAGAAAGCCTTTCATACCTAGAGGCCTTGGTGATGAATGTCCCTTGCTTGGATCACTCCCATCGGCTACTCATATTCTTAGCCTAAATGTCAGGAGACCACTCATGAGATACACCATCTAAAGTCAGTTCCCTAAGTGTCTTCAGTCACGGCATCCTATTTGTTTACCATAGTATTTGTGACCACTGAAATCATTGTGATTGTGTGTGTGTTTACATTTAATATTTATTGTCTAGCTCTTTAGAGTATCCTTTAAGCACCCTGAAGTCATGGCCCCTGTCTGTTGTATATTCACCATTATATCCTTGGCACTTAGCATGGTACCTGGCACACAGGAGATGTTCAATTCTTTTGAATAAATTGATAAATGCCAAAGCCCTGGAAAATCTCAAGAGAACCATGTACTTTACTTACGGGAGAAATTATCAGAAGCATACAGGAGAAATTGTGAAGAAGTATTCTCTTTCACAGTGACCTAAGTTGGAAAACTAGAAACAGAAGACCTGATCTGAAGGTTGTGCCCTCAGCAATACACCTGGGGAGACCCAGTCCCCACATATCTCCTGCCAAGCCTCTTGGACTCACTGCCCAGCCTTCCTAAATTCCAATCTTGTTCCACCCTGGGAATCCCAATCCCAATTATGACCCTTCAGTAGCTCTGCCCCGTTCTCATTCATCTCCATTAATGATACCCGCTACACATGAAGTTCCCTCCCCATGCCAAGGATGTTCCTTCCAGGAGCTTAAACTGTGTCTCCACACCCACCACCCAGTGAATGGGGCAGACCGGACTGGGAGAGATAATCCTCAGGTCCTAGCAATGTATTCCCAGCACCCGAATTGATGGAGGCAGAGATAACTGTGTGGTTTTCAAGCAGGGATGTCAAGTAGACATGTGGGTGCAGGACTGTGAGGCTCAGAGCAGAGGTCTGGTCCAAATGCAGACATCTGGGAGTTGTCACAGAGATGATGCCTTGGGAAGGGATAAGATCTGTAGAAAAAGACATTGGAAGGAGGAAAGAGGGTAGATGACAGTAATAGGAAAAGAGGATAGCTGGGAAGAAAATAAAAATCTTTTTTCTTCGCTGACACTTGGTCCAAATTGGAAGAGACTGTGTCCAAACCATTTTAACTCCTGATGTAACGCCTGCTTTTCAGACATCAACCTGGGGAAGCAGTGAAGGGACCTTACTGTGTTTTTCTGAGTTTTGTTCCAATATCCCCAGTTTCCCACAATTTTACCCATTGCTTCCATGAAAACTATGAGTTTTTTTTTCTTTTGGTATCATCTTTACTTTTTTTATTTTTATTTTATTTTGGTGTCATTAATCTACAATTTCATGAGCAACATTATGTTTACTAGACTCCCCCCATCATCAAGACCCCACCACATACTCCATTACAGTCACTGAAAACTGGGAGGGTTTTGAGTAGGACTAGGAACCGGCCCTTTTCTCTACCATGTGGAGTTTGCCCTTTTTTCTGCTCTACACTGGCTGTCTGGGCTCCTGCAGCCAAGTGACCAGTGTTAACCCAGCCATAGACCCCTGGGCCTTTCTGTGTTACCAAAATGCTTGCAGGTTCTATTTCTCTTCTTTTGTGTTAATTCTGTTCAGAGTGTCACAAGTACAGGAGGTGTCCTTTCTAAACAGTTAACTGCTAATTTAAGCATGGAATTCACTGCTACCATCAAACTTGAATTTTATAGAGAGACTTATGAGATCCTCAAAGACAGGCACTTCACAAAGGGAAACCCGATGCCACACGCCACTTGGAGAAGCAATGTATAAATGAAGACCCTTAAAACTCAACATTGGCTGATCTAGGATCCTCGTCCCCTAGGGTGACTTCTGGGGTGAGAGTGGAATCAAGTGCTCTTGGGGATGAGGATCAAACTTGCTCTTTTGACTCTTCTGGAGAGCAAGAGGATTTGGGGCATCCACGGTTGTAGGTGTCAGAGATTGAAAAAGGGGACAAAGAAACTCTGGGTTACTTTGAAGCAGGAGTTTTCAATCTTGCCTAAGCTTTGAATTTGTTTCTCATCCCCAGAGATTCTGATGTGGTGAATCTCAAGAGCAGTGGGTACATGGGGATTTTAAGAGCTTTTGGGCAGTCATAAGAGAGCCTCATGGGAAGCTCTTCAAATGTCTACCTCATAGGCCCAAAGTCCCCCCATCTGAAATGTAAATTTCAGATAAATTGAGAACTTCAAAGCATAAGCTTGAATTGAATCATGGAAATATCGTATAGCTAATAGGTGCATGTTAGGCCATGGATGAAGAAAGAAGTTAGGGCCAAAAAATATGAATATCAAAAGTCTTTCATACCCCTTTTCTCATGGGTAGGGCTTGGGATGTTCTTGGAGGGAATGGAACTGGGAGCAACGAGGAAAAAATATCATACTCTTGGGCTGGGGTGGGCAATCTCATCTATAGAATTTTGGTGACCTTGGTTTTTCATTAATCCAGGTATAGATGAGTCTCATTCTTCTCTCAAAGTATCCCAGAAATTAAAAAGCCAATAAATTGTGATTCTGTGAGCCAAGTAGATCCCTGTTACCTCTCCATGACAGAGGTACCCCCAGAGGGCCAAACTACATGAAAGAAGGGACATGGCACACATATAGTTTAATCTAAATTTTATGTTTTAGACCCTCTTGAAAGGTACCACCACTGCCAATACTGACCCAGACATTTACCACTGTCAAATAAGGGGGCTCCAGAAAATTGTTGTCAGGGAACTGGGGAGAGCATGAGATTTTATTCCTTCTTGGCGTTTTTTTCCTTGCCAAGTTAGTCGTTGAGGAAGAGTGAGTTAGATTAACTCACAAAACCAATAAATTACAGCATCAAGAAAAAAGTAAAGAGGAATACACAAACAGCATTAAGTGTGCCATGAAATTTTGACAAGAATTAAAAATCCAATCTATTTATCCATAAAGAAAAATAACCAGCTGTAATGGAAATGGTAATAAGTCAGCCTAGATAATGAGGCCAATGAACAACCTATGTGGCAATTAGGAACCAAACAGTAATCTCTGGGAAATATATTATCAGGTTGCATCGGTTGCAAAATTGATGCGACACTGGGCCACTGTGAAAAGCTGCAATTACTCTGGAATTAAGAAATTTGGGCGTTGTGAGTAGGAGTGGTATTTACTTGGTTTTCAACTCTTGAAAGAGGCAGTTTGATTGGGAGGTGGGTGGCTTTGTGTACAGCATACGTGACATATTTAACTCTACAGGACATGGATAGTTTACAATTGCTATGTTGGCTACTTAGTATCCCAGTGCTTCCTCTCTCATCATATTTCTGTTTTGATTCTTGTTGCTGTCTTTATCTCCTAATCTAAAAATTTTACAGCTCGTGGGAGTGTGAAGAACCGTGTTAGATTTAATGAAAGGATATGCCAAATGCTGTATCAAAGCAGGTCATGATTTTATTAAGTTGCATTCAACCTTGACAATTGTTGGTGTGGAGCACTTTGAACTTCCCTGTCTCCTTGAGGTCAGGAATAAGATAGGAGTTCTAATGTGATTCTGTATGGTGGCTGATTTGAATTTCTAGAACAGTAATTAGGGAAGAGGACATGTTTCTGGTTGCAAACTGCTTCTCTCAGGTGTTATCTCAAATGAAATGCCTTTGGTGTGTATTTACAATGCCAACAGTTGTAATCTTGGAGAATCTACAGAGAGACTAGTTTATTAACTTTGGAGCCCTTCTTGGCTAAGTCAAGAACTATGTAACATGCCCAGTGTGTGTTCAGAAGTTGAAGGAAATCTACCAGCCTGGCCTCACCTTCATGTAATGTACACTCATTTAGCTTGTTTGTCTACAGCCCACTGGCAATCCTTGAAAATAAATCTATCTGAATAGCAGTCATACACTGTATCTCCTGTGCTATCCAGAACAGAGGTTCAAATGGAACGAGCTAAAATAGCCACATCTTCTTTTTGAGAGTCAGACAGTGAATGAGTGCTTAACAAATGCTTATATAAATGATAATTGGATATGGTGAAGAGCTTTAGGCTAGAAATGTATGGGCTGATGACATTTAAAAGTCAAAACTTCTAGATGAGAATCTGGGCCATGAATATGCTATTATCTTGGTGTCTGTTTCAAAAATTGTATACAGCTTCATTTCCATTTAGGCTAAGTTCCAGTGACCTGATATATAATAACCTCTGTGTGTATCTGTCTATATATAGATACACACATCTGTGTGCACATACATATATGATACATATACACGTATACACATACATAATATATGTAAAAGGACATAGCTATAAAAAATATGTCAAAATGATCCATAGATACATATTCTTTTGTATCTACATTGTCTCTCTTTTTTTCCCTATATATATGTATTTATTCTTTTCTTTAGGAGGAAATAATCTTGATGCAGCTGGTGTGAGGTAAATGTAGGTCCTTGCCAGCCAGCTTTCCTGTACAGAACTGAGCTCTTGCATGGGCCAGGAGAGACTAAGAGAGACAGAGCGCTCTTCAACACATGGTCCACCCAACAGTTACATTGGAAAGCAACATCATTCATTGTAAAGGCAACTGAAAAAGACAAACCCCCCCGCCCCACAAAACACACTGGACTGTGGTGGCTGCTGAATCAGTTTGCTGATATTTCACAGTTATTTCTCTGCAAATTGGACTCCTGTTGGCACTGAGGACCATGTGGATGAGCGCCAGACACAGGAGAATGTCAGTTTGGCTTTTTCTGGAAGATAAAGTCTTGTAGCTGCTTTCAGTCTTGAGAAGAAAACAAAATTACACGTATTTCTTTTTCTATTATTAAAAGAAACCCACATTTCCTTCTCTTTGTGGAAGTTTAAGATTCCTGAGGCCTGTGTTTACCGCTAACTTTTCACCATGATGTATACCTCTTCATTCCCGTATATCTCATCTCAGTCATCTTAACACTCGTGGGTCCCAGTCATGCTCAGTGACCACGCGGCCCTTCTTCCCAGGATGAGCTGTGTCTCTAGGGCCATCTGGGAAAAGGTGAGCTGTTTCCTCCTGAGCTCCAGAGACATTTGATAATTTTCTGAGTGCTCTGCCGTTTCGGCACCTGATCACTGTCCCCCTTGGTTCCTTCTGGTCCTCCACCCACTGACCGACTCTCTCTGTGACTCCTGAGTTCAGATAACCCAAGGAAGATCTGATCCCCTCAGCCTGCCACCACCCAGCATGTGCCCATGTCCCTGTCGGGCAGACTGGTGAATATTTGCCATCGAATGAGACTTCCATACCTGGTCTAACTAGATGGGTTCCGAGGGGTGGGTCCTGTGGCCCAGTACAACGTCACTTCTTTGCAAGGAACTGTGTTCTACATTGAAAGCAGGTTTCTCTCAGGAGGTATTTGCATTTCTCTGGACTGTACCTGGCTCTGGCCCTGTCTAGGATGTGATGACCCTGTAACAGGGTGGCTGTAGGACAGAACGAGATGGCCAAGTGCCCAGCTAAGGAAAGGGGCTCTTCTTGACCTACCATCTTTTGACTGGCATCTGTGGCCAACAGGAAATTTTTCAGGTTTTTAATTCCCCACAATTATTTTATTTTGGCCTTTTTCATTTGTATGTCTCAGGAGTGATGCAGCTGAGTCCTGTTTAGGATACAATGGCCAAAGGGTATGTTTTACATAGGATAATGACCGTGGCAAGCCATCCTGAATGCTGTCCGCATGCCAGCCACTGGGCCAAGTGCTCTGCCTGAATCATCTTCTCACCCTCACCCTGACACTATGGAGCAGGATCTGTTTTTGTCTCTCTTATATTGAGGCCACTAAGAGTCTCAGGAAGGTTGATAACCTACCCAAAGTCACATGGCTTGTGGACCTGGTTTTGAACTGTACTGCAGATCTGAACCCTTCCACACAAGTAGGTTGAATTTATAGTTTCTGGAAAGTTATTTTGGTGAACATACTGCTGTTGGAGAATCCTTACCTTGTTTGGTAATTCATAATAGCTTACATCCCCAACGTGGCTAGCATGTGAGGGGTACATGTGAAACGGACTTCCCAAAGTCACTGGCCTGATTTCAGTTTAAACGTTTAAAATATCAGATCAATGTTTAACTAAGAAGAGAGTTCTTATGACAAGTATACTTTTGAATATATCCATATAATAGAGGAATTGATAAAGCTATAGTTTAAGAAGCCTGTTAGAAAATGATATCTGTGAGCCTTGCCTTTCTCAAGGCAGATATAGAAACCGATGTTTTGAATTTATTGCTAATTTGGATTAGTTTATATCCCTCTAGCAGTGCATGAAAAAATATCCTCCCTGTTTTCTTTTGAAAAATGTGACATACAACCATTGCAACCAGCACACTTAATGCCTTATTTGTAAATGATCTTACATACGGAGTATCTTAAATAAGTATCCCATTTTCATTATTTGATTCTTTCATCAATGGTATAAACACCCTCGGTTTATTTCAACATCTGGAGCTTCTGCTCTAAGGACATATGTGAATAATTATATTATCCTAATATCCTGACCCACCTTTTTTAAAAGAAAAAAAACAGTTTGTTTTTCTTTCTCTCCTCTCTACCTACTGCCAATCCACTGATGTTTATTATTCCCAAGTACCATGATAAACACGTCAACAGCTCTTCTCTTTGAGAAGGTCAAAGGGTGTGACGTTTGAATATTTTTGAGGATATTTGAAATGGATATTTTATTTTATTTTTATTTTTAGTTTATTTTGATATCATTAATCTACAATTAAATGAGTAATATTATGGTGATTACACTACCCCCTTCATCAGGTTCCACCCCCCCCAACCCCATTGCAGTCACTGTCCATCAGCTTAGTGAGATGCCATAGAGTCACTACTTGTCCTCTCTGGGTTGTACAGCCCTCCCCGTGCCCCCCGAACATTACATCTGCTAATCGTAATGTCCTTCTTCCCTTTTACCCCTCCCTTCCCACCCATCCTCCCCAGTCCCTTTCCCTTTGGTAACTATTTGTCCGTTCTCTGGTTCTGTGAGTCTCCTGCTGTTTTGTTCCTTCAGTTTTTTTTTCCTTAGTTCTTATACTCCACATATGAGAGAAATCATTTGGTATTTGTCTTTTTCAGCTTGACTTATTTCACTGAGCATAATACCCTCTAGCTCCATCCATGTTGTTGCAAATGGTAGGATTTGTTTTCTTCTTATGGCTGAATAATATTCCATTGTATATATCTACCACATCTTCTTTATCCATTCATCTACTGATGGACACTAAGGTTGCTTCCATTTCTTTGAAATGGATATTTTAATATTTGGGGTAACAACCTTCTCAGCTTTCATTAAAGAAAACTGTAGAATAATCCGTACCTTTAGTGATTTAGGTAATTCACAGCAACGAAGTAAAAGAGGTATCATCTAATAGTTCTGTAAGTAGGTAAGAATGAAATTCTATTATGGCTCAGTTTAGGCAAATAAAATCAAAAGGACATGGGACAGTAATGGAATTTTCATGACATTAAAATGGGATCAGTGTGAAATATGCTCACCTACCTTCTTATGATAAGGTGCTATGACAAATATTATAAATCAAACCCATAAAGTTGTATAAGTAGGATTTATGTACCTGTGTATTCAGTCTTAAGTGATGAGTACATATGGAATGAATGAATAAATCTTAGAGACAGTATAGGTTAGTGTTTAATGGCACAGACTCACACTACTTGGATTCAAATCTTAGCTTTGCCACTTCCCTGCTCTGTGACCTTAGCACACTGCTTACCTTCTCTGGGTTTTCTGTTATATGTAATAGTGTGGATTATAATGGTACCTACATTATAGCATTGTTATGTGGCTTAAATGATTTAGTATACAAGGCATTTAGATAGTCTCTGGCACATAGTAAGCCTATATGTGTTAGCTCGTGTTTTATGATTGTTTTTCGTTCTAATTCTTCTAGATGCAACAGAGTAGAAGTGAAGTTGCTAATAAGAGGGCTGATCTGTACCTAGGTGATGAAAAACACTCAGGTAACACAAGGATAAGCTTCCGAAAGGTGTTCAATCCCAATGAATTACCGAAAGCCACCAGTACCCAAAATGAGAGACCGACGAGCAGAAAGGAAACGCCAGCTGCGCGTCCCCCCGCCCCCGGTGCGCTGAGCGTGCAGACCGAGGCGGTGCCCGGCGGGGGCTGAGGCTGCGCCCCCGATGAGCAGCGCCACAGCCGGCGGTCTGGCGCGCTTGTCTCCCATCCGTTTGCCTTTCCCCACCTAGAGCAAGTTAATGCACCCAGACCTGCTGATCGAGCCAAACTCGCTTCTTCTGGAAGAATTCAGAGAGAGAGGGAGACAGTTTATCTCTGTCATTTTGGCGAGAACACAGAGCTACGGGTTCGGGTCAGCTGAGGCCAAATGTTCAGCCAATGAAGTCGGGAAATCCTGCCGCTACCGGCCAAATAGCCCTTTATCCTGCGAGGTGCAACCAGTTCACTGCAACTTCCCCGTCCTCGACACAGGTCTTAGTTAAATTCTCCTGGACAGTGTGTATGCGATGCCCTTCATCATGGGCTTTTATTTTTATCACAAGGGAGCAGTTTTTATCATCCATGAAGAATTTCGGCACCACTAACTTCAAATTGGTTCCAGAGTCTTGTCTAATGCTCTATTTGTTCTTCCTGAGAGTAACTCCCCCATCACTCTGCGAGTTTTAAGGAGTCCCCCTCCAAATGACCAATGCATGTTGAAATCAGCCTACCAAGCATGGTGAGATATTTAAAGGAGCCTGAAAAGTAAAGCATTTTATATACATTCTAAGATTGACAAGCATCCTATAAGGAACATATTGTTAGTATTTTTCTTTTACAAATGAGAGAATTGGAATTTAGAGAAATACGTTTTTTTTCTCTGAATTATAGAGAACTATAATTCCCTCTATAATTTCATTTTTTATTAAATTTAATAAAAATGAAAATTTTATCAAGTTGTATCTAACTTTAGAATCAGAGCTCATCATCTTTTTCTTGACTAGTTTACAGGCAGTCTTTCTCAATGTGGGGAATGCACCCTTGAGAAGTTTGGTTTCATGGAAAATGAGGCAATCAGCAATCAGAATGGCCAGGTTATAATTATATGGTAATCACATATTATGAAAGAATTGACTAAGCCCCATGGCTGGGAAAGAGCAGCCCGGGTCACACCACTGGACAAGCAGGTGCTACTACCACTGATTTAAGCAGAGTACCCCTTGGGCCAGCACAGCCTTCCTCCCAGATCTGGGCATCTGATTTTGGCTGAATCAACCAAGAAGCACCAGGCAATAGGGTGTTAGAAATGGAACAGCGTTTGGGAAAAGGAGGAACACAGACAGGAGTGGGAGGTGGGTGGGCTCTTGACATAGGTAAATTCTGTGAGATTAATATGCTTAGAAAATAACTGAAGAAACCTATGAGGTTCTCATTCAATTATGCAAATGAGCAGAGAGCAAAACCGGGAAGAGCTCAATTGGTATGCACTGGATTCAGGCTGTAGGCAAATGCACAGTTCAACAATGATGGAAAATAGGACCATACTCTTGAGCAAAGAGCACTGCCTCTCAGATGCAAATGATTATGACTGAGAAGGTAGGAAAGAGTAAAAACAAGGCAGGTTTGGATTTGAAATTTGGTAGATTTCAGAGTATTTTGGCATGCTTTAATCATATTCTTGCTTTTTTTCCTTAAAGACAAATGTTCATCAAAATATCTGTGAATATGGGTTGAAAAATGTCACAGTAATCTTTTAATTTCTGTTTATGTGGGATGTGGGTCAGAAGAGAATGGAGTATCTGAGTGTAACTGCCAATCACAAGCAGAGTTGTTCTTTTCCCTGCCTCCTGGAAATCCCGGGATCTGTGTGTCTCTCCCTTGAGATTTTACATAGACAGTCAAGTTATTTAATGCAACATCTCTTGGCTCTTCACAGAGAGACTTCATTGCTCATCCCAGAAACTCACAAAAAAATAATTTCAAATTTAGTAAAAATGAGGACTGATATGGATGAGGCTGACATCAGCTAACATTGTCCTCTGAGATCAAAATACAGGAACAAATCTAGAATGTTGGAAATGGTATACTCAACTGTCTGGACTTTCCAGACACATCAGTGTCATGAACAACAAAAATTGTGTTGGAGAAGGGGTGTCTTAGATGTAAAGAGAATGATGATACCTGTTAATCAAATACAACATGTGAATCTTGAGTGACTCAACACATGAATACAACAAATATGTGAATCTGGGATCAGGGAAAAGAAAAGGTGTGAAAGATATTTTGGGGGAAAATTAAAATAATTGAAATACTACAGACTGTATATTACATAATGTTACTGACTTGATGTTAGTTTTGTTCCTTTTTTTTATTAAGGTATCATTGATATACAATCTTATGAAAGTTTCACATGAGCAACATGTGGTTACTACAATCACCCATATTATCAAGACCCCCCCACCCCCCCACATCCCATGTCAGTCACTGTCCATCAGCATAGTAAGTTGCTACAGAGTCACTACTTGTCTTCTCTGGGCTATATTGCCTTCCCAGTGACCCTCCTACATTATGTGTGTTAATCATAATGCCCCTTAATCCCCTTCTCCCTCCCTCCCCACCCATCCTGCCCCAACCCCTTCCTTTTGGTAACTGCTAGGCTCTTGAATTCTGTGAGTCTACTGCTGTTTTATTCCTTCAGTTTTGCTTTGTTGTTATGGTGTTAGTTTTCCTAAGTGTGACATTGATATTGTGGTTACAGAGAAGAAAGCCCTTATTCTTGTGACATAAATGTTAAACTATTTCCAGGGGAGATCTAATGATGACTGCAACTTGGTGTGAGATCATTCCAAAGGAAAAAAATAAAGATTGAAATAGAGAGATACAGAAACCAGCAAAATGTTAACAGTTGGTGAGTCCAAGAGATAGGAATAACGGTACTGATTATTCAGCTTGTTTGAAGGTTTGAAAACCTTCCCAATCAAAATTGGGGGAATGTGATTCCGAATTCCTCTTCTGGAATGCCACGTGTGGAACTCGTTTCCCAAGTCAGCTATCACCTTCTGAGTGTCCTCCATGTGCAGATATCTTCTTGAGACATGTTTTACTGTACCTTTTCTCTTTTTCTTTTTATAATCATTGCAGAAAATTCGATCGGGCACTGCTGATGTTGCTTAAAGTTTTTTTTTTTTCTGTTTCTTTCATTCAGTTTTGTTTTTCCCAGTATGGAGCCTTGGCTGTGTACGCACTCAGTACTCTGGAAATGCTGTTAGAATTTTTTAAAGTGATTCTCGTTTAAATAACTGTCACTTGTTAGATGACTCACTCGGCATGTTAATTTATATATTGGAGGGTATTAACTTCCTCAACCCGGAAATGCCCCTTTGTGAAAACTTGATCTCCAAGTTTCCTGCCTTGGGTGCTGGTATTCGGGGTGCATGGTGCTTGTGCTGTCTCTGGGAGAGGCCACAAGATGGCAGTGCTTCAGAACATTGTTCTGCTTGGAAGGGTTTTGTGTGTGTGTGTGTGTGTGTGTGTGTGTGTATGTGTGTGTGCTGAAGGGCATCAGTGGTGGAAGGTAGGTGCACTGGGGAAAAAACAATGAGTTGTCCTTGTTATACCACCTAGAACTCCACCAATTTTTATAGCAATGATCCCACAGAACTCCAGGAAGTAGTTTCTTGTCCGTCGCTACACAAGGTTTCCTCTAGCTGTTTATGTTGTCATGTATTAATGCAAGGACTTCACCTTGGATTTCTCTCTGTTAACCTATGACCCTTTAAATTTACTATTTAGGAAATGCAAGCTACAGTCAATGCTATTTGTGGCATGGTTCTAAACACAACTACCAGTGGAATATTCTTCCCTCCTGTGGGTATCTGTACAATATGGATGCATGAGTGTTTCTTTTACACTTGCATTAACCTTCAAAGTCAAAGAACAAAATGGTTCTCACTTAGAACCTTTGTATAAGATATAATCTGGAATAGGTTCAATCTTTAATATCAGGCTTTCATTGTCTATGAGGAGCTAATGATTGAAATCTATGATTCCTGCATTTCTGTGACAAAGCAAACCTGTGACAAGGCAAGGTCCTTTTTTGCCCAAAGTCCAGTGTACATTTTGTAAATTCCAGAGGAGCCTAATAGAAATAAAACTTGATGGCTCTGCAGTTATCTTTGGATAAGCTTCAGACTGAGGCTATAGATCATTGTAAATATCTAGGAGAGTTCTGGTTGGTGAAGCCAAAACTAAAACTTGTGAAGAGGTGAGGAGGCTGCCATGGGACCCTCTCAGCAAGTGTGGTCTCCTTGATTCATAAATCTGCTTGTAGGCTTGTCTCCAGTGTGGGCTCTTTGGCAGGGCCCCTTCCCAAATCTGCAGGGTGAGCTCAGTATCTAGAGAAACATCATTTGGGTTCTTTCCTTCTGACAGCCTCATGATAAATTCTCCCTCCAAATGGACAGACACTCGAGCAACTCTGCTTAATGGATTATCTTGTTAGAGAAGTATAACCTTTGGATTATCCAAGGCTGAATGGAGTGCAAACATTTGTCTTTCACTTGGTTAACTCACAAACTAAATTAAGCCCCAGCTCATTTATCAGGTCAGCTGACAAAATGACTTCTTACTGAGTAAGAATATAGTGATGTGCATGGAAAATTCTTTCCTGGACTGGTGTCTCTGAACCCAAATAATCAGTCTGCCTTGGAAGGTGGAGTATATTTTCTTATTTGAAATTTATAGGTTACCTTTTGCTTCTGGTCTTCCAGAAACTCCAGGGATTAATTGTGGACTATGGATGAATTATTGTGGAACCTGTTATTTTGCCTATAAATACCTAAAGTCAGTACTTTGCCTCTGATATCAAGACACACTATTGCTATCAAGACTTGATTTCCTAAGATTTGCATTGATAATAGGTTAGCTTTTTTTCCTCCAAATTATAACTCACTTTATTGCCCTGTAAAACAATGACTGGAATTAAAATTTTCATAACAGAGTCTATCTTTTCCAAATGTTTGTGAAACAGGAAAGGAAACATCAGGAAAGGACCAGAATAACTTAGAATTGCTTCAAGGCAGCTATTTCTTGACTTGTTGCTTCTCACATCTGTTCCTTTCAATAGGTTAGCAAATCACAACTTTGTAGATCACTAGGGTAGAAACTGTCCAGGACATCCCATTTTGCCTTTAAAGTGGCTCCAGTGTCCTGCAAGCTATAAGGAATCCAACATTTAACACTAACAGGTGATAACCACACTTTCAGAGAGAAAGATATCAAGGCAACAGCTTAAGTGAGAAGACAATTCAAAGAATGTAACATATAAGATGGTGTAAATATTGACTGGATGAGAGTTGCCTCCCTTTGAGTGGAAATTCAACACTAAATCCCTCCTTAGAGATTAGTTTGGTGTTGGGGATTTGAATGATGCTGACTTGATCGCTACTTCCTACAAGCCAGGGGTCCCCATTGGTGTCATATATGTTACCATCTCCTTCTCAGATTATTTCAGATTTTAGCACACAGAGCAGCTCCATGGGTCATTTTCTGTTTCCTTTTTTTTTTTAATTCGTGATGCCTGAAGAGCTAAATCCTTGGCATGTTCCCCTTTAAGAGCAAAAACATCACAGAGTGCCATTTGGACAATTCTTAGTGACTCATTCCTGGGAACCTATGCCCCTGCCCACCCCACCCACCAACTCTAGAAATACAGATGTGGATGTGACAATATCTGTAATAGAGTACAGAGGGCCAGAAGAACATAGTGGATGAGATAATTTTTCCAAATGGGGTTGCTAGGATTGTATTTCTGGATAACAGGTCATTTGATCAAGGCCTTGAAGGATATTCAGTATTTTAAAGGGCATTTTGGGGAAAGTGGGCCTTTAGTCAAGAGTGGCAGTAAGAGCCTAAATGAGGAGATGGGAAAATGTATGGCAGGTTTTGATTAATGCCAGGTAGCCTGATGCACACTGGTTAATGTGTGCACATATCTGAAGCAGATAATACAAGGAAAACCTGGAAAGTTAAGTTGGGGTTAGAGCAAGGATGGCCCAGAATGCCATGCTGAGGGGACCAATTTCTAGTTTTAAGCAATATGAGACACTGGCAGTATTTGAAAAAGGGAGTGACATAAAACCTACTTGAAGAGTCAGTAAGAAGCCACTTACTGTGTGTAGGCACCGATCTAGTGTTTCTTAAATATAAATACATGGCATTTTCTTAAATATTCTGAATCATGTAGAATAAGTACAGTTACCCCCAACTTAAAGCACAGAGAATTTGAGCAATTTACTCTATTGAGTAAAGAGCCCAGAAGTGGCAGAAGCAAAACCTTCACCCAAACAGTCTGTCTCCTGAGCCTGGACTCTAAACCATTACAGTATTTGGGGGCAGGATTGGCGTGGAGAGAGCCCAGAGTGAAGGGGAATGTATTGCAATAACAGCAAGAGACAAGAGGGTGTCAAATGAGCACAGTGGAATACAAGGGGCCGAACTGGAGATGACAAAAGGGGCAGATGCAAAAGACCCTCCAGGAGACAGTAACTTTGACCTTGGTAGAGAAGTGAAAGTCAGCTATCCACATGTCCTCGTTTCAAATGCTTCCACATTCTCTTAAAGTGCCATCCCCAATAATTCTCATTTTGTGCTTACCTACTACACTCCATGCTCCAAGTAAGGTCTCACCTAGGCAGAGTGAGACACTGCTTAATTCATCCTAGACACATGACATTTGTGTTGATGAATTTCTTTTCTGGAAGCTACATCACCTTGTTTGGTAAGATATCTACTCTGTGCCCCCATGTTAACTGTGATGTTTAGTTAGATGCACTTGTTGTCTTTTTTAATCCAAAGTAAAGATCTTATGTTTATTCCAGAACTGTCATGTTTTTAGGAAAGACCTAAAGACCAGAGTAGAATGAAAATGCCATCTCATTCACTTTCAGAATTCTCTACTTTTAACTTCAGACCATCAGTTTGTAATATGTGGTTTATTAATCACTCAGAACAATCCAGCTGGTTTTCTTGCTAAGTCTTGCTTTCATGAGACACCTTGGCTAGAAAAGGCCTTCCTCAAGCTAGAAGTTTTTACAACAGTGGTTCTTGCTAAGAACATTGAATCATGATGTTAGCATGATTTCTTAATTTTTAATTTGCTTGAGAAAGGGAATTGACGTAATCACAACATTGATGATGCATGTCGTAGATTCATAAAGGCTCTTTCTATTAACTAACTCATTGGGAACCATTAGGGGGACAAGAAACCCAATAACTGATGGTAATGAAGAAATAAAACTCACTTTTTGCCGATGACATGATACTACATGTAGAAAACCCCAAAGACTCCCCAAAAAACTATTAGAACTAATAACTGGATTCAGCAAATTTGCACGATACAGAATCAATATGTAGAAATCTGTTGCTTTCCTATATATTAACAATTAACTAGCACAAAGAGAAGTCAGGAAAACAATTCCATTTACAGCTGCATCAAAAAGAATAAAATACCTTGGAATAAACCTAACCAAGGAAATGAAAGACCTGTACTCTGAAAACTGTAAGACACTGCTGAGAGAAATTGAAGAAAACACAAATAAGTGGAAATCTGTCTTATGTTCATGGATAGGAAGAATTAATATTGTCACAATGGCCATCCTGCCTTAAGCAATTTAGATTCAATGCAATCCCTATCAAAATAACAATGGCATTTTTCAATTAACTAGAGCAAATGATCCTAAAATTCATATGGAGCCACAAAAGACCCCAAATAGTCAAAGCAATCTTGAGAAAGAAGAACAAAGCTGGGGGTATTATGCTTCCTGACTTCAAGCTATACTATAAAACTACAATAGTCAAAACAGTATGGTACTGGCATAAGCCTAGACCTGTGAATCAATGGAACAGAATGCAAAGCCAAGAAATAAACCCATGCATATATGGTCAATTAATATATAATAAGGAGACATGAATATATAATGGGGAAAAGACAGTCCTTCAATAAATGGTATTGGGAAAACTGGACAGCTACATGCTAGAGAATGAAACTGGATTACTGTCTAACTCCATACACAAAGTAAACTTGAAATGGATTAAAGACCTAAATATAAGACATGAAACTATAAAACTCTTAGAAGAAAACATAGGCAAAGTCTCTTGAACATAAACATGAGCAATTTTTTTCTGGATATGTCTCCCTGGGCAAGGGAAACAAAAGCAAAAATGAGCAAATAGGACTTCTGTAAAAAGCTTCTGTATAGCAAAGGATACCATCAATAAAAAGCAACCTACAGTATGGGTGAACATATTTGTAAATGATTTATCTGATAAGGGGTTAACATCCAAAATATATAAAGAACTCATCTGACTCAATACCAAAAAAACAAATAACCTGATTAAAAAATGTGTGGAAGGCCTGACAGACATGTTCCAAAAGAAGAATACAGATGGCCAACAGGCACATGAAAAGATGCTCCACAGAACTAATCACCAGGGAAATGCAAATCAAAACCACAATGAGGTATCACCTCACACCCATCAGAATGGCCAGTATCCAAAAGACCAGAAATAACAAGTGTTGGTGAGGATGTGGAGAAATGGCAACCCTCCCACACTATTCATGGGAATGTCAATTGGTGCAGCCACTGTGGAAAGCAGTATGGATATTCCTCAAAAAACTAAAAATAGAAATGCCATATGACCCAGTAACTCCACTTCCAGGAATTTATCCAAAGAAAACAAAATACCTGAATTGAAAAGGTATATGCATCCCTATGTTTATTGCTGCATTTTTTAGAATAGCCAAGATATGGAAGCAACCTAAGTGTCCATCAATAGATGGATGAATAAAGAAGATGTGATACATATACATGATGGAATATTATTCAGCCATAAAACAGAAAAAAATCCTGCCATTGTGACAATATGGAAGGACCTAGGGGGTATTATGCTCAGTGAAAAAAGCCAGGCAGAGAAAGACATATGCCATATGATTTCACTTACATGTGGAATCTAAAAACAAAGCAAAACAGAATGAACAAAACAGCAGTAGACTCATAGACCCTGAGAAGTGTCTGGTGGTTACCATGGGGTTGGAAGGTGTTGGGATGGGCAGTTAGGGGGTGTGAGGGGGATAAAGAGGCACAAAATTTCAATCATAACATAAGGTGATCATGGGTTTCAAAGTGCAGCATGGAGAATATAGTCAATGGTTCTGTAATCTTCTGATGCTGACAGATAGTAACTGCACTAGTTGGGGTGAGGATTTTAATAATGAGTGTAACTGATGAATCACTGTGTTGCACACTTGAAACCAATATGATATTATATATCAACCATACTTCAATTAAAAAAAAGAAACCCAATAATTGAAATAAATTTGATACCCTTAATTCTATACCTTTCTTGAGTCAGCCATGTAGAAATACAGAAAGTGCCATGTTATTTATGCGGTTATTGCATAATAAACTTTAAAAAGGCTGTAGTTCACCAAGCTTGTGTAAGAAATAGCCTAAGAAGAATGGTTTAAAGAGTGTCTGGATGGGCACCCTGTCACAGAAAGTTAAGAAGAAACGATAGAGTTGAGATTTGTGACATGTGGCGCTAGTAGGGGTTTCAGGGGGTCGATTCTACTCTATGGGGCTAATGCAGAAAAGTTACGTTTATTTAGTGTCTCTTGATAGCCATGCCTATTCCAGTAGTGCTAAAGCTAATCAAGCCCTAAAGCTTAACCTTTTGCACTGAGAGACAGGGCAAGAGTTCATGGTCCCAGAGGTAAGTGGTGGTGTGAAGCTGAAGACCCAAGTCAGTCTGACTTTGTCGCCAACACTTTCCCTCAAGTGACAGAAGGCAGTCATCACCTTCAGTAGCACAGTGGGGTCTTCAGTTGTGGAAGAGACTCTACCAATCATTTCAGTGCCACTGCTCGTCAGTGACACAGAAACAAACTCAGCAGTCATCCAAGGTCATCCCATGTTGTCTCCTCTTTAGCTATGATGCCCATTTTTCTTCCTCTCCTTTGGGATATTTACATGGAAGCATCTCTGTTTCTTAACAAAGTTACTGGAGCATCTGTTTGACTTGAACGCTCCCTGAATCCTGAAATGGTGCCAGTGGAACCTAGAGATCCGTGGAAATTATGGTCAGTGGTAATCATGAAGATGTATAACCATCACGACAATGCACTGATGCACCTCAGACTTCCCATGTGCGTTTCTAGCCAACAACTCTAAGGGAAAGTCATGTAACCTGTGATTTACAGAAATGTGATGTCAGCATATTCAATGCTTGTCTTGGGTTCGAAATGTAAAAATGACTGTATGGGCGCAGGAAAATCAGAGACACTAGAAACAGAACATTGAATCACAGATTTCAGATTCTTGCCAATTAGCCAATTATCGACAAAGGCTAAGCTAGCAGCCCATGAAGATCACATAATGTATTAGCATGTGGATTGCTGTACCGCTTTGAGTCATATCCACACTTCATGGTGGTGCTCTCTCTCCTGGTCAATTAAAAAATTCTTTTTGCCTTTTTCCCACAGAGGGAGAGGTTGGCCAGAGAGGAGAAAAATTCCTCTGAGAAAAAGGCAAGCAGTTTTCAATCTTTCTTGCTTTGTTTCTCTTCCTGGTGCCTTCTATGCTCCTCACCCAAGCAATGAATTCTCATTACTTCAGAGATAGGATGAAGTCTGAGTTAATGTTGATAACGTTTGGGGTTTTACTGAGGGAGAAGGAGAGGCAGAAGTTGTTCAGCTGAGGTCATCACATGGAGCTAATGTCCAGTCAAGAGGAGAATGAGAATGGAGATATCCAGTGACTTGCACCTGGCTGTGCTTACATGAATGCACTAGTTGTACAGAACAAATTCATTCCATGTCTTCTTCCTTTAGCGTTAATGCCCAATTTTTTTTCTCTTATTAGGATATTTATATGAAAATAACTTTGTTTCTTAAGGGTTTGTTTTTCCTCTTTTTTTTTTGAGACCTACCCTCCTTTTGAAAAGATTGACTTTTGTTTCCAAACCCTGAAGGATGGGTCCATACTGTTTTGCTTCTAACAACACAGGTAAGTTGCTAGGGAAACATATAACTTCAGGGCTAACATCAACTGAAGGCTACAAATTAAAACAGACAAGCTTTCAGTGTAATTGGAACGTATGATGTGTATGAACAATAACCTTTGCTGATAAAGTCTGTATTAATGAATTGAATGTTCTCTATTTCCTCCCCAAAGGCCACTGATAGCCTTCTAAAACAGGCTGATGGCTTTGAGAAGATCTTGTAAAAAGACTTCTTAAAAGACCTTGCATCCCAACAAACTGTTAAAGGATTCTTAATAATATTAAAAACTGTAGCTACATTTTGAGCCCTTGCTTCAAGTAGGCACCATGCTAAGCAGTTGGCAAGCCTTAAAAGACTGAAGTTGAATTGCTGATTACTGCAGTAATTGTAGGTAGGTGTTTTTATTGTCTGCATTTCACAGATGAAGCACTTGAGTAGCAGAGAAACTAAATAGCTTGCCCAAGAGTAAAGTGGCAGAGCAGTGATCTGAACCCAGGGAATCTGACACTATTGGAGAGTATGGATATCATTAACTGTTTAATATCATAAACTGTGCTATCTCTGAATCTTGATCTTGTGGATTATTTATTCATAAAAGTCAATTAAAAAAATTGTAACCATAGAGTAGGAAATTCCCCCGGAGAAGTAAAATTTTCCCACCATGCACTTCTTTGTTTCTCACTATGTCAGTTGTAAAGTGAATGAGTCTGATTTTATTTTTTGATTTTTTGATTTTTTGATTCTTCTCCATACAAGGGCAGAGGCGTGAACACTAGAACATCGTGTATTTTTATAGTAATATCAATCATATCAATCCTCAGCAAAATGGCAGTTGCAGGGCTGGAGGTGACATTGAGCAATTCACAGGAAAAGGATCTGCTGTCATTTGTTTCCTACCCTTTTCTTTGCACCGACTTACCCTTTAAGCTACTTATTGAACAAGAGCTCCCTCACTGCCAATACAGAGTCCAGAGCTGGTGGGTGAGGAGCAGGCCTCCTGGGAGAGATTCGAGTATAGGATTCAAATGAGATAAGCTATTCTCCTCAGAAGTCCTCATAAGCAATAGAATCCTTTTCTCTGCAAAAGAAAATGCTCTTTCTTCAGAAATCTGCTGCAATGAATGAGTATTTTTGAGTTCAAGTGGTTGGCCTCATCAGGGTGTGTTTCTGTATGCACATATAGTGAGGTAGGAGGTCTTTCAAAACAGGAAAGTAACTTGAACTTACAATGAACTGAAACAATAAAGTAAACTGGTGTAAACAGTATTAACCTTTTTGACTTTTTCTTTTTTTTTCTTTTTAAGGAAGAACAGAATGATGCTCTCTTGTAGTTGTTATTTTTCACAGAAAAATGCCGCAGCATTAATCACAGGCATATCACTGAGGTCTTTGCAAACATAGTTTTCAACTTGGCTGGATTAGATTTGGGCTTTTTCTCTCACTGTCTCCACCATTTCAAAGAACACTTTCATATTTTAACTTTTGTGAAAACTTCCCTTAATGAAAACAAAAGTAATAACAGCCTCACTAGCTCTGCTGCCAGGAGTCCCTGTGGCTCTTTCCTGCTTACATATCTGCAGGGATAATAAGCCTTGCATACAGACAAGCCTTTTGACATGTTTTCTCCTTCTCCACATACCTTATAACTAGTTCAGAGTTACTAATGTCCAATAGCTAGGTTGAAACATTGTTTTTCATGATTATGGTAGCAAATGAATGGATCAGATATGTCTCATAAATACACAACACACCTTGAATAAGGCATTTCAGTGGGGTACTTTGCACTAGGAGTCTTGTCATCACATTGGTCTTGAGGTGGCTGGACCTGTGTGTATGCGTGTGTGTGCATAGGTGTGCACAAGTCACAAGAGTGCTGGCTCAGCAAGTACCTGAGTAGCCAAGGTATGATTTTTAAGGAGGCCCTCACCCTCAGGGTTGGTCCTGGAGAGCGAGGGTCTCTTTAAATATTGGACCCTGGCAGGGGTCTTACCACACCCTTGTCCTGGCCTTCCTTTGAATGGATTCTCCAACAGGAAGGGGGGAGGGCTAGGGAAGTGCTGCCTGGTTTTCTGGCCCTTGTGGATAGTGAGGTCTGCGACACCACACCTGGGTAAGGACCATGAGCTCAGGTAGATGGGGCAGGGTGCTCCCCTGCTCCTAGATGTTTAAAATGAAAGGAGCCGAAGTAGAGTTGGAACATTGGTGGCGAGTCTTACATGCTCGCAGTTTAACTTGTTGGTGCTTCAAATGTGCCCCAAAATACAAGGCAGTATAATTGTGTTGTTCAAAATTTTATGAAGATACGAATTTTTTAAACATTTTATAAAAATGTATAAAATATGAAATAAAATTCTTATAAAAGCATGGATTCATTGTACATCCTAAGTGGTACAATTTATTAATGGGATTCAAACTTCTTTCAAGTGTTCTTTCAAACCTGCCTGTGTATCTTTCTGGCTGTACGCATCTAGTTGTTTGTTGATAAGGTCAAGACTCTACCTTTGAGACTCTTCATCTGTGTGGGGCTTGAGGCCAGGGGCCCATTAGCCCCTCACTGAGCAGCCCCCCACATTGGAGGATGTAGCTGGCCAGCAGCTGTGTCGAGTCAGTGTTGAGAAATAAATTCCCAATCCTAACAGTCTCTTGTTTAGAATGTCTCGGCAGAAAATCAAAGTCATGGTGGAGTCCTGAGAAGAAGCTGAAAGAGGAAACTGCAAATGGAGTTCAACTTCAAGGTGAAAAGCAGACTTGACCGTTCACCCTGAGGAACTAGGACCTTCAGGTCAGACAGTGGTTCTCCAGCTGTGCATGAGTATCTCCCTGCAAGCTTTGAAAAGTACCGATGTCCATGGGCCTCCTCAGACGCAGGAAATCAGAATCCCTGAGATGACTTGTACTTTTCTATTTTTACAAAACTCTCCAGGTGATTTTAAAAGTGCAGCTGCAGTTGGAAGGTATCGTATGAGGAGCTAGTAGAGGCCGAACAGGTACTATTATCAGTTCTTCCTATTAGAAATCTGTATGACCTCTGTTAGGTGGAGACAAGATGGAATACTCTAAAGAGCAAGGAGAAGGGAGAATTCCTAGAAAAGGTGCCATTTCCTGGCTCGTACTGCCCGGGAGGCAGGAGCGATTGTTTGAAGTGAATGGGGAACCTATTAGCTCTACCAAGGAGAAGTTCGTAGAGACATGAAACCATATTCTCTAGTTGCATTTCAGACCTTCCTAACTTTTCAATAGCTACAGTCATTTCTGGACCTTGTGCCCCCAAAATGTGTGATGGCAGAGAACAGCTAACGAAGGTCTTCTTGCGAAGTCCAGGCAGCTATAGTGATTTCACTCCTATCCAAGGCCTAGTGGCTGAAGGGATGCTGGCTCCCAGATGAGGAAGATCAAGTTGGCTGGAGAGGAGATGCTCATTTCCCTGATTTAAAACTTCAACCCATCTCTCTAGCTCAGGGGATGCCAAAAACAAAGACCAAGACCAGACCAGAGGATGACATAAACTATTCTGGAAACCTAGGAAGCATTTAGGTTGTATCTGAAAAAGAAAAAATTTCCAGACATCATTGTAAACTTTCCCCATTGGTTTCTTCGATTCTCAGAGGACTGAGTTCATATGTCTGTGGCAGGTCTGCCGTGAGTATAAATGTTAGGAGCAGACCTAAGGTGTTAAGCTTCTGGAACTGTGACCAGCAATGGCAACCTGTGTGCTTGCCTTTTAAAGTATCACATAGACATATGTAAAAACAGCTGAAGGACACCCTTCAGCAGACATAAACGCCACCAAATGGCCAGCCAGAGCCCTTCTCCTTAGATGCATAGGTATTTTCCCTTTCAAAAAAGTGTCTATTCTGTAGGAGACTTTTTTTTTTAATCCCAGATAAGCTTTGGTCTGCTTAGGCTTTTATGCTGCAGAAAAGCAATTCTTCATGTGTATATATCATGAGTATATAGAGGACTCTAGTGGAAAGAGCATAAACATGACGTATACTTGATTCCATTTCTGACTGGGCCATGTGACTGTGGGTAACTTAATTGATACTCTCGCCTCTAAAATGCAAATAAGAACTTGGCACATGGTGGTCAATCAACACAAGCTATTTCTTTTTTCCCTCTGTCATTAAATAAGACAAATGTGAAATGTTTAGCACATAGTAGGTGCTCAACAGTTGTAAGCTATCATTGTGTTTTGGTATCAGCAGCTTTGCCTCGCATATAATATATGCTGGAAATTTCTTTCCATGAATGAATAAATGTCTGAACCATAATATGTAATTCTTATGTAATTCTCACTAGGTACTAGGCACTTCTCTAACTGCTCAGCTTATGTTAACTAATTTGGTTTTCTTAATAACCGTATGATATAGGAGATAGCATTTTATAGATGGGCACACTAGGGCAACACAGACTCCATAGAATTGTCCAGGGAAGGATCTCTGATGTTATTCCTACATTTACCAGGTTTATGTTTATACTGATCTTCTGGAGACAGCAAAGCTGTACTGACTAACACATGGGAGAATTTCTTGGAGGAGAATCAAACCAGGGTATAGAGAGAAGAGGCACCGGGGTTGGAGGCAAATTTTGTTCAAGGCCTCAATGTCATAGATAGGGCTTGAAGTACATGGTCTGGGGGCATTGTTCTAACCGTCTTCTAGACCTTCTACTGAAGTCTTTTTTTTTTTTTTGTCTTTCTTTACACAAATATTTAAGCCTTTCCACAAATCAAAGTCAATTCAGGAAGAATTGTCTGCAGTGTTTGGCATGCCCTGAGAGACAGGTGTTGGAGTTCTCCCTGGGCCGACATAATGCTGTTGCCCAGTTGTCTCCATCCTGGCAGCCCCTTCATTGTGGCTTGGTGACAGACTATTTGCCAGCTTCTTGGTCCAGTGCAGGTGGACCTGGCCTTGAGCTACATCTCTGTGAGGTCAGAATCCCTGTTTAGTGAAGAGCAAAGGAGTCCTGGATAAGGACACTCAGAATAAATGAATACCCGTGTCACACACTGGCAGCGTGACGTACCTTGACGTGATAGAAATAGACGCTGCCTTTGAATAAGGCTCATTCCTTCCTCCCACCACCTATCTATTTTGACTCTGTGTGCTTCTCGTTATCAGTAAACGGAAATGCTGTGGGTGGACTTGGGTCATTGTGGAAAAAAAGTCAGTTGTCATGGCCTTCTGTTATCTCGTCTTTCCTTATACAAATCAAACCCTTATCTTTTTTCCTTCCAAGTGAAATATTTCGTGTGTGTGCATGTATGTGAGTGTGTGTTTATTTTAAGTCTCAGTCAATAAAGACAAAGTTTAAGGAGGAAAACCGTATTAAAGTTCCCACTGTGAGAAAAGGAAAAGGTCACTCTGATTATGCTACCATAGGCGGAAAGTTCTGAATTTTTCACAAATCAGCACTCACCATAAAAAAACATCCCTGTTCTTTTGCTTCTTTCTGCCCTAATCTAGGGAATTACATTTTCTCAGTTTGTTCATTCCTTTATCAGTGGCAGATGCATTCTTCTACCTCCTTTGGAAATAGTGCTTTGATTCAAAGCTCAGTTGCTTGAATTGCTTTTTGCTAATGAGATGAGTCATAAGACGAGGTTAACTGATGCGCTTTTTTTTTTCAAAAGCAAACACACTGAGGCAGCCTACAGGGCATTCTCAGCCCACATGTAACTCGTTAAAAGTTCATTAAGGGACTCCTAAATTGAATTTGTTTGTGTAACCAGTGTTTGTATTTCTCTAGTTGATGATTTATCACTGAATCTACAGTAGCACCCCCCGCCATAAGACATATGGGGGGCAGCCTATGGGTTGTGACTCAGACATACCCATGTTTCTCTGTGTCTTGGTTTTTGGGTTACCTAGATGTGGACCATCCCATTTGCTTGAAGTTTCCTGGCTGCCATGCTAGAAGGAAATGTCCTTGTAAAGGCAGATTTTCTAATATAAGCCGTTTCAAGCACAGAGATTTAAGAGCAAATTAGTGGCTTACTTTGTCTGAATAAGGGAATGAAAATGTCATGATATTCTTTTATATAATGCACTTCGCAGATTTGGGAAATCCTGGCAGTTTATAAGTTTGGAAGCTGGGAATATGGTGATTGGACTATTGCAGTTTGTCAAGCACTTTTGTACCAGTAATTTTTGGATCCTCAAAACAGCTCCATGAGACAAGTGGGTTGGGGACTATTTGTCCTTATAGAAATGGGCCAGTGTGGTTCCCAGAGGTAAGGAGACTGGGCTAAGTTCACTTAGTAGTTGCAGAGCTTCTGAATGGCCGAGCAGAGCTTAAAACAAACTCTTGACTTCAAGTCTAGTTCTTTCCCCTTTTTGTCATTTTCACAGAATATTTTCTGCTTCTCTGATCACAGCTGCCAATTTTAGAATTTAAAATTCCATAAGAAATGTTTTTCACATGTCAGCATGGAGGGGAAAACTCCTTTTACTTGCTTTCCATGTGTGGCAGTCTCCATTAGAGCAACATTCCTGGCCTATAACTTTGGTCCTTACTGTAAAGATATCTTGTGAAGTTTGGGGAAGTAACAAGACATGCTCATGTCATTATTTCGTTTGTTTATTGTTTTTATCAGTATCAAAGCTGACATTTTGATATCTATCTCCTAGACCTAGTGTTTATTCTCCACAATTTTTCACTTAAGGAAGTTATGGTGCTTGATATTTACTAAAACTCCTATTTTTACTCCTTAACCCTGACACATAAAACTGTAGCAAAAAGTTCCTTCTCCTAATGAAATTGTTGGCTTGTTATCCATTTGCTTTTCAGATTTTTAAAATTTATACACGATCTTATATTAGTTTCAAGTAGACAACACAGTGTTTCAACAGTTACCCATATTATTAAATCCTCATCCCCACTAGTGCAGTTACTCTCTGTCAACATAGGAAGATGTTACAGAATCATTGGCTATATTCTCCATGTGCACTACTATCCCCATGACCAACCTACATTATGATTGAGAATTCTTGTGCCCCTTTATCCCCTGTCCCCTCCCCTCCAACCCACCCTAACACCTCCCCCACGGTAACCACCAGCCCCTTCTCAGTGTCTATACTGTGTTTTGTTCATTCTGTTTTGCTTTGTTTTTATGTTCCACAAATGAGTGAAATCATATTTGTTTTTCTCCACCTGGCTTATTTCACTTAGCATAATACCTGCTAGATCCATCCATGTTGTTGCAAATGGCAGGATTTCTTTTCTTTTTATGGCTAAATAATATTCTATTGTGTACATGTACCACATCTTCTTTATTCACTTACCTATGGATGGACACTTAGGTTGCTTCCATATCTTAGCTATTCTAAATAATGCAGCAATAAACATAGGGATGCATATACCTTTTCAATTCAGGGATTTTGTTTTCTTTGGGTAAATCCCTAGAAGTGGAGTTACTGGGTCATATGGCATTTCTTCCATTAGTTTTTTGAGGACCCTCCATACTGCTTTCCACAGTGGCTGCACCAATTGACATTCCCACCAACAGTGTAAGAGGGTTGCCATTTCTCCACATCCTCACCAACACTTGTTATTTCTGGTCTTTTGGCTAGTGGCCATTCTGACTGGTCTTAGGTGATATCTCACTGTAGTTTTGATTAGTGTCTCCCTGATGATTAGCCATGTGGAGCGTCTTTTCATGTGCTTGTTGGCCATCTGTATTTCTTCTTTGGAGAAATGTCTTGTTCAGGTCCTTTGCCCATTTTTTAATCAGGTTATTTGTTTCTTTGGTGTTGAGGCATGTCAGCTCCTTATATATTTTGTATGTTAACCCCTTATCAGATAAATTGTTTATGAATTTATCCTCCCATATTGTAGGTTACCTTTTGGTTCTGCTGATGGTGTCCTCTGCTGTACAGAAATTTTTAGGTTGATGTAGTCCCACTTGTTCATTTTTTATTTTGCTTCCCTTGCCCAAAGAGATGTGTTCAGGAAACAAATTGCTCATACTTATGTTCAAGAGATTTTTGCTTATACTTTCTTCTAAGACATTTATGGTTTCATGTCTTATATTCAGGTCTTTGGTCCATTTTGAGTTTACTTTTGTGTATATGATTAAATAGTAATCCAGTTTCATTCTCTTGCACGTAGCTGTCCAGTTTTCCCAACACCAGTTGTTGAAGAGGCTGTCTTTTTCCCATTGTATATTCATGGCTCATGTGGTTATTCACATACATGTAGGTTTTTATCTGAGCTTTATATTCTGTTCCATTGACCTATGGAGTCTGTTCTTGTGCCAGTACCATATTGTTTTAACTACTGTTGCTTTGTAGTATAGCTTGAAGTCAGGGCACTCAGCTTTGTTCTTCTTTCTCAGGATTGCTTTGGCAGGTCTTTTGTGGGTCCATACAAATTTTAGAACTATTTGTTCTAGTTCATTGAAAAATGTTGTTGGAGTTTTGATAGGGATTACATTGAATCTGTAAATTGCTTTGGGCAAGATGGCCATTTTGACAATATTAATTCTTCCTATCCATGATTACAAGATAGATTTCCACTTATTTGTGTCTTTTTAAATTTCTCTCCTGAGTGACTTTTAGTTGTCAGAATATAGGTCTTTAACTTCCTTGATTAAGTTTATTCCTAGGTATTTAATTCTTTTTGATACATTTGTAAATGGAATTGTTTTCCTGATTTCTCTTTCTGTTAGTTCATTGTTAGTATATAGGAACTTGCTTTTCAGATTTTTATGGTTGGGGAAATAATGGTAAAACTTTAGGATGCCTTTAAAATTTGTTACTGATATTCTAGGTTGTTACCAGCCCAGCAATTTTTTTGGCATGTGTAGGGACACTATCTCATTTTTTGTAGCTTCCTGAATGTGGTTTTGTCCTATTGTTTAGTGGGTTCAATTGAAATGAACAAGACATATAGTTATTGTGATGACTGATACTCTTTGGGTGTAACCATTCTAATAGAAAATTACAATATCTGTCCTTCTATATTACTTAAAAAATTATATATATATATTTCTGATTATATATGAGAGCTGCTTGTTACAGCATGCAAAATACTAGAATATGGCAATAGAAAATTATCAACAGAAATCAGAATCCAGAGCATGAATTGCGCTCTTTTTGCCATTCTTGTCTTAAACCATGAATATACTGGCTTTGGAAAGAAGGCATGGTTGAAGAAACCTTCACTGAAGTTTTTCAAATCACTTTCATTGCTATTTTTTAAGCTTAAAATTTTGTTTATTCATTCATCCATCAATGAACTCTTTTGGCTATTGTGGATAATGCTGCAATGAATGTGAATGTACAAATATTTTTTAGAGATCCTACTTTCAATTCTTGTGTATATCCTCTAAAGTGAGATTGCTAGATCATATGATATTTCTCTTTATAGTTTTTTGAGGAACTATCATCCTGTTTTCAACAGTGACTATACCATTTTGCATTTCTACCACATTCTCACCAACACTTGTTATTCTGTATTTTTGTTTTTTTTTTAGTTTGTAGTCCTCCTAAAGGGTGGGGGGTGGTATATCATTGTGCTTTTGATTTGCATTTCCCTAATGATTAGTGATGTTGAATATCCTTTCATGTGCTTATTGGACATTTGAATATCTTCTTTGGAGAAATGTCTAATCAATGCCATTTCTGAATTTATATTTTTTGTGATGAGTTGTAGACATTCTCTATATATTCTGGATATTATATATATGATTTGCAAATATTTTCTCCCACTCAGCATGTTGCCTTTTTTACTCTTTTGATTGTGTCCTTTGATGAGCAAGAGTTTTTAAGTTCAATGTAGTCCCATTTATCTACTTTTGTTTTTTGTTGCCAGTGCTTTTGGTGTTATATCCAAGAAACTATTGTCAATCCAGCATCATGAAGATTCACCCTATGTTTTCTTCTAAAAGGTTTATAGTGTTACATCTTATATTTAGGTCTTTGATCCATTCTGAGTTAATTTTTGTATATGGTATAATATAAGAGTCCAGCTTCATTCTTTTATATGTGAGTATCTGGTTTTCCCAGCACCATTTGTTGAAAAGATTGTCCTTTCCCATTGAAATATGTTTTAGCATCCTTGTCAAAAATCAACTTACCACATATGCAAGGTTTATTTATGTACTCTCTATTCTATTGCACTACTCTATATATCTGTCTTTATGCCAGTACTGCACTGTTTTGATTAATATAGCTTTGTAATATGTTTTGAAATCAGGAATTGTGAGCTTTGTTCTTCTTATTCCAACTTTGTTCTTATTCAAGATTGTTTTGACTTAATACTTGTTTTTAAGCAAAGTTATACTGAATTTATAATATTTTTATCATGGTGGTTTTTCTGCCCTACTCATCAGATCCCATTTCCCACCGGAATTGCTTTTCTGGCAATGAATAACTACAAATCTGTTAGCTATTTTAGGTACATTGCTGCTTTGAAATTATTTGCATGCCTTCATGGCTTATTAGAAAGAATGCTGTGCTAGGAGTCAAGGGGCCTGGCTTTCAGGTTTGAGTCTGCTACCAGTAAATGATTGTGTCTTCCAATAAGTCAATTAACTTGATAATGGTCTTAGTTTCCCCCTCTGTGAAACATGAAGGTTTTGACAAGATGAGTCTTAGGATCTCTATGCTCTCCAAGTCCAAGTCGTTATTATGCAGATCAGCATTGAGATATTAGCTGAAGGATTATTTGATTTAATATAAATACTCTATTCTTGTTAAATCTTTCCACTTGTTTATCATGGCATGTGCACAACAATCTGCATATACATACACATGTATGTGATCTATGAAATTCTTTCCTCTAATGAGCATAACTGAGAATCTCAGTTATGGAACTAACTGGGATCCTATCTGCAAAGACAAAGCAACTTTATTCTTTCTTCTCTCTTCCCACTGAACTTTATCTATGGAATAGCTCTTTCTCTACTTTGCATAAAGTTTAGGTCTTCTCAGAAGATATTGTTTCTCCAAGATAATTAAAAGTCCACTCCAATAGAAAAAAGTCACATGATGCCATATTTTCAATTCTACTTTAGAGATTCTCTTCTCTTGGCTCAGATGCCTGTTCTGGGTGTTATGGAGGGAAATGCTGACATTGGCCCTGGCCTTTTCTCTCTTTCTAGTCTCCACCCCCTTCCCATTTACTAGCTGCTGTTTGCAGCTCTGGAAAAGGGATAAGAAGGAAAGTTAAGGAAGGTTTTACTTTCCTGGTCAAACTGTAATCTGGTGTTGGTTCCGTCCAGTTTGGTAGCTTCCAGATGCTGATCTTGTTCTTGTGTGTATCTTTGTCCATGCATGCAAATTCTGCAAATTTAGCTAATTACCTCACAGTTCCACTTTCTCACCTTTAGACAAGTGGGAATCAGGTAGCCATCACTTTATTTCCCAAACTCAAAAGGATACAGTTAGGGTGTCCACAGAGTTTTGTTAAAACCCTTCCCAACTGGTTTACAGGAAAGGGAAAACAAGAAAGCAAATTGTAGCACTGTCTGCAAAGAAGGCCCTCATGACTGGATTCTTCAAAAACCCAGAGAATGCTGTTTTTTGCTGTGCAGCCTGGAGGGAAGTGAATGGGCCATGGCTGCAAAACTGTTTCATCTCTTGGCCTGTCCCTTCCGCATGCTCTATACTTTTGCTTTTAAAGTGTAGTCCTTGGACAACAGTCATTGGTTTTACCTGGGAGCTTATTAGACATGCAAGCATTGAGTCCCGCCTCCAACCTGTTGAACTTGCATTGTAACAAGATCCCCAGGTGATCTGTATGCCTATTAAAATTTGAGAGGCAATGATCAAGAACTTAGAGTGGATGGTGCCTGCGAAATGTGCTCAGGAGCCTCTGCTGAGCCCAGGAGAAAGTCATAGTTTGCACTCTGCTACATGCACATGCAGCGTCAGGTTTTAAATAATGAAATATGAGGCAGGAAATGGATGAAAAATGAATGAAAAGACAAGGTGGCACTTTTTAAACACTAAGTAGGTCAGGTGGAATACGTTTTGGGGTTCACAAGGGTGCACGTGATACCATCGCAGTGGCATGTGTAGAAGTCTTATTCTCAGCTCAGTCTTGGTTGCTTGTTTTTTCCATCTTCTCTTAACTGCTTTTCCTACCATGTCTTAATCTTCACCCTCCTAAACTCTTGATGTTTAAGTCAGCAGTTTGGGTTCTTTATTTGTTTCATTCATATGATTCAGGGATTTCTTTTTGTAAACATGGTAAACTTTTCCATATTTCCAGTTTATTGTTAGTGGGTTTGGAGGATTTTTTCCATTTATAGAACCCTTATTGAAGTTGTCGAGTCTTGGAATTGTTAACTATTCAGCCATTTGTCATAAAAATATAATGTGTGTGTGTGTGTGTTTAATGAGCATCAGTTCAAATAATTACAAAGAAATTCCCTGAATTAGAATTTTTGTTATTGAGCCTAAATAAAACTGCAATTTGTTTTTTTGTCAGTACACTGGAATGCACTACTTACACATCAAAAGCATACACATTTCACCATTTTTGTTCCCTTTAATTTTAACAGACTTATCAGAAAAGCTTTGGTCTGGACTTAATTTCTGCGTGCCATCTGTTACCACTGGGTTTTAGACCATTCTGTTTCGCTCAGGCACATAAGCACAGTTAATTTCCCCATCACTCATCTGAATGCAACAATTTGCATTACATTTTGTCAAGTAAAATTTATTTTGATATATTAACCTATTCTTTTTCTGGCACATAAAGCCTTTACCTTTACTTGGAATTTTTAATAGTTGAAGTTTAAGGTAAGCAAACAAGAACTTTTTTCTTCCATTCTGTATATGTCCCTGTTATATGTCTATACTTACCCACTTTCCAATGTCCCTAACATTTAAGTCTCATAATTTTCACTTTGTTTCTCTCACTGTACTTTCTCCTCTTGCAGGGCTAGCCTGAAGCAGAATTATGCAATTGGTATTTATTTGGTAATGCAGCCTTTTAAAAAATAAGCTTTCTATTTTGGAACAATTTTAGATGCCCAGAAGAGTGGCAGGGAGCTCTCAAATAGTTTTCACCCAGTCTCTCCTGCTGTTAACATTTGACATAACCGGTATTTTTGTTGCAACTCAGAAACTGATGCTAGTACATAACTATTAACGAAACTCTGTATTTTATTTGGGTTTCACTGGTTTTTCCACTAATATTTCTTTTCTCTTCCAGGGATATCCAGTGCATGTAGTGGTCATCCCTCCTCAGTCTGTGACAGTTTCCTGGTCTTTCCTTATTTTTCATGACCTTGTCAGTTCATGGATTTGGTGTAATGTCCTTCAGCTTGGTGTGCCTCATGTTTTTCTCATGCTTAGACACTGATTGTGCATTTTTGTGATGAAAACTACAAAGACAAAATGCCCTTCTCCTTACATCTTATTGGAGTGTCTCATACTGACATCTCTCATTAGTGATGACCTTAAACTTGTCCACGTGTCTCAGGTCCTATCTGCCAGGCAGCCTCTTGTTGTCAATCTTTGCCTTCTCTATCCCACCATCGACACCAGGACCCCCTTCTTTCTTAGGGCAGAGAGTGATTCCCTTTCTCAACTTAACATAGGCCTCCCAGGAAAATATTTGAGAGAATTATGTATAACCAAGAAAGAATTTAAATACTGTTTCCTCCCCAGGGATGCTTAGATCCCCAGCTTTATTGCTAATGATGGAACCAAAGAGAAGGCTTTGTTGCCTGTTACCATTATTTTGGCCATCAGGAAGTCTGATAAGCAGCTTGGCAAGGATTTAGTAATTTCCTGGGTCATCAGGCAGGCCCGGGGTGGGGGGAGGAGGGAGGAGTTGGAGGATTGAGTTCTCTTTCCAGAACCTTTGGCACCATTCTAGTTAATCAGCTGCTTGACCTTCTAAACAGTAAGTGTTGCTCCATTTGTAATACTCTTTAATAAAAGTAGTGAACCATGGCCAGAGGCTAGGTCTAAGTGAGGTCAACTTTCCATTTGAGAGAAGAACAGACTGGGGTGTGTGGGCATTAGGGTGGGTTTCCCAATAGGACAGCTGCTTAAACACACACTTTACTTTGATGTGGTTGTTTTCTGAGAGATTTACTTGTTCTTTTCTTTGCCCGTTGGATGGGACAATTCTGTGCTGGGGTCTACCCCAAAAGTGTTCTGTCATCTGCCGTGTCCAGTCTAGTAGCCATTAGCCACATGTGATGTTGAGCACCTGAAATGTGGTTAGGGAGAATAAGGAAATGAATAAGTTAGGGAGAAAAGCTAATTTAAATTTAAATTTAAATATCCACACATGGCTAGTGGCTGCTGTGTTGGACAGTGCACGTGCACAGTGTCCCCGAGGGTCCTGGGCGGGATCGAGCATCATTTGCCTGTGGTGGTCACCCGCTCATTAATAAACCCTTCCCCGGCTCTCCTCCTCTCCTGCCTCACCTGCACTCTCCTCCTGCTGCTGGGATGACCTCCTGTGGAGGTTGGTTTTATGTGTCAATTTCACTGGGCTAAGAAATGCCCAGGTAGCCCTTGAAACATTATTTCCAGGTGTGTCTGCAAAGGTGTTTCCGGAAGAGATTGATATTCGAAGTGGTGCACGGAGCAAAGAAGATCCCACCGGTGCACGTGGGCACCATCGTGTCTGTGGAGGGCCTGCGCAGGACTAACAGGCAGAGGAAGGAGAATTTGTTTGCTGCTGCTGTTGGGACATTTGCGTTTTCCTCTTGGACCCTCCAGGCTTGGACTGGGGCTGCCACCACTGGCTTTCCTGGACCTCTAACTGGCAAATGGCAGGCCATCAGACTTCTCAGCCTCCACAATCACATGAACTACCCCTCATAACATAAACCTCTTTCTATACATCTCCTATTCGTTCTGTTTTTCTGGAGAACCTGACTAGGACATCTCCCTTAAAAACTACTGGCTTAAAATCCTTTTCTCTGACCTTCATACAACTCTGCCTCTGTGCTCCTGCCACCCAGTGGGTCTAACCGTACTAGGGTGCCGATTTGGGACGTCTTCCATTCACAGCATAGTCATCAAGACAGTGCCATGGCGAGGGGACACAAGCCTCTAGTGTTTGCTTGCACTCTCAAAGGCCGCCTTCAGAGACTCCGATGGATACTACAGAGGAAATACAAAAGAAATAATTTTCTTTATTCCTTCTAACTTGTTTTATTACTACAGAAATGCACAAAAATAAAATCATCTCTGCCCTTGGGTTGTTGCTGTTGATTGGACCCATTGCTTTTAAGGAAATAAAACACAAAATGAAATTGAAATGGCTATTGCATATTCAAAGAAAGATATTTTTCAAAGAACTGAAACAGTCTACTTGTTAAAAATGACATATTACTTTGTTCAAACTCTCCATTTCTCAGCCCCCTACTTGCTCAGGGTTGATGTTTGCTGTAAAGAAGGATATTTCTGCCAGAGGAGCGGGCACTGGTGAAGGCACAAGTGCTGGGGACATGGGTTTCGGACACACTGGCCCTCTCCCCCACCCCACCCGCCACCACGCCCCCTCCAGTCTTCCTGTGCCGGGCAGTCCTGCTTGGCTCGTATTTACTTCTCAGTCGGTTGATTATTTGTATTAATTCACAGCAGATTTGTAAAACCAAGAATTTCTAAGGCAAAGTCTGCTATGGCAATCCTGTGACCATGCGGGAAGCTTTGATGATGGGAGGGAAACTCCTGAATTGAAGACAGGTGATGCTTGACTGCCAAGAAAAACTTTCTGCCTTCAGGAAGCAACGTGCTGTTTGTCACTTTAGGATGCTAACATTAAAATGAACATAAAGACATGGTATTTTTTATTATGTTTGACATTTCCTGTTATCTGTCACCTTATATATTTTTTTCTGTTACCTTTATTCCTTCTTTATTATAATCCTAGAATTGGAAAGGAGGAAGCAAAGGTGACATTATTCCCAGATGATTGGGTGCATAAAAAATCCTAAAGAATGTATAAACAAGTGAATTTAATAAGCCTTCTCGATTATATTTCTATACATCATCAACAAACAAGGAGAGGTTAAAGTCTTTATAAATGGAAAGGCATGGCCTGGAAGACGCGGTATGATGGAGACATCAATCATCTCCAAATTGATTCTTAAATTCACGCAATACTATTCTAGATCCAAGTAGGAACTTCTGTGTGTGTGCGTGTGTGTGCACACGCGCCTGTGTGTAAGTTGACACCCTTATGACAAAACTTCTTTGGAAACGCAAAGGGCCAAGAACACACAAAGCAATCTTGAAGAATAACCAAACGGGAGCACTTCACCTAAAGCTATGGAAATGAAAGCTTGTGGCATTGGAATCAAGGAGACACAAAACAAACAACAGAAGAGAGTCCAGAAACAGATCATGATGTATACTTTCATCTGATTTATGACAAATTCAAAACTGCAAGGCAGCAAGGAAAGCATGAGTCAATTGGATATCTATATAAAAAAAGAAATGTATCTTGACCTCTACCTCACACCATAAAAAAAGTAAATTCCAGATGGCTTGTAGAGCTAAGTGTGCAAGGCCAAACAACAAAGCTTTTAAAGGAAAAACATACAAGGAAATTTTCATGACTGGGCATTAGTAAACATTTCTTTGAAAACAATCCAAAAAGTATCCACCATCAAATAAAAACCGATACGTTTGACCATATTAAAATCAGAAACTTGTGTTTACAAAAGTCATCATTGAAAGGGCAAATATTCAACCCACAGAGTGAGAAGAGATAGTTGCAATGCATATATTCAGAATATATAAAGAATGCCAAAAAAAAAGAAAGAAAAACAGAGACAACCAGTACAACAATGGGTAAGAGACATCACAGAAGAGGATATCGGCCAGTGTGCATATGCTCAGCCACTGGGCCCCAAGGAGATGCAAACTAAAATCACATGAGCTGCTCCTGCATGCCTATCAGAATAGCTAAATGAACAAGAATGAAAATACCCAATGTTGGCTTTTTGTGTGGAATGTTGGACGTTTATAGATTGTGTCAGTTATCTGTGCGATTGCATCTTTTGTCTGGGATAACAAGTTACATGATGCTAAGACTGCATGTTTTAACAGATGAAAATAGGGCTTATTGGAGTGCATGCCCTTCATGTATATTTCAGTTATGTTTCCATCTGAAACGTTCATTGGAGGAATGTGTTTTCTTTAGATCCATGGAGGAACGGAACTCTGAAAATATTCAAAAGTGTGTTTCTGTCAGAGATTTAAAGTTAACAGAAGAATCTATTTTATCCCTTTTGTTGAAATCAATGACACATTCATTTGATCTTATTTTCTCAATGTCCACTTCAAAGATATTTCAATAAAAAATGGACAGTACCTTGTACACATGGGTAGAATTCTTCCTAAGAAAATATTCTTTTCTCTTCCTTTCTTCCCTCCTTCCTTCCATCCCTCCCTTCCTTCTTTTTGGTTTCTCTCTCTCATTCTCTTCTTTTCTTTCTTAAACTCACTTGACTGGAGGAGAAAAATAATCTCCTTGTTGTGTCCTGTCCAGTAGGTTTTCTCTGTTGTGAAGATATCTTCCTTTGCTCTTCTCCTGTCACAGTAGAATGGCAGGTACATTTTGTATTCCCCTATCCCACGGTCCTCACAGGCTTTTCTGACACTATCAGCTTTAGGCTGGTCTCTCTCACACCTGCGTTTCAGTCATGCCAGATGGCTTGGATGCCCCAAGCCAGCTCTGGTTCTCCATCTCCATCTCCCATCTCATGTAGGACTCTTCCTTCCTTCCCCCGGGAATGGCTCCCAGCCTCCACCCCTCCGCTGGCCAAAGGGAGCTTCTTTGCTCAGGGACCGACTCATGATCTCAGAAGCTTTCTTCAGTGTCTTATCTCCAGTGTTGCCCTAGCACATTGTGGAGCCTTCTGAAAGCATTTACCACTCGGTCTGTGTTTGGGTTAATTGCATATTTTGTCTATCAGTTTTTCCCACAATAACATTGTGATTTCTTATTGATACTGATAATTCCTTAGTATCTAGCATGGTGCCTTATAAAAAACAGGCGCCTAAAATATATTTGTTGTTGCCATTTACTGATTTGTTTCAAGACATGTGAAATAAATAATGTGCGCTATTAGTCATTTCAAAGCTGTAACCATCTGAGGAAGTCTTGTGATTGAGGTGGCTTTTAGGGAGTCTGTTAAAAGTCTGAGCCAGAATATGTTGGAATGTAATGTGGCTGAATCACAAAGTGCTTCAACCTTGCCTCTGATAAACTATTTGAATTAAAAAATTTCTGACACCAGGAAACACATATCGCTAATTCAATAAAAGGGGAATGGCCAACCCAAACGATCAATTAATTAAATAAATTATATTTTATTACTAGCAAGTACACACAACTACTAGATCTAGGTATATTAAATTTTGATAACTAAAGTATTGTTTTTATCTTAGGGCAAAACAATTTTCCTCCAAAGGTTCTTCCGGTTGGTCTAAGAATTAAGTTGACGTGAGAAAAATTAACAGGAGAAAATCAGATTTAATTTCCTACATCC
Organism: Smutsia gigantea; assembly: GCA_032199065.1. Taxonomy (NCBI): domain Eukaryota; kingdom Metazoa; phylum Chordata; class Mammalia; order Pholidota; family Manidae; genus Smutsia; species Smutsia gigantea. The sequence continues at coordinate 87,041 of JAVSCE010007924.1, read as the reverse complement.
AGGAACCCCACAGACGTGAGAGGTTCAAAGGTGAAATGAGGCCTACAGGGCATCCTAAGCTAAGTGATGGGAGAGGGTTCTGGGCCGTCAGCGGGGAGGGAAATAAAGAGCAGCCGTTTGGTCATTTGATGTTTGCACTATCATACAGAGGGGTCATTCAGATAAAATTTATCTCTGATAATAACTGTTATTCTAAGAACCCCCTAACTGAGACTTTTTCTGGGTAGTTAATGGAGGGACAGAGTTTTTCATGAGCTTTCAGGATCTCAGTTGCTTTCAGCTCAGCATAGTCTCCCATGCCAAAGTGGCACATTTTGGGGACACTTGCTCTGAACCCTTCATTAACAACTTCCTCCAATAAAGATAGCAATTTATAATGAGTATATATCACTTGTGTGAAAAAGTGCTGATTAAATAAATACTTTAAAGAGGTTTGCTATAGTAAGTAGGCGAAATAAGGCTCTACCCAATTTCTGCTAATATGTAAATTTGTTTCCAAACCCTTTTCCATAGTTGAATTACGAGCAAACTTTTACCCCAAATCACAAATTCCAAATTAACAGTATGTGCATTAATGCAGATTGTGCCAAGAACACATCAGAATTCACACACACACACCAACTGAAATCAGGCCACACATCACAACTCAACATCAGTCCCGCTCACTTTTGAAAATGTTTCCACGAAAAAAGAATAAATATGTGATTCTAGTGTATGACTAACTAAAAGCTATGCTGTTCTAGAATACTGTAGACAATGTTTATACAAATAGCTATTTACTCACCCAAGGTGCCATTATTTCTGCTTTGGTAGAGAAAATTGGAGGAATCAACTAATAAGTTTTGCATAGGTTGGATGTGCATAAACTCTCTTGAACTCTTGTTTTATCTAAGCCTAACAGTTTCTTACTTGTAAATCTTGTTTACTTTCAGCAAAACGTGACTTCTTTGCTTCAAAGTAAACAGGCTATAAAAAGTCTCATAAGTCATCTTGGGATTTAGAAAGCTCTTACCAAACAAAATCTTAATGGGTTCAGTGTCCATGATTCAGAAACATACGGATTGAATTTCCCTTAAAACACACATGAGCTTGAAAGTTAAGGGTGAAAGTGGTTGGCCAATTGCTGTTTGGGTTTTTGTGGAAGCCAAGAACTTTAGGGAGGCACTTAGATGCTTTTCTATATCCTCAGATTCAAATGGGCTTTCCAGTTTGGAGGGAGCTCCTAATTACAAAAGATACGTGTTTGTATCTTGAAATGTTCCCAAAGAGGTTGTACAAATCTCTGTAAAGATCAAGGGCGTTTGGCACATTATGCAATCAAGATAATTTGCTTTCTTTTTATAAAGATATTAACATACATCACTCATTGTCTTTTATCTTCAAGATGAAAGAGCTTAGTCTTGGATGTTACAACCATAACAAAATTATGTCCCCTACTAAGTAAATTTAAGGTAGGTGATACGTATCACTAGTTTAGACAATTCTGTGAGCTGCTACAGCATCCAGAGTCTTCTCTTTTGAAAAGGGAGCATGTATAAAATCTTCTGTTTTCCCAGAAGTTGGGCACCACCTGAGTCTTTGATTATGAGTATATATGACAGATTTCTCCTCAATAGTATATGTATAAGATATTGAGACAAATTTTGGTAAGTGATTTGAGCAATTGATCACATTGTTAAGCCAATCTCAGTGTATCTTTGAATTGAAGGAAAGAATTGTCCAGCACAATTTTTTTATTAAAAAAATTTTTTTATACAGCTTTTAGAGGGTTTATGTTTTTTTGGAATCTGGTTTCGTAACTACTAAGAAAGGGAAAATGCTAATTACATTTCCTAGCTTTAAGATGAGATCAATTTATTTAAATAAAACTTTTAATATAGTGGTATTTTGCAATTGTCTTGGCTCTGTAAACTTTGCTTGCAAATTGATACTTGGTTTGCTGTGGAATCATTTAAAGAATGCATTAAAAAAAAACCCTTTGAATGTGATGTGGCATGGTACGTATTTAATCTGGGAGGACACCATGCAAACGAAGGAATCCCAGCTTTCCTGAGCAGAAGAGCAACATGTGAGCTCTGCCTAGTAACTCCTGGCCAGTCAGTGGATAAGGCTCAGAAATATTTACTCTTCCTGGGCTTGTACATACTGATTCATCTGCACATATTTCAAGTCACAAGGCCATACTTCAAATGCAGTTGGTGCAGTTCTTCATATACCTTGAAGGAGAGAGCAAGGATGATGGTGGAAAGCCCCAGTGGCCATCACACTTCTCTGTGTACTCCTAATCCATAAATATCAATTTAATTTTCACTAAGGTTTTTATTCATTTGTGTATCTCTTGAGAATGTGTTGTTATTAGAAGTGAGAGATTTGGGACCTTTGGAAAGCGTGTCTTGTTCCTTCTTACCAAGGGAAGAGAGTCATGGCTTTTCACAGAGTAACTGACCAGAGGAACCATTTGCATACCTGGAAAAGCTCACTTCATTTAGATACTTAGGAGCTTGGCGGAATGCACTGAGGAAAAAGAAAAAATAGTCTGTGGGCAAGTTTAGAATTTCTATGTTGAAATGCGTTTTGTTATGTAGGTTGAAATGAAAATAAAACTAATGACAGTTATTTTAGTGAGTGAAGAGAGTCTTACTCTAGTACTCAGGAAATTATTCATGATTAGACATTACCATAAAAATAGTGGTTTGCTTTAAATAAATTTCACCCAAGTTTTTATTTAAACTACTGTTAATTTATTTAAATATTATATATTGTTTCTTATTAATTTAAAATATTAATAATTAAATTATTAAGAATTTGCTTCAAATAAATTTTCAAAAGTTTAATTAAACTATAATCTTATTTAATTTTACCTTGGCTAACACCAGAGTTTTGTGATCTCTTCATCTGTCTTCTGAAGACATCTGAAACAGTTGCTGTCTGTTTCATTTTTTTGTTCATCTCCCAGTTGACTTAAAGCTATGTTTTTCAAACTAAATGTCACAGGCAGTAGTGAATCATACAATCATTTCATGTTTTTCTAAATAGAATACAATATAAAATACTGGGGTTCAATACATGTAGTAAAGTTATTGGTGAATGAAACTTTTGTATAGTAAATCATGCATACATCTTTGTGTATATTTTTATGTGTTTAAGTTGTGAAGTGGGCCCCTTTCAAAAATTTGAAAAAATGGACTAAAATTTTATCTTGGTCCACAAGGAGATTCAAATTATAATCTGAATAATCAATTTGAACTTGAGGTGAGGAAATAGGGCAACAGAAGAAAATGTTTGTCATGTGTTCTAACATCTGATTATAGACTAGAAGGAAAGTATAGAAGGAAGGTATAAGGGGTGGTGTAGGTGACATTATATACACAAGTTTATCAAATTTCTGTCACAGTTAACATATTCTTGGATCATGGTTCTGCCTGTACATCTATTCTGGAATCCACAGTTGGATCAGAAGCAGAAAGAATATAGTGGATCTTTGGTTTCCTTAAAATTCAAACACTGAAGTAGAACAAGTTTTCATTTACCATAATTAAGACAAATCATTTCTGAGATTATATAACTGAGCCACTCAGGTCCAGTCAGGAGGACGTGCAGCATGCATTGTGCTCTAGGCTAATCTGTTTTCAAGGCAGTTGTGTTCGTCCCTGTTGAGTAGAGCTTCAACTCAATGAAAATCCACAGATGTGGACTTGAGTTTAGAAGCATTTTTCCCATATGTAAGTTCTCTCCGTGTCCTCGCAGGAAATTGAAGAAGAATTCAAAAGGGGTGATTGAGGAGAGATTAATAAAATTGGTATTTGCAAGAAATGAATAGTGATGGTAAATGTCTAAGGGCTGATGAAACACCACAGGCTTAGGAACAAGGGGAAGATTTATCTCTGCAGGGAGGAAGAGGCAAGGGGGAGAGTAGGTTCTTTGATGGGTCGTTTGAGTCCTCTTGAAGAAATAATAAATTTGTGTCCATGGGCTGTGTAAGACTTTCATCTTTACTCAAAGATGCCGTCTCTAGTAGTGGTTGCTAGTCTTGAGGACATGGAGTCTCAGACAAAATAGCAGATGGGTCTCATTGTCTAAGTACTCAAAGTTAACCATTTGACAAGTCTTTAATGATTGATTGACGTGTCTACCTCTGTCTCGCAGCGTCCCCGAAGGACGGACCCAACATGAAAGTGTGAGTGGACTGTTGGTTTCTGAAACCCACGTTTTTACTTTTCATCCAGTCCCTCGGCCCTCGGATTCACTTAACATTCAGATGACTTCACTGTGAGTTTTTCAAACACCTACTATTTGCTAATCTTTGTAGCAGGCAGATGGGAAATGAGTAAGTCAGAATTTATAATACGTAACCAAAATTGTCTTGGAAATAAAAAAAGATCCTGCTAATTCCATTCATCAAAAATCCTATGGTGCCTCACCGTCCTCAGAATGTAATCTTCACACATTATCTTGCTGTTCAAATGCCTTTTCATTCTCACCTAACCTGCGTGCTTTCAATGTGGAGTTATATATTTCTTTTTATTCTCTTTCTTCCCCACCCCCGGGTCTTCATTGTCCCATTTTCACTTACATTTTTTCTCTAATTCTGATTTTAAATTTCTATCTCTCTATAGAATTATATATAGCTATGATAGTTTAAAGAAATGGATTATGTAGAAAAGAAATTATTGTATTTCAGCCATTTTTGGATAATTAATTAGTTAGGTGATCCACTCAAGGACAGGGATTTTATCAGTTTTTGTACCCCCATAGCCTGGCACAGATACATACTCGAAAAAAAACAGCTGAATGAATAAAACCAGTAGAGGTGATAATAGAAATGCTTACATAAATACTCTACAAATTAGTATGTTGTATATATGCTATTGTGTTCTACTCCATTACTCCTTCCAGTTCCCGGACCTGATTCCAGGGTGAGTGTGTGGGAAGGGGGTCTTCCAAAGCACAACACCCAACAATTGTGGAACACCAGCAGAGTGACTGCGAATTCAACTCAGTTCTACTTCTGTCTGCTGGGAGACAGCACCAGATTCCCCAGGTTAAGGGCTCTGTCCTCCAAGACTGCCCTCGACCCCCCACTCCAGACTCCGGTCACAAGCCCCAGGCTTTTATCTGTGCTTCTGACCAACCAGCTCCAGATGGGAGGTTCCCATGACCTTCCCTTTCGTTTCTATTAATTTGCTTGAGTGGCTCACAGAACTCAGGAAAACACATTTACCGGTTTAATAAAGGATAACTTAACAGATACAAGTTAACAACCAGATGAAGAGATACATAGGGCAAGGTCCCAAGCAAAGGAGCTTCTGTCTTCACAGAGCTTGAGGCCCGGCTCAGTGGCATGTGGAGGCGTTCTGGCCCCAAGTGTGGAGGCTATCTCCTACAGAGAAGCAGGATGCAAAAAAGAGAGATACGCTCTTCTCGGGTTTTTTTGTGAGGGCTTCAATGCATAGTCATGATTGACTAAATAATTGGCCATTGGCTGATGCATTCTCCAGCCCCTGCTCTTGGGCAGAGTGCAAAAGTTTCTCACTAAAATGACAAGACAACCATTTCATTTTTTAAGGCTCTGGAGTGTTTTCAAGAACTGTGGATGAAAACCAAATATGCCTGGGAAATACATATTTGGTCATCTGAATGACCAAATACACATTTCTTAAAACTCATTGTATCACAGCCATTGAATGACACGAGCCAAACATTATAGAACATTACAGATTCTGGGACTGGATCCTTAATTTGCAAACCTTAAGAAAAATTTTAAAGGAGGGATAAATATTGAGATGGTCTTTGGACCATCAGAACCTTGACGGATGGTGATGGGGAAAGGCTTCTTTCTTTCATCTTTTCCCACTTTGAGTTTCCTCTCCCCTACAAAATCCTAATGCAGAAAAGGCAAGGTAAATTTTATCTCCCATGCCAGCTCTGAATCAAAAGTAGTGGCTTCCAGGAGCATGGTGTTGAGAAGGATGTTGAGGTCCAGTCTGGGCAATGCGAGACTGCGTTCACAGGTGCTGAGTAATTGACACAAATTGGCTCACATTCGTGTCACAGGATGGAATAATTGTTTTTTTTTTAATTAAGGTATTGATATACAATCTTATGAAGGTTTCACATGAGCAGCATTGTGGTTACTTCATTCCCCCATATTATCAAGCCCCCCCCACACCCCATTGCAGTCACTGTCCACCAGTATAGTAAGATGCTAGTCACTACTTGTCTTCTCTGTGCTGTACTGCCTTCCCCGTGCCCCCCCCTACATTATGTGTGCTGATCATAATGCCCCTTAATCCCCTTGCCCCTTCCTTGGAATAACTCTTTTTAAGGAATAAAAACAGACTTTGGGCTGTTTTTTATAAGGAAAGACAGGAAAGTTCTGAGGGAAAACACCTCCCCTTTGATCCTTCAGTTCTACCCCAACAATTTATTTCTTTCTGGTCACGTTTTCCTAACTAAAATGAATCCTGATGGCCAAACTACCCATCTATGATTTCAGGGCCCAGAAGAACATACGGGGTTTCTAGGTAAAACGATAATCCCCAGGGTGTGCTACATACACTTCTGTGCACCTCGGGGTTTTGAATTAAACAATTATACCTAATCATGGGAATTTACAGCCACCCCTTCACTTCTGAGGTCCTGTGATAGATGGAAAATTAAATTGTGGTGTTTCCCCAAGTGACCTGGCGGAGGTCAGGGAAAGAGCAAGGTGGCGCGCCACAGTGTGGTTCGTGCCGCCTTCTCGGGTAGAAGCCTGTCTTGTCTGCCAGCGTCAAGGCACATCATGTATCCAGGCTGTCATAATATTTATTCACAACAGCTGGCGTGTAACAGAGAGTGAGGTCTGTGCCTTGATTCAAATTAGATCCATGACTTGGTTTATTTGAACTGGTACAGAAGAAGAGAAATCGTTATACAAAATGACATCTGGGAAGAGATGTACTTGCTTTTCAAAACACTAATGGCATCATAAATTCATGAGTTTCTGGGATGACTGCAGATGTCTGAATGGGAAATAATACAAAGAGAGAAAACTGAAAAGCAAAATGGATTTGAAGGGCATTGTACTCTGGCTCTTCAAGGGCTTCCTTCAAAAACCCAAACCAACTATTGGTTTCCTCTCTTTAATTAAGCAGGGGCAGAAGGGGAAGGTGTGGCATAGTGAATCTAAGGCTGGAGTGTGACCCACTTAACCACTTCGGTCGTGGCCATCAGTGAGACAGGTGAGCTTTGGCAAGTGGCCAGCTGGATAGTGAAGGTGGGAAGGAGACATCTTTTAGTTAAAATAGAGTTTCCAGGGTGCTCCTGGTGGCAGAAGTATGGTCATTTGTAGACAGAGCTCTGCTGGGAAGGTGGCAGGTGTGTACCTGTGCTGTCCACTCAAGGTCACTAATGACTGCAGTGTTGCTAATGCCACAGAGTCTTTTCTGTGCCTGCTAAACCTCAGCGCACAGCCACACAGTTGCTTTTCACCCCAGATGAAGAAGGCAGTAGGTCACAGGGAGGACCAGAGTGTCATCTCCAGTGCTAAGGACCTTCTTATCCTTCCTTACTGAGCACTTTTAGTCAAATAATATTTCATGATGCTAACTGACACACTTTTCTTTTTCATATTTTGTGGTGCCTGATCCTCTCCCAGTTCTGCCAGAGATCTCCATTCCACAAGAGAGACTACCATTATTATAGCAAAAGTGCAAAGAGAAAGAGTTAATACTTTTTAAATTCCAAAATAGACTCATCAAATCAATTTCAGAGACAACAGTTATGAGAGAGAAAGGCAAAACTTGTGTTTCCAAGAGTTATTTGAGAGGGATATTGACTATTTCGTTGGTTTTTATTTGTTGTTCATTTTTAGAAAATAAAGCAGAGGTATTTAACTTTTCTTTTTAATTCCATGGACCCTCTTGGCAGTCTAGAGAAGCCAATGAACCACATCTAAGAATATTTGTAAAAGCATAAAATATAATACATTGATTACAAAATGACAACTTCCTTGAAACACAGTTACCAAAAGAGTAAGGAATATCTCAGAAAAACATGTATGTTTCTTCCTTAATGCAGTAGATGACAAGATCTAACGGAGGGCCTAGTAACCGTGTCATTTCAAGTTATGAGCACAGACGGTATCTGGAGATATCTGTAATATCTGTAATGTGGTATGAAAATACATGTGAATTTCTTTGGTAACAGGTCACAAATTCTCTGAATACTACTGTGGTTTGTTGCCTGCATGGATACTGCAGGAAATGTTAGATTCCATTTAGAAGTTTGTGAAAATGAAGATCTATTTTTTTCCCATGCAGCTCACAGAATCCTGAATTCCATAGTGTGCAGACCCCAGGCTGTAAATTGTTGACCTAAGGGCAAGGTTTTGATGGAGCAGGACATAAAGTCAATTTATATAAAATAGAGGCCAGTGGGGGGCTGGAATCATCTGCTCTGGGGGAGGGAGTCAGGCCACGGCAATGGAGTGACAGAGGTTGGCCTGGGCTTCTGGTGCCTGGGCAGGAGTCCAGTCTTGACATTGTCAGGAGCCTGGGGTATACAGATGGTCCCCCACTGCGCAACAAGCAGGGCAGTTTCTGAGATGGGGACCAGGTACACAGGAGGAGCAAAGTCAGCACCAGTGGGTGTGTCTGGCTCCCGTGGCACACACTCACTCGGTCAGGGTTTACTCAGCAACGATTGCTGGTCATTGATTATGTGCCAGGTCCTGTGCTGGGGGCTGGGACAGGGGAGGGGCCAACACTCAGCATGCCTGTTCTCCTGGAGGTGGCCATCTGGTGGAGGACAGACACAAGAAATTACAGTTCAAACAGAGTGAGAAGGGCTGGGAGACGGTGTTGTCCAGATGTGAGGGCACACAGGAGGAGAACCCAGCCTGGATGCAGGGATCAGGAAGAAGTTCCTGGAGGAAGGAAGTGGTGGGGAGCATGGGCTGAAACTGCTTTCTCCTGGAGGAAACATAAGCAGGGGAGAGAATGGCATATTCTGGAAACTGGAGAATGGCTGGAGCTTAGAATGTGGGAAGGATGACAAGGTGAGGAGTGGCACTGGGATGGTAAGGGGTGAGGAAGGACCCTGATATCAGGGACCCTGACACATGGGAAGTGTCTTTTGAGAGCAAAGGAACAGGCATTGAGGTGTTTCTCAGCAAGCGGAGTATTGGAGCCAGATTTGTATTTTAGAAAGATGGATCAATCTCCAGAGAGGCTAATGGATTTGTGTGAGGTGAGGACTGAATTCGTGAGGCCTCACAGGGGACAGTCATGTGACAATGCAGCAGGATGCCAATAGCGGTAGCATTGGGGAGGGAGAGAACTGGGCAGATTCAGGAAATATTTTGGGAGTGGACTTCATAGCAATTGATAAATTGCTAGTTGTAAGGAATGAGGAAGAAGAAGATGGACTCAAGCCTGATGTTCAGGTGTCTGGCCCAAGCCATCACCCCAGAATATCGTTTCATGGAAGAGCAGAAAGCAAGAAGTCCAAAAAGTTTACTAAGAGGGAATTATCAAGGAAGAAAAATAAGGAAAAATAGAAGGCAAGGGAGTGTATTTTCAAAGAAGAGAGTGGTTAACAATGCCAATTGCTACTGAGACATCAAGTACAATAGGCTTTGAACAGTGACTGTCACACTAAGAACAAGGTCTTTAGTGGGTTTGACAGTTCCTCTGGAGTCGTGGCGAGGGCCTCAGATCCCAGTGAGCTCAGAGCGTAGGAAAGGGTGGGAAAATGGAGCAAAGTGCTCAAGACACTGACTATGAAGGGAAATGGAGAGAGAGATGATTGCTGGAAGAGATTTGTTCACTGGGAATCTTTTATTCCAAGAAACAGAAACCCTAAATCAAAGTGGCATAAACACAAATGGAATTTATTGTTCCATGTGGCTGAAATTAGGCGGTGACATCATCTGACATGGTGAGACTGTATCTTTGAGAGAAGGCTGGAGGGGCTGTTAAAGTTAATGGAAAGGAAAGGCAGTTAGGGAAGAGTCAGCTAACAGGAGGACCCCGGGGAGGAAGGAGACCAGGGTATGGCTTACCAACTACTGTTTCCTTTTGTGCCAAGATACTTTGAAATAATCGTTTACTCATTTTGAAGGGTTTCTTTAATTTTGGTGAACCTAAACTATTGCCCTTACTATTGAATTTACAATGTCTTTTTGTAGTAATGTCCTATTCCTGCATAATGAGTGATTACAAACTTAGCTTAAAGCAACACCTGTTTATGAGCTCACAGTATTATCCCAGCATCAGGAGTCTGGGTACAGGCTACCTGGGTCCTCTGCTCAGTGTCCGAACAGGTGAAGTCAAGGTGCTGGGTGGGGCTGCTGTCTCATGTGAGGCACAGGATCTTCTAAGCTCATGAGTTGTTTGCAGAATTCAGTTCCTTGTGGATGTAGGGCCGAGGTCCTGGTTTGCTAGCTGGAGGATGGATGGGGATCCCTCTCAAGTCATTGTCACATGGCCCTTTCCCACGTGGCAGGTCACTTCCACAAGGTCCTGGAACAGTCTCTTTGACTTCCTCTTGTTAGGGTTCATCTGATTAGATCAGGCCCACCCAGGATCATCTCTCTTTCCATTAACACAAAGTCAACAGATCTGCAACCTAATCATGGCAGTGAAATCCCTTCATGTTGAAAAATCGACAACAGTTAAGGGAAGGGGATGATTCTGGGCATGTATATCAGGGAGTGGGAATCCTGGAGTGATTTTAGGATTTTGCCTACCACACTTCCTATAATTGCCTTTTTTTTTTACATAAATTATTTTACATTTGTTACTGTGGTAAATTGAACAACTGGTTCCCATGTTTCCCCGCTCTGTAGGAGCATTACATATCTGCACACCATGCCAAAGGCGGGGAGAGGGGTAATTTTCCACCCTTTGGTTTTGGGCTTGACTAGGAGACTTGCTTAGAAGGATAAATGGGATGGGGCTGAAAAGGTGTGAAGCATTTTCAGCCCCAGCTGCAGACCTGATGGGGCAGGGAAGAGGATTGGAGAGCAGACAGACTGCAGGACAGTTCGACGAAAGTGTTGATCACACTAATGGGAAGTCCTCAAGCCAAAGTCACCCAATTAAGGAGTCCGGCATCTTGCGGGAATGGACCTGCATGATGCATTTCTATTCCTGAACTTGGTCATTGCTGGGAGCAGCCCAGCGGAAACGGGACCCCACCATGAATATGGAGGTGGACGCACTGCAGCAGCAAACGCCATCTTCAGTAAGTTAATTTTCCTGCAGCAGGATATTTGAGTGGTGCGTTCTCATGCCTCCTCTGGAAAGAGACATAAGACTAGTCGTGATGTGGACAGGCTTGAAAAATGCTTGCTTGGTGGACTTGCCATGTGATATTGCTGCCAATGTCATCCCCCAGGTAGTCAGCATGAGTCATGTGGAGCAGAGCCACCACTGCCACCCTGCACGGTTATGAGTGTGTACCTCTGAGGTTTTGTGGTTGTTTCCTGCACAGCGATAGCTGACTAATGCAATGGTCTAATACAAAAGCTTTAGATAGCCTTCTTTAACATCATAAACTGAAAGATGTTAGATTTTATATTCTTACGGCAAGGAGAGGAAGTAAAATCTAGATGGAATCATAAAATTAAAAGAACACAAATATTTCTTATGCAGATGAGTAGAATGGGATCTAGAGAAGTTTAATGAAAGGTCCTAGTTCTCGCAGGTATTTAGAGAGAAATGAAAAAACAAGTTAGCATAGTCTGGGTCTCCATACATACCTCTATTATCGATGATGCAGATACTGGGAGGTGACTGTTTCTTACACACGAAGTAGATTTCAATCTCTTGAATAATAGTTGATCATAACTCTTTTTAATTAGAACCAGAAATGGGATAACTTTAAGATGGAACATCAAGTTTATTAGAGTTGAGTCTGATTTTATAGTAGTTTGACTGAGATAGGAAGTTTGGCGAGAATTAAAAGCAGGAGGGAGGAAAAGATGGGTATGTTGGAAAATACGTAGAATTACAGAGATCAAAATGTTCAAGCTCACACTCTCTGCAAATGCATTTCATTTGGCAGAGAATTTTTCTAAACTGAATTTGATGTCTTTAGGGGTAGGTATTCTGGTCCCTCCAACCCTCCAATTCCATTCCAGTCCATTCTGTTTTTATACCTGGCCAGTTCACTCAGGCATTGCATCTCCCTGGCCCCTGAAGGTATTTGAGTTGGCAATTCCTGATCCAGAATGATCTAGTCTGATGTTATCCTTGTATCTATAGGGCCTCAATTAGTGACTGCTATGTTATAACTCAAGTCACTAATTCATTAATGTGTTCTCTCAGGGATGTCTAGTGAGTTGCCAGTTTGGACAGACATTATTCTAGGAACAAAACTGACAGAGATTCTTCCCCTCATGGAGTTTGCTTTCAGTACAGCAGGGAAGTAAATTCTATAGACCATTTGAAGGTGATAAACAATATAGCAAAAGAGAGAGCAAGGTGAGGGAGATGAACTGGTTTTGCAATTTTAAATCAAATGGCCATTGTAAACCTCATAGATAAGAGAGCATTTGAATATTTGAGCAAAACTTGAAAAAAATAAGGGAGATAATTTTTGAAATGAGAAAATTAGTAGAGGAATCATTTCTGTGAATTGCAGCAGATTTTTATCTAAAATATTTCCCAAAGAATATTTTTTACTGCTGGAAGAATAATAGGAAAATGATACCAACTGCTGGCATGTTTAAAGTTCAGTTTCTTCTCTGTTTCGGAACTTTCTTAATATTTCATGCCCCATCATAAGAAGTCAGCTTGTATCTGCTTTTTCCTTGGGTTTCTGTGTCACCTAGTCTATCCTAGTACTCTGCAATGACACATGGATTTTCTTTTGTAGAGAGAAATTGAGATGAAGGGTTCTCCTTTAAGAGAGGAATCAGCAGGTAGAAAGAAGGACGTGGGCACCATTCCATTCAGAAGGCATCAATGGTTCTATTGTGCAAGGGGCACATTTTACCCTATGGATGGCTTCCATGGAACAGAGCTGGAGCTGAGCCACAAGACAGAAAACAATTTATGTCAAAGGTGGCAGAATAAAACATCGACAGCCCATTGAATCACAATTGCAGGCTTTGACTGGTGTAGCCAAGTCTAATTGAAGCCATCATTTCACTACTGAGAGAAGCTTTCTCTGGAGAAGCTGAGGTATTCATTATCAAAACAAACCCGATCCAGAACTCAGAATTTCAGGGCTGCAGAATTTGCTATGTTGGAAAAAAAATGTTTCCCTTTCAGACAGCTATACTGTATTAAAAGACACCAGGGATTACAGCTGATGTCTGATTTACCATTTAATACTGGAACACAGTATTTGTACCCAGACACTGTGGCCTAACTCTTGGGATTCAAAGACGTGGTTACAATGTTTATGCTTCAGAGAAGGAGGCTATGAGAATGGGCAGCATTTCAAAACCGTTGATTTTGGAGAAGTAATCCTAAATAAAAGGCTTCTTGTTTCTGTCACTGACGGTGAAATGGCATTGCCCAGCCCCAGCTAGCCTGAGACTGAGTTATCACGGGGATTGTTTTGTGTGCATTTTTTCTCAGTCGTCAACACTAAAGCAAAATATAAAGAAAGCCTTGTCAGTTCTCAGGAATTTCTGGGATGTAGCTCTAATTTAACTTTTCTAGGCCTGTTAAGGGGCCTTGGGTGATATGTTGCTCATTTCTATCTAACAAATTTCTGTCTTTGAGTCTGGTGGTGGGTGGAAAAGGAGAATGGGGTAATGTAAACTGGATGTGACCTATGCTGAGCATTCAATTTGGTCTCATGTCTGTTTTGCAAATGAGTCACAGCCCTCAGCCAGCAGTGTGAGGGAGTCTAAGAAGAGGGACCCACATCCAGCGAAACCCATGAGGAATGAACTGCTAGGTTGAGGCCAATGAGTTGGTTTGGGTTTCCTCCAAAACAGACACTGAGGTAAAGATTCTAGTGCAACTAATTTACTTGGGAAGGGAGTAAAAATGCAGGTCAAGAAGGGAAGGTGGCCAATAAAGGCAAGCTACCGCTGTGGGTGACTGGAGTTTACTTTCTCTGTGGGATTATGGGAAATGACATGAAAGAGCTAATTCAGTGTTTTCTCTCAGCACACGAAGATATGCATCCATTTATTCAACAAGTATTTTTGAGGACCGCTAAGGCCAGTCACTTCAGGCACAGGGTGGATGTGGTGAGCAGAGCAAAAACCTATATTCTGATGTAGCTTTCATTATAGAAGGAGAGAAAGATAAAAGGAAGACTCAGTAAAGTCCATCCCTGTTCTGTACAATACGGTAGCTTCTAGCTGCATGTGGCTATTGAGCCCTTGAGATGTGGCTTGTCCTGATTGAGATGTGCTGTAAGTACTGGGTTTTGGAGATACACCATGAAAAAATAATGTAAGATCTCATTAACACTTTTTTATTGGTAACACGGTAAAATAATAATAAGTTATATGGGATTAAGTTAAATATGTCACTAAAATTAAATTCACCTATTTATTTTTTAAATGTGGCTACTAGAAAATGTAATCTTCCATATGTGACTAATATTTTATTTCTATGGCCCCTGGCTCAATGTGTGGTCTACATCCTAGCAGCATTAATAGCTGCTGGAAGCCTGTTGGAAGTGCAGATTCTTTAGTCCCACCTAGACTTGCTGAATCAGAATCTTCAGTTTAGCAAGCTCCCCAGGCACTTTGTAGGCATATTATTATTTGAGAATTGTCAATCTATAGTGTGCGCTTGTTGGGTGCTAAGGTGAAGAACCAAGTAGGGAAAAAGGGATGTGACAGCCAAGAAATTTATGGGTTTGTTTTATCCAATTTTAGATATGGTATCTAGATAATGGCTTGACTAAGTCTAAGGTGTGTCGTCACTAAGAAAATAATAACTAAGTGAAATCTAAAGGAAGGGAAGGGGAAGCCATAAAAATATATTTGGCAGTAGTAAGCTTGTGGAATGTCCCTTATGAGAAGTACTTGCCTGCCATGTGAGTGAGCTACACTGTAGGAGGTAGATCTTTCAGCCCCAAGTTGAGACTCTGTGTGATACTTCATGGGATGGTGATGAGACATTCCTGCCACATTCTTTCCAAATCACAGATTCTATAGTATAGTGAATGATCATCGTTGTTTCAAGCCAGTAAGTTTTGAGGTTTTTTTCCCAGCGATAAATAACTGACACTTGACTATGTGAATATACTATACCTCTCTATTCTAACTTCTACTGTTGCTGTTCAGTAACCATCTGTTAGTCTAAATGACGATGTTCTTGTACTTTGTGCTTTTACTAAAAGTATACTTGGTCTTTGTGTTTTCTAATTGCATTCTGTTGTATCTAGGTATCAATTTATTTTTTTAATCTTTCTTCGGATTTGTTTGGTTTCTTGAAACCATACTTTGATCTTTCATTGTATCTGGAAAAACTTCAGATATTGCCTGTATTTCATCCTCTGTCCTCTCTGGGATGTCAGCGAATATTTGTTAGTTATAAAAATCAAATACTTAGACATCAAGGGAAAAAGAGAGAATAGAGCACAGTCAATATTTCAAGTGATAATGGCTGAAATTTTTCCAGATATGCTATTCTCCATGTGTCCTCACCTGTATCTAATATGATGTTAAACCTGTCCATTGACTTTTTATTTCCAATTTATTTTGCATTTGTATCTAACAGCTTTGTTTCCTGCACAAGTGTACATCTTCATTCTTCATAATTTCCTTTACTTTGCAGATATTTTCAAGCCTTTTAATTTTTACTCTGAACAATTTGTTATTGTTCTTGGTTCCTTATTCTTTGGAGAATTAATTGTGGGAAAAGTTTAAAGTCTCAAATGAAGTCAAGTTCTTCCAGATAGGATTTTCCAGGTCTCTGGGAGCTATCCCAATCTAGACACTCTTTAAACTAATGCACTGCTTGAATTTGCTTATGTGAATTTGGGCAAAAGCTCTGCAGAAGTCAGCCTGTCATGACCATTTCTCTTTGTTTCTTTTCATCTGCTTTGCCTATTGCCAAAGCAACAACACAGGTTTCCTTACAGTCTTCAGTGAGGGGTGTAGTAAACTGTCTTCCACTCAATCCTTCCAGTTAACCCTTTGGGGAAGGCTTATTATTAGACCACCTACTTTGTGTCTCTTCTATGTGCCTGAATGGTAACTTGAAAATCACCTCTCAAGTTCCCATTTTGGCAAATACCCTCTGGTCAATGGGGTTAAAGCCCACACTTCCTGTTATGGCCTCCAGTGTTTATTTAAGATTTTGGCCTCAAGCTTTCTTACTATCTGGAGGTTCATCAATGCTTTTAGGGAGATTTTTTTTGTTCTCACTGGTATTTTTAGTTATTTTTCATGAGAAAACTTAGTCTCATATCCAGCCTACCATATTACCAGAAATGCCTCTCATGCTGTGCAGTACAGTCTGGCTTCGTATGTGGCACTTTCAGGCACAAGTTAGGTCCTCTGGGCCTTGTTCCATGTGCATTTTACAAACATGAATTTAAGCCAAAGGCCAGATATGGAACATGGACTAAAGATTCCCTAGTTCTGTTAGAACAGATGGGGTCTGCTTCTATCACCACCCCATCACAGAGGAAATGGAAGAAGTAAAAATAATTTTGGAATTTGAGGGAGTCTCTAGCAGAGTAACCCACATTATGTTGCCTTCTTTTACACACATGGTACGTTTAATCAGAAAGCAGAATTTAAATGCTGTGTGAATGGACTTCAGTGGTCTTCAGCTTTTGATTAGGGATTGAAAAAATGGGTCCCCATCTGTGGCCACTGGTTCATTTGCTGGTAGAGGTGTCTAAATCCGGTGTACGGCAACTGTTCACTTATAGTAGGGTAACCCATTAAAAGTACAGATGGCTTGTTAGATGGATTTTATCTGTTAAATTTAAACCCATAAGGAATTGCCAGCAGATAAGAAAATTAGATGACAATTTAAAATAGTGTGTAGAAATGAGATTTGCTTTGGAATGTAAGTGTTCAAAGAGTATTTGAAATATCAAGGCGTAATTTTATCTTAACTTTTTTCATCTTTCTCATCATGTGCATCTCACTCTGGAATCAATATTCATGATTTTGAGGAATACTTATGTGTATTTTACAGTCTTAAGAAATGCCAATATTTCCCAGGGATATAATTTCATAAGAAAAAATACTATGCAAAAAATTAGGATTTATTAATAGTTAAAAAGAATTCTATAATGACATTTGCAAAGAACCCTGAATTACCATGAATGTAATTATAGATGCTTTGGGCTAGGGACAGAAAGGACTTAGTCCAAGGCTGTACTGCATAGCTTTTTTCTTTTCCCAGGGTCTACCATACCAACTCTCCTTTTCTGTGCAAAGGAACAATAGGCTGTTTTGCACCTAGACTTCCCTGCTTTAAATCCAAAAACCTTTAAATCTGGCTGCTCCTGACGGGACCAGGGCTGCTATCTGGGCATGAGAAAGGTGAGTGGTTATAGAATGTGGTTCTGCACGGGAGCTCTACCTAGTGGTAACTTTAAGAAACTAACAGGATCTTCTCTTGAGAAGTTTAATTCTAAGATTAGAAAGACCAAAATAGCTAGTAGAATAAAACAGAATTTGAGTTGCAGAGAGAGTAGGATATAAATGGGAAACAATGAGGCAGCAAAGTTATGGCAGAAACGACTGGGTAGAGAAGCAAGCGGAAAAGGATACCTAGGATGGCCACAGGAAACAGAGAAAGCAGGGAGAAGAAGAAAGTGGTGAAAGAAGAGTGTCATGGCAGGGATGCTGGGCTTTACTTGCATGAACAGCATTTACATTCATGAACTTCCATGAACTTTGCTTTTTGAAGGCTATTTGCATACTGCATCTATTTTCTTAAATTGCTCCATGTCATTTCAATAAACTCTCATTACTTTAAAAAAATGTGTTTCTGTCTCTTAATAACTGAAAGATATTAATACAATCAGCTCTGATGGAAAATAGACCATGACCGGATTGGCATTTTACTGCATTTGTTCTGAGCAAATTAGTCAAGGTGGCACAGTAGGTGTGTGTATATTTTCTGACTCTTTCTTCTTCTTCAAGCAAAAACGACAGACTGTAAATATGTAGTTATATATATATAACATCTAAAATGAAAGAATGCAAAGTCACAGCCACAATCTAACCTCAAGTTACTCACCCCTAGAACTGAAGCTGTGCTGAGCTTAAGTGGTACCACAGCCCTCACAGAGCTACCTGGGCGGCACTGCTGACTCAGGAGAGGGAACGTGCAAAGGTGCTGGGGCATGTTCTCCAGTGCTGTCGAAAGTAGGCGTGCTCTGTGCGAGGGGTTCATCATGATGACCAGTTTATTGCTTTCAAGCAAGTGAATGGAAGAGGAAAAAGCTGTGACCATCTTCTGCCTTTGGCCCACATCTTAGGGAAGGAGGGTGGGGCGGACTCTGCCTCATCAGCAGGATGTGGGCCAAACCCACTGGCTCCAGGACAGGGACAACAATGTCCTTAATATCACCCTGGGACAGAACCTTGAGTAGATGGCTGGAGGCAAAAGGGCTTGATGGGAAAAGGTGAGCTCAGAGCCAGAGAGAAAAGTGAACAAAAAAAACAAAAGAATTCCTACTCAAACAACAGAGCAATTCTGACTCAAGGCTCCAACATCAACTCTTACTGGGTTGTCAGCTTGCCCAGATTTCAGACCTGCCAGCTCCCCATAATCCTGGGAGCCAGTTCCTTAAAGTGAATCAGGTAGATTTATTTTTTACATAAAGATATTATTATATATTATTTCTGCAGTTTCTTATTTATACTAATAATATATACTATTATAGTATTATTTACATAAAATAATATATAATAATATACTATTATATATTATTTATATATAAATAGGAAATATAAACAGGAATATCATTTACCTGCAAATGAACAACAGTTGGACTAACAGCAATTTCTCCACAATTAAAAAAATATGACCCGGGAATCCCACTCCTTGGAATTTACCCAAAGAACACAACTTCTCAGATTCAAAAAGACATATGCACCCCTATGTTTATTGCAGCACTTTTTACAATAGCCAAGATATGGAAGCAACCTAAGTGTCCATCAGTAGATGAATGGATAAAGAAGATGTGGTACATATACACAATGGAATATTATTCAGCCATAAGAAGAAAACAAATCTTACCATTTGCAACAACATGGATGGAGCTGGAGGATATTATGCTCAGTGAAATAAGCCAGGCAGAGAAAGACAAATACCAAATGATTTCGCTCATTTGTGGAGTGTAACAACAAAGCAAAACTGAAGGAACAAAATAGCAGCAGACGCAGAGACTCCAAGAAGGAACTAGTGGTTACCAAAGGGGAAGGGTGTGGGAGGTTGGGAGAAGGGGATCGTGGGGTATTATGTTTAGTACACATAGTGTGGGGAATCACTGGGAAAACAGTGTAGCACAGAGAAGGCAAACAGTGAATCTGTGACATCTTACTACACTGATGGACAGTGACTGCATTGGGGTATGAGTGGGGCTTGATAATATGGGTAAATGTAGTAACCACATTGTTTTTTCATGTGAAACCTTCCTAAGAGTGTATATCAATAATACCTTATTAAAAAATATGGTAAAAGATAGTGGAATAATATGCTCAGAATGCTGAAGGGAAATTTGCTTCGACCTGGAATACTACACTCCATTAAAATATAGTTTATGTAGGAAGGTAAAGGGAGATGTCGCCATGCATCTAGAGTATGACACTGTGGTTCTCCACTGGGAGAGTTAATGAAGGGCATAAGGAAACTCAGGGAAAAGAAGGGGATGTAAAACAAATCAGACACCCATGAGCACAACATTTTAGGTAAATTAGGTTTCGACTGTAAACAACTACTAATTTTTATGTTTAAAGAGAGATAGAAAGGAGTTTTCTATGAAATAAAACATAAGATGGCAGGCAGTAACTAGGTGAATTGTATTTAATCTTGATTTTATGGGGATTAAAATAAAGTCACCTATTCACTTGAAAGGCCACTGAAATTCTTATACTGAAATTCTGCTTTTCAATATATTAATGCTCATTTACAGTGGTGCTAGACAGCATGAAGAAATAAACAGCTGCTTGCTTCTGCACAGAGAATTTCATGAATGGTCCTGCTACAAATGTGGAGTAATGCTAACACTAGTGTGTGTTCTGTTGGCTCAGATATTATTAGTAGTGTTGCCTTCAGTGATGTGAGTTCCAAAGTATTGACTACCTGTTGGTAAAGTTCCAAGCCCAAGTACAACTTTCCTTTGGTTTTCATAGTTTGTGCACTTCTGAAAAGCTCAATGTAAGTTAAAAATGTGCAAAACACTTTGTATATACATCAATCCTTAATATTCATGGATCTGTATTTTGCAATTTTGTTGCTTGCTAATATGTATTTTAACCCCCAAATTGATACTGTGGTGCTTTTGCAGTCATTCGTGGGCATGTGCAGAGCAGTGAAAAATTTGACTCATCACCATGCCCATTCCCAGCTGAAGTGGAAAAACGGGGTACTGCCTTCTCCCAAACTATAAACAAGTGTCCTTTTCGTGGTCTAATTAGTACTCTTTTTCATATTCTTTCTGCTTTTTGTGTGTGTGTGGTTTTGCTGTTTAAAATGGTCCCAGAATATAGTGCCAAAGTGCTATCCAGTGTTCTTGGGCACAAGAAAGCTGAGGTGTGCCTTACAGAGAAAATATGTGTTAGATGAGCTCAGTTCAGACATAAATTATAGTGCTGTTGGCATGAGTTTGATGGTAATGAGTCAGCAATAAATATTAAATAAGAAGACTTTAAGCAGAAACAGACATAGAACAAGGTTATGTATTGATGGATTGATGAAAATGTTATGACTAGAGGCAGACGGTAATCTAACCCTGCAGTTTCCGAAGAGCAATGGTCCAGTTTAACTAATACAGTGATTATGGTAACTTTAGAGAACAGAACCATCACAAATAATGAGAATCAACTGTATAGATAAAATGGAAATGTCATCAGGGTAAGAAGCAATTTCACCTCAGAATTGGTAGAACTTTTGAAAGTTATGTGCAATTTTGGACAAATCTTATTGGGCAGGACTGTCCCATGAACAGCAGGCCATCTAGCATCCTTGGCCCCACCCATTACATGCCAGTAGCATCTCCTCCCCCAAAGACTGCTACAGCCAAAGGCTCCCTCTATGATCTCCAAAATGCTGCTGGGGGAGGGCCACCTCTGTAGAGCAATGCTTTGGAAATAGGGTGGTCCTTGAGTTCCAGGGAGCCTATGCCATCCAACCTTAATTTCTACTCTGTTTTCATTCTGGAAGTTTCTAGTGCCAGCTACATTAGCACTTTTTCTCTGGAAACATCAGACTCCCCATCAAGGTATTCTCAAGGGTCAGCTCACTTGCTGGGGCCTTCTCTAACCAAGATGCAGTCTGGGCTCAAAGCAGCTTCTCTAGTACTCTTGTTGGTGGTGAGCAGGAGAATACTCCAAAACTCAGGTCTTGGGAAGACAAGAGCTTGGGGAGTCCTCAAGTGGAAAAGGGATCATCATTGGGGTTAGCATTAAATAGAAGTTCAGGAGGTCAGTGCTCATCAGATTATTGACTGTGGTGTTTGTTTTTTTGTTTTCTTTTTCTCCAACCTCCACTTTCACCTCTCTTCCCTTTTCCAAATGGAGAAGGATTGCAAAAGCACATAGAGAGCACCGCTGAGCTTGCATTTACTCCAAGGGACATACTACCCTGCTTACCTGTGAGACAGGGCCTCTCAATGGTGTAGGTTTAGCAGGTGCATAAAAAACACACCTTTATGAAGTCCTTACAGTGGTGCTGGGGCAGGCACTGGGGATACAAAGGCATGGACCCACCTCTTCTGTGAGAAACTTGCAGTTCTTTAGGAATACAGACCAAAGGACAGAACCTTTCAGTGTAATGAGATATTTGGTAGGTAACCCCAAGAAGCGGCCCATAACTCATCCCTGGGAGGGAGTGAGGAGAGGTCTGTAAAGGACCTGGAAAAGAGTCCATGTGAGCTGAAGTCCTGGGATGTGTATGAGTTCTCCAGTCTCTTGGATGCAAGCTCACCTAAGGTCAAAGGTCATTTTTAAGTCACCTAACTCTTCCCAATCACTCTGTAGCCAGATTGATTCCATCCACAAATTCAACAACTGTATCACAGCAGTGAATTGTATAGTTGGAGCAATTGAACTTTTTGCTTCTAATCCATTAAGTCAGCCGTGAAAACTCCCCTATAGTTCCAGCATATTTGCTGGATTTATTTAACATCTTTATTTTAGGGGGGTCCAAGTTTCATAGACTGTTTCATTTATTCTCATATCAAATATCACTGAAAGGTTAAATTTGGTGTTCAGTGACATTCTCCAGGCAAGCTTTCCAAAGCTTAAACTGAAAATAATGGATGTGACATTTCTTCCAGGAAATCTCCTCCACAAAGCCTGGTCTCATCCCGTTAGAGAACTCAGCAGTTTTAGGCCATATCAAACCTGCCAGTTTCTTGTGATTGGAGCTCCAAGTACTTCAACTGGACCAAGTGTCAGGAGACATGGATCTCTTCAGCTGGCAGGAAATCAAAGGAGGGAAGAAGGAAGGGAGACAAAGAAAGGGAGAAGGAGGAAGGGAAGGAAGGAGACAGACAGAAACAATAGAGAAAGAAAGTGGTTGAACATCAAGAGACTCCATCCTCATCATTAATGGAAAGTAATCAGAGGAATGAAACAGTTGATTCCTTTCTAAAGAGGCATTGCAGTGTGGGAGGAAAAACTGGGAATAAGACATGAACTCAAATGCCATTTTCATCACATACGAACTGTGCAATCGTGGGCTATTGAAATGAACTTCAGTTTAGTTAACTGAAAAAAAACCTGTCCTGATCAGAGCACCTAATCCACAGAATCGTCTAGAGGGTTAGAGGATATAAAAGATGTACTTGGTAGAGTTTCTGCTTAATAAATATGAGATAATAATAATGATAGTTATTATTGTTTATTATATAATATTACTAATTAGTGGCGATAGTAAAATTTTGATTTTATGAAAAGAAACACAGAAAAAAAAGTGAATGAAGTTACGTAAATCTGAGTAGCTGTCTATTGCTGATTTGAAATCTGTTGGGATTACTTGAAAAGACAAATAGATATTCATTCCCTAGGGCTACTATAACAAATTACCCCAAACTGGGTGTTTTCAAACAACAGAAATTTATTCTGAATTTCTGGAGGCCAGAAGTCATAAATAAAGGTGTCAATGGGGCTGTGCTCCCTCCCAAGGCTCTAGGGGAGCTTCTGTTCTTTGCCTCTTCCAGCTTCTTATAGCTCCAGCTGCTCCTTAGCTTGTGGCCTCATCATTTCAATCTCTGCCTCCAGGGTCACATCCCTCCTCCTCGTCTCTGTCTTTTCCTCGTGGATCTGTTAGGAGGACACTTCTCATTAGACTTAGAGCCAACCTGACCATCCAGGATGATCTCATCTCAAAATAATTAACCTAAATACATCTGCAAAGACTCTTTTTCCAAGTAAAGTAAGATTCACTGGTTCCAGGGATTGGGACATGGATATATCTTTTCTGCGAGGGTGGGGAGTGCTCATGGCCATTTATATATATATGTTTTATTCACACAATACATGGAGTGTAAGCAGCATTTTTGTTTTCAGAGAATTATTGTAGGCCATTAAGAATTTGAGACAGTCCCAGGTGGTGAGTAATGTATGCAGGTTTTTCCTTACGAAAACAAGTCTAGGTGGTTGGGCACATGGAGAACACGCTGAAAGTGACATCGAGACTTGGAATCTATGTCAGTGTCTGTTGCTTACTGGTTGTGAGGCTTTACCTCCTTATTGTCAAGTGTCTTTAAAATCAGACAATTTCCTCTTGATACCCAGGATGTTGTAAGTATCAAGTAGGCACTCTACACAAGAGTGCTTGGATAACACCAAGAAATATCTTACTGGGCACTCTGCACTGCTCCACCTTCTCCACCCAGGCATTGCATCCTCCAGCAGGCTGCCCTGCCCCTCCACTCAGGCCGGGATCTTGGCACCTCTCTCATGGCACGCTGCCCTTACTCTGCGCGCAGTGTGAACATGCAGGTGTATCATGCCATCAGTCTCATGTCTCCTTCCCCCACTACACTCTGAGCTCCCTGAGGTAGAGACCATATTTATCCAAGACCCAGCACAACACTGAGTACACAGTAGGCACTCAGTAATTGCAGCAGTAAAGAGAATAAATGCCTGTACCTCAGTGATGTTCATTTTGTGAAAATGAAACAGACACAATATGAAATTTGTTGCTGCAGGAAGTATGGACTTGGAAAACTTAAACTGTTAAAGAAATGAAGGAGTAAATGAATAACTAGCCTGATTAAGTTAATAAAATAAGATCACTTGACAAAACCATAGTTTCTAAATAATTTAATATGCAGACTAGATGTGTATTTTTCTAATAACTCATGATTCTTAAGGCACGATATTAATGTAATGCAAAATGTTAAAGGACATTTATAAAACATCTTGTTTTTCCCAAAGATAGCTCGTGTATTTTTTCTCTTATGGGCATTGTCAAAGGACAATGAGACCACCACTTAATATCTGAAATAAAAAGATGTATTATTTTAAAGTTAGAACTTTAAGAAATTCTCACTTTATATTTGTTAAAATTCATTTATTTACATATTCAACAAATAGTTATTGAGTGCCTATTATGTTCTAAGCAAATAAAACTGGATGGAGCAGTGTCTCTCCGATCTTACAGCAAAATGAAGGAAACAAGCAGGAAATAGAGAATATGATGTGATGACAAACAGGAGACTGATGGGGGCAGGTGACCTACAGATGAGTTTGTTCTTTTTGAGGATGGGCTTGTTATTCTTTATTATGGGTAGGGTAGCGTCACTGATTCGGGACATTTGGGCAAAGACCTGAAAGAAATGACAGTGTGAGCCCAGGTGCTTAGGAGAGGAGAATTCCAGAACATAAATCTGCAAGGGCAAAGGCGCCCACCTGGGTAGAGGAGTATCTGACATTTCCGAGAAACAGCCAAGATCTGGCCGTGCTGGGTGCAGTAGGCAAAGAGAGAGAGGTAGGAGCTGCCTTCCAAGGGTGTGGGAGGGGAAAGTCATGTGGGGTCTTGGTGGTTCTTGCGGGTCCTTGTGAGGATTTTAAGTTTTGCTCTCAGTGAGGTGGTGTTCTGAGCAGAGGAAGGATGGGTCTGACTAAGGTCTTTAAGGGTCCCTCTGACTGATGGACTGAGGATATTCTGAAGGTTGGTGTTATGAGTTGGATTATGTCCCCCACCCCAAAATATATTGAAGACCGCATTCTCTGTGTCAGTGGACAGGACCTTATTTGGCAACAGGGTCTTTGGAGTTGCACTCAAGTTAAGATGATGTCAGATTGGACCCTAATCCCAAATGACTGGTGTTTTATAGGAAGAGGGAAAATGGACACAGACCCACAGGGAGAATTCCATGTGAGGACACAGGCAGAGACAGGAGTGATGCAGCTACAAGCCAGGGACACCAAGGACTGTAGGCCCCCACTGGAGACCAGGAAGAGGCAAAGAAGGAGTCGGCTCAGAATCTCAGATGAGCATGGCTGTCAACACCTTGATTTTGAACTTCTAGCCTCCAGAGCCATGAGCCAACTAATTTCTGTTATTTCAAGCCACTCAGTTGGTGTTACTTAGTTCTGGCAGCCATAGGAAATGAATACAGTTGGCAAGGGCATGAGAGGGCAGGCCAATCAGCAGACTCACACAATAAGCCCCATGAGAGATGTTAGCGGCTCACACGGGAGTGTTATAGATGGACTTGGTGAAATGTGGTCAGGTTCTGTGCGTGGTTCGAAGGCAGAACCAGCAGAATTTGCTGATGGATGGAGGGTGAAGTGTGAGAGGACTGGAATCTTGGATGATTCTGGGTTTTTGGTCTGAGAAGTGGAGTTACTATTCACTAAAATAAAGAATATTCCAGGAAGGGGGGAGGGGCTTGATTCGGGAATTTGGATTTTAAATTTGCAATATCTAGTAGACCTCAAAAAGGAGATGTCAAACACAGAGTCAGATGTATGTGCTCGGGGGTCGGGGGAAACCCCAGATGGAGTTGTTGATGTGTAGTTGGCACTTAAAAACATGAAAATAAGTAAGATCGGTCACATGTCAAATACATAAAGAAAACAAAAGTGAGCCCAGAATTGGGCCTTGTGAGGTAGACAGGGATCCCATATTACCAACAAGAAGACTGAGAACAGAAAAATTAAGGAACCTGCCCAAGGAGAAGTAATTAGAATGCCAGAATTTCACATTGGTTTTCTTACTTCTAAATGCCTTGTTTATAATACAAGTAGTGTCTCCTATGTAAAAATGTTCTGAAATAGGAAGTTTGATCAAAAACACTGGCTTTGACCTGTTCTCTTACTGTACTCATTTGAAAAGTATAACCAAAATAAATTTAATTTTCATTTTATAGACTTAAAAGTCTTTCTTCTGACCTTCCATAATAGCCTACATTGTCACCTCAACCATACCCTGAGCATAGGAAATACGTTTTCACTTGAGATAATTGAAGCAAACTATACAGACCTGATTCTGGATTTCATTAAGATGAAGTTACCCTCTGAATGTGTTATCTAATGGCATTTTTTTGGTATCTTCTTATTTCTATTTTAGGAATGGATAACTTATAGCTGACTTACTGATATTGTCTTAGGCAGTTTCTAAAATATTTTCAGTTAGGCGCGCCATGCAGTTTTGTTGAAGCTTTCATACAGAACCTTGGTACAGCAATCATGCTGCTTTCAAAGCTGCACACCACCATTGCACAATTAAAACAACCAACACCACCTCTTTTTCTAAAATGGAAAGAGTAGGTTCCAAAAACATAACTCTCTGAGTGTGAGAATAGTAAGACACTTTATAAATCATCTATTTTAACTTTTCCCTTGAGTGCTAACTGAGCGTCACTCCAGGGAAACTGAGGCCAACAGGAGTTTGGGTGACCTACCCAGGGGAACAGCGTCTGGGGTGGGCTGGGACTGGAATTCCAGCTGTCTGCTTCCCAGGGCTGGGGACCTATTCCCCAAGGGAGAGAACTGAGAAAAGATGTGGTTTAGAGAAGAAGAGAATACCAGGAACAAAGGAAGAAGGCAGAGTTTCTGCAGGATATGGCAGGAGAAGTGTTTTAATGAGCAGCATGGCCAAAACATGGTAAGCAAACCCTGTCTTCACCACATCACACATTACTTCAACTCCCCATGCCTCGGTTTCCTCTTCTGTAAAATAGGGATACAAATAATGGGGTTGCTCTGAGGATTGTGTGTACTAGCATCACAAAGTGTTTTGAACAGTGCTTGGCACACAGTAAGAGTATAATTAATGTTAGTTATTAGTAGTAGTATTGTTTTAATAATAAAGTCAGAGGTCCCAGGCTGATGTCTTGGCTCTTCTACTAGCCCTGGAGACTCAGACAAGTCATGGAACTATTTCAGTACAAGAAAGCATTCATGTGACCCCTATACATGACATCACACATAGTACATATATATATGACGGATATACACTTGCATTGTACATAACTGTAAAAGGCTGGGAAGAGCAAATAGGCAAATTTACTGACATCAGTAGTTCCCCAATGAAGACCCATCAAGATCACTTTATAATGATGCTCCAGGTCAATAAACTCCACCCACATGTTCAGGGCTTCCAAGTACATTTTCATTTCCTCACCATGGATCATAAGCCAACAACCAATTGTGAGCAGACATCTAAAGAAAGCCACTGAAGATAGAGTTAAAAAAAAGAAAAAAAATCCCAGAAAATAAAAGCAACCTGGAAAATAGAAAATAAAGAAGAAAACTTCCAAACCAGTTTTAACATTATCATCCTTAGGGAGGTGAGAGAATATATTGCATCCACAAAACAAGAATAGATGCTGTGAAAACAACAACAAATCAAGAAAAAAATCAGAGAGCAACATATTGCTCTTGGGAGTTGAAAAATTGACACAAAAATAAAAGATATTTGGTAGAGTTAGAAGAGAGGTTGAGGGACTCTGACAAGTACAGCAAAGAGACGGACAATAAGAAAGAAATGTTAAGCATATGAGACTAGTCAAGGAGTTTAACATTTGAATAAGAGTAGTTTTAGAAAGGAAAAACACACATGGGAAAGAAATCATCAATAAATATTTTAAGAACATTTCAGAAAGTGAAGACACATCTCATGCTACAAACTCTAAGTGATATATCCATATTTTTATCAGCATTATATGGATCTTCAGCCCAAGCTTCTCACGTGTATATCAAAATGCAGTTTCATTGCTACCAGACATCTTACACTGGAAGGATAATGGTAAAACAAGTAGATATACAAAGCAACTTTAAAGAAAACTGCAGGATGGGTTGGATGACTTGGGTAGAACCTCCAAGGGAGTGAGGCTTGAGTTGAACCTTGAAGCCTTATGTATTAGTTTCCCATTGGTGCTGTAGCAAATTACCATGAACTTAGAGGTTTGAAACACAAATTCCTTCTTATAGTTCTGGGGGTCAAAAATCCAAAATGCACTAACATCAAGGTATCAGCAGGGCTGTATTTCATCTGGAGGCTCTATGGGAGAAACCATTTCCTTGCCTTTTCAAACTTCTACAGACTACCTACATTCCCTGGCTCCTGGCCTACTTCCACCTTCAAAGCCAGCAACCACACTGGTCTAACCTCTGCTTCTGTCTGTACATCTCTTTCTCTGATGCTATTTCTCCTGTCCCCTTCTTTCACTAATAAGGACCCTTATGATAACATGGGCCTACCAAGATAATGCAGGATGATCTTGCCATCTCAAGATCATTAATTTAACACCATCTGCAAAACCCCTCTAACCATGTCAGGCAACATCATCAAGTGTTCAGGAACTAGAAACATTATTCTCACGACAGCTGGGCAGAATTACAGCTAGCTAGAAGTAGAACTATCTCTACAGGGCAGCTAGAGAAGAACCATTTTATAAAAGAATGACTGTAGTGTGTTTCAGGGCAATGAGGAAGCTGTCTTTTGGTTTAGAGTTTCATGTTGGGATGTACTGAGAGAATGGATAGTTGGGAGGTGCATGGAGGAACCAGATCATGAAGAATCCTGTTGTCAGGATCTGTAGTATTTTGACTTTTCTGCTGATGGGGGTATTTTGTGGTTTTTAAGGTACAGAATAAAAGGTTCTTGAGCTATACGGGATCTTAAGAGAAGTCCTGACCCCATTTCCTGCCTTCAAGAATGTAACCTGTGATGATACACATTTTAAAGATAAGCCCACAAAAGTCTAGTTGTTGTTTTACTTGAGACACAGATATGGAGCATTTGTAAACTTTCTCATGTTACTTCATGAAGGGTAATTCTGCTTTGGAAGGGGTGATACAAACTGTCTACACATACCTTTTTGGCCAAATGGAGAAGAGATGGAATGTATCAGAACAATTTTGCCAATCAAAACTTAGTTGGAATTATAAATGCCAATTTCAGCATAGGTACCATGACAATTAGCATGTAATGTTTTTACATTCCATGGGAGATAACATTGAACCTTTGAAATCCATCTGGATTTAAGAGGGTTTTTTTATACACAAACTTAAAAGAATGTTTGCTTGGTTATTAACCCAGCCTTCAACTTTATCTAACAATTTTTTTCTTAACAGTTTTATTCTTTGGAATTCTTTACGCAAACACCCCACCCCATATTTTCAGAATTCTTTATAGAAATGTAACTTTTAAGGAAGGCCTGAATATTCAAGATTATAGACAGAATTTCATTTAGCAGGAGTGGAATCAGAACTATCAGGTGTAAAGGAAATTGGCTCTTAATAA
The DNA here is from genome assembly GCA_032199065.1 of Smutsia gigantea. NCBI lineage: Eukaryota > Metazoa > Chordata > Mammalia > Pholidota > Manidae > Smutsia > Smutsia gigantea. Next base: position 57,180 of record JAVSCE010007924.1, on the reverse strand, counting down.
AAGACTTGAGGAATCAGTCTTTAAGAGAATAGGAGGGTTTAATATCCGTCTACATTTATCCTTACTGACACCTATTTTAGCACCATACTGTTTCAAAGCTCAAATCCACATAAGATCCATGTTAGGACTTTTAAATCTCTTCTCTGCTTAAATTATATACATACATTTTGTTTAATATCTTTTGAGATGTATCTGCCATTTTTAAAAGGTGCAACTTTAACATCATTTATTAATATTATTCTTATATCTAACAAGATTTTAATTCTCAGTGTCATCGCAATTCCTTAAGCAACTTGAATCTCTTGGTTTAACAATAAGTACCATACCTAGCAAACCTTCTTCTCCCCAAATAGAGTGATCTTACATCTTGTAAGTATTACTTTTTTAGCAAAGACCAAGATACAATAAGTTTCTAAGATGCTAGTATCATTATTGGCACATCATAATAATTTAGGGACTAGTGTCCTAAATGAAGGATGAGTGCCTCTGTGTTTCCTCCACTGTGAGGGTATAGAGAAATACCAATTTCTTAAAGTAAGGTTATTGCCATATGCCAAACCTTCAGGGAGATTTTCTTTTGGTATCATTAATACACAATTACATGGTAACTAGTTTCCCCCCATTATCAAGTCCCCACCACATACCCCATTACAGTCACTGTCCACCAGTGTAGTAAGATGCTATAGAGTCAATACTTGTCTTCTCTGTGCTGTACTGCCTTCCCCATGACCTACCTATATTATGTGTGCTAATCGTAATGCCCCTTATTTCCCTTATCCCTCCCTTCCCACCCATCCTCCCCAGTCCCTTTGCCTTTGGTAACTGTTAGTCCATTCTTGGGTTCTGTGAGTCTGCTGCTGTTGTGTTTCTTTGTTCTTATACTCCACATATGAGTGAAATCATTTGATACTTGTCTTTTTCTGCCTGGCTTATTTCACTGAGCATAATACCCACTAGCTCCATCCATGTTGTTGCAAATGGTAGGATTTGTTTTCTTCTTATGGCTGAATAATATTCCATTGTGTATATGTACCACCTCTTTATCCATTCATCTACTGATGGACACTTAGGTTGCTTCCATTTCTTGGCTATTGTAAATAGTGCTGCGATAAACATACGGGTGCATATGTCTTTTCAAACTGGACTCCTGCATTCTTAGAGTAAATTCCTAGGAGTGGAATTCCTGGGTCAAATGGCATTTCTATTTTTAGTTTTTTGAGGAACCTCCATACTGCTTTCTACAAGGTTGAACTACTTCACATTCCTACCAGCAGTGTAGGAGGGTTCTCCTTTCTCCACATCCTCACCAACATTTGTTGTTTGTCTTTTTGGATGTTGGCCATCCTAACTGGTGTGAGGTGATATCTCACTGTGGTTTTAATTTGCATTTCTCTGATGATTAGCGATTTGGACCAGCTTTCCATGTGCCTGTTGGCCATCTGAATTTCTTCTTTGGGGAAGTGTCTGTTCAAATCCTCTTCCCATTTTTTAATTGGATTATTTGCTTTTTGTTTGCTGAGGTGCGTGAGCTCTTTGTATATTTTAGATGTCAACCCCTTATCGGATAATCGGATTTGTCATTTGTGAATATATTCTCCCATACTATAGGATGCCTTTTTGTTTTACTTGGGGTGTCCTTTGCTGTACAAAAACTTTATAGTTTGATATAATCCCACTTGTTCAATTTTGCTTTTGTTTCTCTTGCCCATGGAGATACGCTGATGAAGAAATTGCTCACGTTGATATTCAAGAGATATTTGCCTATGTGGTCTTCTAAGAGTTTTATGGTTTCGTGACTTACATTCAGGTATTTGATCCATTTCGAGTTTACTTTTTGTATGGAGTTAGACAGTAATCCAGTTTCATTCTCTTACATGTAGCTGTCCAGTTTTGCAAACACCAGCTGTTGAAGAGACTGTCATTTCCCCATTGTATATCCATGGCTTCTTTGTCATATATTAATTGACTATATATGTTTTCGTTAATCTCTGGACTCTATTCTGTTCCACTGGTCTATGGGTCTCTTCTTGTGCCAGTACCAAATTGTCTTGATTACTGTGGCTTTGTAGTAGAACTTGAAGTTGGGAAGCGACATCCCCCCTGCTTTATTCTTCCTTTTCAGGATTGCTTTGGCTCTTCAGGGTCTTTTGTGGTTCCATATGAATTTTAGAACTATTTGTTCCAGTTCGTTGAAGAATGCTGTTGGTGTTTTGATAGGGATTGGATTGAATCTGTAGATTGCTTTAGGCAGGATGGCCATTTTGACAATACTAATTCTTCCTACTCAAGAGCATGGGATGAATTACCATTTATTAGTGTCCTCTTTAATTTCTCTTAAGAGTGTCTTGTAGTTTCCAGGGCATAGGTCTTTCACTTCCTCCATTAGGTTTATTCTTAGGTGTTTTATTCTTTTGGATGCTATTGTGAATGGAATTGTTTTCCTGATTTCTTTTTCTGCTAGTTCATCATAAGTGTATAGGAATGCAACAGATCTGTGTATTAATTTTGCATCCTGCAACTTTGTTGAATTCAGATATTAGTTCTAGTAGTTTTGGAGTGGATTCTTTAGTTTTTTTATGTACAATATCATGTCATTTGCAAACAGTGACAGTTTGACTTCTTCCTTACCATTCTGGATGCCTTTTATTTCTTGTGTTGTCTGATTGCTGTGGCTAGGACCTCCAGTACTATGTTGAATAAAAGTGGGGAGAGTGGGCATCCTTGTCTTGTTCCTGATCTTAGAGGAAAAGCTTTCAGCTTTTTGCTGTTAAGTATGATGTTGGCTGTGGGTTTATCATATATGGCCTTTATTATGTTGAGGTACTTGCCCTCTATACCCATTTTGTTGAGAGTTTTTATCATGAATGGATGTTGAATTTTGTTGAATGCTTTTTCAGCATCCGTGGAGATGATCATGTGGTTTTTGTTGATGTGGTGGATGATGTTGATGGATTTTCGAATGTTGTACCATCCTTGCATCCCTGGGATGAATCCCACTTGATCATGGTGTATGATCCTCTTGATGTATTTTTGAATTTGGTTCGCTAATATTTTGTTCAATATTTTTGCATCTATGTTCATCAGGGATATTGGTCTATAGTTTTCTTTTTTTGTGTTGTCTTTGCCTGGTTTTGGTATTAGAGTGATGCTGTCTTCATAGAATGAGTTTGGAAGTATTCCCTCCTCTTCTATTTTTTGGAAATCTTTAAGGAGAATGGGTATTATGCCTTCTCTAAATGTCTGATAAAATTCAGCAGTGAATCCATCCGGTCCGGGAGTTTTGTTCTTGCGTTGTTTTTAGTTTTTTGATTGCCAATTCAATTTCATTCCTGGTAATTGGTCTGTTTAGATTTTCTGTTTCTTCCTGGGTCACCCTTGGAAGGTTGTATTTTTCTAGAAAGTTATCCATTTCTTCTAGGTTGTCCAGTTTGTTAGCATATAGTTTTTCATAGTATTTTCTAATAATTCTTTGTATTTCTGTGGTGTCCGTCCTGATTTTTCCTTTCTCATTTCTGAGTCTGTTTATGTGTGTAGATTCTCTTTTTTTCTTAATAAGTCTGGCTATGGGTTTATCTATTTTGTTTATTTTCTCAAAGTACTAGCTCTTGGTTTCATTAATTTTTTTATTGTTTTATTCTTCTCAATTTTATTTATTTCTTCTCTTATCTTTATTATGTCCCTCCTTCTGCTGACTTTGGGCCTTATTTGTTCTTCTCTTTCCAGTTTCAATACCTGTGAATTTAGACTACTCACTTGGGATTGTTCTTCCTTCTTTAAATAGGCCTGGATTATTATATACTTTCCTCTTAGAACTGCCTTTGCTGTGTCCCACAGAAGTTGTGGCTTTGTGTTGTTGTTTTCATTTGTCTCCATGTATTGCTTGATCTCTTTTTTAACTTGATCATTGATCCATTGATTATTTAGGAGCATGTTGTTAAGCCTCCATGTGTTTGTGAGCCTTTTTGTTTTCTTTGTACAATTTATTTTTAGTTTTACACCTTTGTGATCTGAGAATTTGGTTGGTACAATTTCAATGTTTTTGAATGTATTGATGCTCTTCTTGTGGCCTAGTATATGGTCTATTCTGGAAAATGTTCCATGTGCACTTGAGAAGAATGTGTATCCTGCTGCTTTTGGGTGGAATGTTCTACGGATGTCTGTTAGGTCATCTGTTCTAATGTGTTGTTCAGTGCCTTTGTGTCCTTAACTATTTTCTGTCTAGTTGATCTGTCCTTTGGAGTGAGTGGTGTGTTGAAGTCTCCTGAAATGAATACATTGCTGTCTATTTTCTCCTTTAATTCTGTTAGTATTTGTTTCACCTATGTAGGTTTCCTGTGTTGGGTGCATAGATATTTATAATGGTTATATCCTCTTGTTGGACTGACCCCTTTATCATTATGTAATGTCCTTCTTTGCTTCTTGTTACTTTCTTTGTTTTGAAGTCTATTTGTCTGATACAAATACTGCAACACCTGCTTTTTTCTCTCTGTTGTTTGCATGAAATATCGTTTTTCATCCCTTCAATTTTAGTCCTTCAGGGAGATTTTTACACCTTGATGTTTAATTATTACACATTTCAATTTGGGTGAAATGACATCTCTTCAGCATTCTGTGGCACATGAAAGAAAGTCAGCATGTAGACATCTATGTGTCTTTTGAAATATAAAGGATGAAGGACTGTATTGTTCTCAGGTTCTTGTGCTCCAATAGAAAAAACGTAGTTGCATGAAAAGTACAGGCCCATAATTTTCATCAGGGGCCATTTTTAATTAGCCCATGACAATCAATCCTCTTCACATTACTTTTGACCACATCAGAGAGATCAGGAGTAGAGGAATGATGAGTGGCTCCTGGGTGATTACTCACTGCTCCAAACATTGTCCTTAGGGATGGACTTTCTTTAATGGATGAGAGACAACTAGCAATGGTGCTATGACAATGGTTAGCAATGGGTGGTGTGACAGGCCAGAGTATGGTTAAATCAGTTCTTGCAGAGAATAGAATATCAATACATTAGTTCTAGCTCCAAATTTGCTATCTGTAGACCTTGTTTAAAGGCAGCCAATTCTAGAATAACTTTAAGATAACAATGATCAGCCTATAACACATAGGGCAAATTCAAACTTAGATGGAAAGAAGGTTTTCTTACTTACTTACGTTCTTTCTTTCTTATTCCTTCCTTCCTTCTCTTCTTTCTTTCTCTCTCTCTCTCTCTTTCCCTCCCTCCCTCCCTCCTTCCTTCCTTCCTTCCTTCCTTCCTTTTTCTTCCTTCCTTCCTTCCTTCCTTCCTTCCTTCCTTTCTTTCTTTTTCTTTCTTTCTCCTCTCTTTCACATTTTCTTGTTGACACAGGTCAGGTGGAGATCTTTTGGAGATTATTTTCTGTATCACCTGAGGGCTGAAGAGTCTCCTTGGAGTAGTCAAGGACATTGGTTGATAACTCTTAAACTAGGGGTTAGGTTTTATTGTCTACAAATTACATATGAAGTTCAAGACTTAATAGCAAGGTTTGTGTGGTTTCAGTCTACAAGGTGTTCTTGTTGACTGGCACAGCTGTAGTTTATCAGCTCCTGAATCCCAGAGTTAGCAAGATTTAAGAAGCAGTTAAATGGCTGTGGTGATGTCCTCCAGAGCACCTGGACCCACTGTGGAAGGCCTTGGCTAGTGAGAGCACCACTAGCAATCATTTGGGTAATTTGGATAATATGAATTTGGGTAATGTCTCCAGCAGTGGAGTTCAAGTGACATCTTTCTTTGACAAATCTTTGAGATAATGGCTCATTTCACAGGAAATTGCATGACTGTCTTATCTCCTTCAAATTTTTGCTTAAGTATCCTCTTTCCCATGGTTACCTTATATACAAATTACAACCTGACTTTCCATCACCTCCACATTCCTTAGCTCCTCATGCTACAATACTTCTTCTATTTCCCATAATATTTATTACCTTCTAATTACTATATCCTTTACTTACTTATTTTGTTTATTTTCAACTTGTCTCAATTTCAAGCTGCAAAAGGACAAGGATCATTGCATTTTTCAGTGCTGAAGCCCAAGGACAGTACCTTTTATACAGTAAATAGGCAATAAATATTTCTTGAATGAATTAATCAAGGGAGTGAATTTGTCTTTGATACCTTTCAATAATACTTTAAAATAATTGCAACCCCACATTATGCAAACACAAATGTCCTGCCACTGGAGGGCCCTAGATAATAATAGAAAATCTCAACAACATACCCATTAAAATCTGATGTGGAGAGAATTCAAAACTTTTATTTCCTGAAGATTTCAAGCTCATCCAATCTATGGGTAGTGCATCTGAAAACTTCATGCATTTCCAGTATTTACCTTTTATATAAACATTTTTTCCTTCAACTGAGTTCTTTAGTTTTTCATTTGGAAGGCACAGTTTCTAACTGGATCACATTAGTATCAGGTCTTCTGATTGCTGATATATTTAACATATTTATATCAATTACTGAGTTTAAATAGCAACCTCCTATGGTGTGGGGAAAATGGAGCTACTACTGCCAGATGATAGCCTGACCCACTGCCCACGTGCGATGCTAGCTCATGCTTATGTGATAATTGGCTGACTGCGCAAGTCCATAATGCTTACACATGTGTTGGCAATGAGCCATTATTGTCTGTGTTGCTGTGTAAAGACCCCTGCCCTGTACTGTAGGCCAACTGTGGATGCAGGCTTGCTGCCGGTGATGCAGCGGATGACATCTAAGAGCTCAACTGGCCGCTGCAAAAATAAAGCTGGATATGAACACTTTTCCCAATGCTCTATTGTCATTTTTTTGGTCCTACTGAATCCAGTGAACTTGCCAGGAGCTGAAATATGGCACTACATATGGAAAAATACTTACTTGTGAGATCCATAGAGATCGGTACACTTTGGCTATGAGAAGAGATGGAAATAATGAATATTTCACTTTTCTAGAAATTCTGAGAATTTATATTGGCAGATTTTAGATTACTAAGGGTTTGCTTGTATTATGTGTCAACAACTTCTGGGTCTTTATTAAAAATTCAGGCATGTATTTACATATACTGTATGAACACATACATACATGTCTATGTGTAATACATACATGTTATACATATTTACTATTAGGGATTTTATTCAGATTTAAGTTTTCTGATGATTCTAGACTGTGCATTGACCCTGGAATTTTCACTGTTGATAAAATGAGATCGTTTTTTTCCATGACTGAGAGTCCCTTTAAAGGGGAAAATTAAATTTAAAGCTTTAAAAACACTGTCTTTATATTTTGTTCAAGAGTTTTGACAATCTATAATTTCATAATGGAAGTCTCTAAGGCTCTCAACTCAGAAAAATTTGCTAGAATGAAAAGCAACAGTGAAACAGTTTAAGTGGCAAAAGAAATGAGAGAAGTTGTGGCAGCCCCATGTGAGCCCACCCTGGCGGGGTGAATGGAGGTTAGAACTATCACAGCCCCAGGTAAGCTGGCAAGGATCTGCATAGTTCTGCATATGCCCAGGGTGCAAGAGAGATGCACCATCAGAAAAACTCAAGCTCCCAGGAGAAAAAGGGCCACAACAAAGAAAGAAACACTCTTCCTGTCAAATGTACCTTCCTGCAAATGTACCCTCTGTGGAGAAGTGGCAGGGCCTGAATGGCAGGTTTCACCTCTGCTGACCCCGGGGCACCTTTCCAGATCACCCATGCAGCACTCCACACCTGGGTGTTTCCTTGTACCTCTGTCCGTCTTGGGATGCTTTTTATCCATGTCATACATCAGCAGCGGAAGATATAAAATCGTTTATACCCATTCTTTTAAGATAAGATATCTATCATTATCTTCTATTTATCACATTTTTTTTTATCCAAAGGAAGAAGAAACAGAATTTGTGTTAAACAAAAGAGCCCCGATTCTATATAACTTTCGGAGTCACAGATGCCAGTTTGAACACAGCTTTTAAGTACTGTGTAATGCTTTGGGATGTGAAAGGGGGCCCATTCCAAGGGACCACATGGTTCCAAGCGGGATTCTGAGATATTCTAGTGAGGATCCTTCCCTGGTTACCAAACATGAAACATTTTTATTGTGAAGATTTTCAGCTTTAGACTTTGTGGGGAAGTTGGGGTTCGTTCCTATGGCCAGAATCCTCACTGAACTTAAACCACCTGATGATGTAACTGGCCTGTTGCTAGGCTACCGCTTCCACACCTTTAGGCAATAAGCTATTATTGTGCTATATAGAGAGCTCGGCCAAGTGCTCTGCGTGGAGGCGGAGACGCTAGTGCTTGACCTACCGCCTGGAGAACAAGCCGGGTAATAAATCCTTTCACCCCAAAGAACATTTTGTGTCAATTTCTTTGGTCACATTGAATCCATAGTGAACTTGCCCAGGGCTGAAACCCATTGTCAAGAAAGACTTGAAAAGGTTATTTGAAATGAATTTACTATTTGGAATTCCATACCCTCTTGCCCCTTCGTAAAAGTGCCTTATTACCATTTCAAAATTACATTAACTAGCCACAGCACTTTAGGAGGATTTTCAAGGATTCCTTTTGCTCAGATTGAACCAGAAATAAAGGACATAGAGTAATGTTATGGACTTAATCGTTTACCCCTGAAATTCACAGATAGAAGCCCTAACCCCCAATGTGACTGTATGTGGAGATAGGGCCTTTAAGAAGGTAATTAAGGTTAAATGAGTTCCATAACGTGGGATCCTGGTGTTCTTACAAGAAGAGGAAGAGACACCTGGAAAGACGTCTCTTCTGTGGAAACCTTGATTTGGACTTCCAGCCTCCAGAACCATGAAAAAAATAAATGCCTGTTGTTTAAGCCCCCCAGTCTGTTATATTTTGTTACAGCAGCCCTTGCAGACTAATACTAGTAATAAGACTTTCAAAAGAATATATGAAATAGCAGGTATTTAATATGAGGCCCACTGGTATGGTAGATGCAAAAATGGCCACACTTTTTTTGAAGGTCCTTCAATTAAGAGGTGAGGCCTATTTCTTCACCCCATGGATTGTCCTATGTTGCCTCTCTAGAACCACTTCCCACTTCTCCATCTTGCTGTTTCCCACAGATGCTGATCTGCATAGACCACCCCAAAAAAGGTCCTGTGCCCTTGGGTTGAGTTGGACCAATTGGAAGTACCAGTAGAAGACGGAGAGAGATGAAAGGGGATCTGGGCACTGATAAGCCCAGAAATTTGCCTACAGGGCCATCATGGATTGGTTTTTTTCTCTAAGGGAAGGCTCTAGTTTTTGGCAGGTGGTGTTTTCCACCCAGACCTCTGCCTCTGGGTTCCGGTAACTGCCAGCCCCCTTCATATCTTCAGGCATAAAGGTGGTAGCAAAGCATCCCCTTCCCCTCCCCAGGACCCAAAGTATTACACAAAACTTTCTTGTTTCCCTTCCCCCTGCCTGTACCTCTTAAATTAGTCGTCTTATTGAACTCTCTTCAAATTACCCTCATGTGAATGTGCCATTATGTTCCTGCCTGATCTCTGACAGATGGACACAATACAAAGTCTACATACAAATTTTATTCAACAGAAGAAATCATTTTTTTCTGCTAGATACCACTTGTGGTGGTGGTTGAGTGTGTATGCAAGATTAGTATTTCTTCTTTGAAATTGTAACACAAGTGATAACTTGGCCTTTCTCACTCTGCCTTCACTGTTTGCATACTACTGCCTGTGAATCTTATTTTCAGCCTGGAATAGGTCATTTCTTCAAGGCAGGCCAGCCCAATTTCCTGGGTCCTACACTAAGAAAAAGAGTCAGTATTTTGATCGCTTCTTATGTGTATGTGTCAGGAATTATGGTAATTCTATTAATAACAAAGTCCAAAGAAAATGATGGCTTGACCAAGACAGTTTATTTTCTGTTAAGTACCAAGAAGTCCAAATTTTAGGTAGTTCAAGGTCAGTATGTGTGGTAGACTGCAGAATCGGCCACAATTTTTTTGCAGCTCCTCCCATCGAAAGGTGAATTCTATTTTTTAACCCATGATTCTAAGCGGGCCTTACGAATGTGCTGAGCACTTTATTCATTTTCATTATCCTTTTAATGTAACATGCATGAAACTTTATTCTGTAACATTCTGATATAAAAAATTCTACAAGTCAATTAAAGTTTGTTCCTGTGATATTGTAGTTTGTAAGAAATATGTAGTCGGTCTTCATCCCATTTCTGCCGCAGAGCAGCTGAAATCCTTGGAATTTCCCAAGTGTTGAGAGCAATAAAGGTCTTTTATTATGTAAATCAGGTGACTTTTGGACCCTCACCAAAGGATGGGGACTGGTTGCTGGGAGAACCAATCATGTGGTTGGAGGGTTAGATCTTTCAGTGCCTCCCCTTCTAGGGGGAGGGGCTCGAGGGGAATCACCTGCCAATGGCCAATTCTGGAATCAATCACACTTACATAATGAAGCCTCTGTAAACACCCAAAAGGACAGGTTCAGAGAGTTTCCGGGTTGGTGACCACGTGGAGACTCAGGGAGCGTGATGTGCCTGGAGTGGGCAAGGAAGCTCCACACCCTTTCCCTGTACCTTGCCCCATGCATCTCTTCCATCTGGCTGTTTCTGAGTTATGTCTTTTTAAAGATAAACTGATGATCTAGTAAGTAAAATGTTTCTCTGAGTTCTGTGGGCCACTGTAACAAATTAATCAAACCAGAGAAGGAGGTCTTAGGAACCTCTGATTTGTAGCTGCTTGGCCAGAAGCACAGGTGACTATCTGGACTTGCAACTGGCATCTGAAGTAAGTGGAGGAGGCAGCCGTCTTTTAGGGGTCTGGGGCCATCTCTGTGTCGTGTCAGAATTTAGTTGAATTGTAGGACACCCAGCTGATGTTTCAGAATTGCTTAGTGGTGCTGGGGGTGTCCCCTCGCCCCCACCCCCTCAACACACACACATTAGAATTGGTACCAGAACACCCAGTTAGTTTCCCATTTCTATTTATTCACCTGATGGGCAGTTTTCTCTCCTTTGTGTTTAATGGATACTGTTCCTCTCCTTCAGAGCATACCTGAGTCTCAGGGAAGCTCCAGTGAGGCTCCCAGCCTTGAGTTCACCTTGATGTGCTTGGTTTCTAAGTTCATGAAGTTCCTTGAAGGCAAGTGGTTCTGTGCCAAGTGTGGGCAAAAGAGCCTTTGTCGAGGTAGAAGGACCTAGCAGCTTTTCCTATTTAAGATATTAAGGCTTCCTCAGCCACTCGGGTGAACCAGGCTCCGGTCCCACTATTCATGAATGTTCCAGTTTATCACCTTCTGAGTCTATGGAAGGACTTTCGAAATCTCTCATTTCTGTGCTTGTCTACTTCTGCCCAACGAGATGCTGAGGCCATCCAGGCTCTGGAATGTTAAGGATGCTTGGAAGTGTCTGTTTTCTTCTCTACAATTCAAAATCCCAAGACAAGAGAGAAACTCAGAATTCGAAACACAGTGTCTAACTTCTTGGGATGAGAGAAAATTTATTTCTTTCAGTGCTCTGCATCTATAAGCACAGAAACTTAAATTGGTATCTCAGTTGATTATCCGGGCACATTTAATTGTTACAAAATCCCTCTGAGATATATTGTAATGCCTATTAAGGAGGAGAAAACTGAGGCTTAGCAAGGCGTTAGAACTATACCTAAGGTTACATTGTTAGTGGGAAGTCTGTCTGACTTCATGGTTATAGCACCTAAAAACTATGCATGCAGTCATTTAAATTTGATCCAACAGCTGGGTGTGTGTCTTTGCAAATTCTGAAGCTCTGTGCAAGGTTCAGAAAGCAGTTTTTTGAATGTTTTAGAGCATTGAGAGAATGGAGACATGGAGATTTTTGAAGAGGCTGATTCAGCAATCCACAATATGGGTATCAAACTAGAAGACGTCATTGACGATGACTAATTACTTAGAGGAACAGAAAGAGGGATGTTGAGAAGAAACAAAAATAAAATCAGGTTTAAACACCTGTTCTCCCTATCTTCCTGAGTGTCTCACAAAAATATTTAAGTTTTTCCTTAGGTAATTATTATATAAAGGGCTAAATGGAGCAGTTAAAATCTAATAATCTAGTCATTATGTTTCCAGACCTATTTACTTATAATCACCATTGAATCCGAACATGAAATCTTTCTGATGAACTTTAGGATCAGTCTACCAAAGGAACAGACCCTTTGGAACTTTGACATTGTATTACATTTACAGAGTACATTTAATTCTATTTTCATATAGTTTTATATATTATCAACATTAAATATAATATATAATATTTATTATGTAAAGGTTTATATTATTAAGTTTATCCAGGTTGGAACATAACATGTTTTTCTAGCTTTGAAATTTTTCTTGTATGAGCTTTAATAAAGTTCAAGATTTTTTCTTTTTATCAGGTTGGCACATTTCTCATAAAGCTAATTTCTATATATTTTACATTAACTGTTGCTAATATAAATGGATTTTTTCACTCTATTTTCTGATTATTGTTAATATAAAAGAAAGCTATTAATTTGTTATATTCATCTTGTGTTAAACACATAATTCTTAATAGATCTTAGGGGTTCCAACAGTTTTCATTATTTTTCTGGGTTTGCTAGATAGATAAGCCATATTATTTCCAAATAACAATTACTTTCCAAGAATAATACTTTATCCCCCTTCTCCTTAGTGCATTGGCAGGAAACACAATGTTGAATAATAATATTTGTTAAAAGACTTTCAAAGTTTTATAGAAAGTGGTACAAGTCTGATGAAACCAAACTATTAATGAGTCAATACTTCAAATTATTCTTTTGGATTTGATTTGTTGAATAAAAGGCTGTTGTTGTATTAATTCAACAAATCATAATTCCAAGGCAAATCAACTTCTTTAGAAGGAAACTCACGTGAATGGGAAATGACTGAATTTCACTAGACACTGTCTTCAAGAGGCAAGACCTCAGTACCTGAAATATCTAATATGGGATATATGGTCAAAAACCAGAGACATTTTGGCTCATTCAAATGCATCTATACTACTTTCGAAAATGTCTCCTTTGGGTACAGGGCATGTTGGGAAGTTTGTACTATCAAAAGCAGCAGAAAATAGAACGTATAGTTTGTTGTTAAAGGGATTTGGGAGTTTATTCACATTAGGTGCTTATTTCAAGCATGGGTATATGATGGTTCGCTCTTCGTCTCTGCCATGTACTCAAGTAAAATGACATCATTAAAGTCATCTGAAAATAATTAGGATTGTGTCACTACTTGGAATCTGAGTGGGAACAAATAGGCACATTGGCAGGGAAAGTAATGGAGGTAGTGTCAGGGAAACACCAAACATTGGAAGAGGCAGAGATCTTTCGATTCCGCCTGAAGTAGAGTCATATGCTCAGGGGAGGGAGCTGGAGAAGTGACCCCAGGAGGATACTGACCCCGGCCGGGAAATGAAACAGGTGTCCCAAACCAGAAAAAGGATCAAATCCCACCACATGAAAGAAGGCGGTGTAACCACCAGGACCAAGCTTCCAAAGCTCCTGTGAAACTGGTGATTGGGAAAATTTCCCTGTCTTTTCTTTATTTCACCAAATACATGTTTTAGGGCTAATACTACAAGGTTATAAATAACTAACAATAAGCATCAAGGAATTCTTAGCTGATTGATTCTAGATAATTACGTCTTCCTTGGTTTTACTATTTATTTATTTTGTCTGCAACAGCTTTATTGAGATCTAACTTGCATATTATAAAATTCACCCTTTTTAAGCCTACAGTTCAGTGTTTTTAGCATATTTACAGAGTTGTGCAACCATCTTCAACATCAGTGAGTCCAGAACATTTTCATTACCCCCAAAAGAAACTCAGACTTATTAGTAGTCATTGCCATTCTTGTCTCTCTCTAGACTGTGGCAACCACTAACCTGTTTTCTGTCTCTATAGGTTTGCCCATTCTGGACATTTCATACAAATGGAATCATATGTTATGTAGCTGTTTGTGTTCATCATGTTGCAGCATGGATCAGTACCTATTCCTTGTGATTGCCAAATACTGTTCCACTGTTGTGGATATTCCTCATTTGTTTGTGCATTCACCAACCAATAGACATTAGAGTTGTTTCCGCTTTGTGGCTATTAGGAATAATGTGGCTATGACTATTCATGAGCAAGTTTTTGCATGGACATGTTTTCAATTCTCTTGGGCAAATACCTAGATGTAGAATTGCTCAGTCATATGGTAACTCTACACTGAACTTGAGGAATGCTGAACTGTTTTCCCATACAGTGGCTGTACCATTTTACATTCCCACCAGCAATGTCTGGGGGTTTCCATGTCCCCATACCCGACCAACACTTGTTACTGTCTTTTTTGCTATAGCAATGCTAGTGGTGTGATGAGGTGTCTTATTGTGGTTTTGGTGTATATTTCACCAATGACTAATGCTGTTGAGCATCTTTTCATGTGTTTATTGATCATTTGTTTATCTTCTTTGGATATATGCCACTTCAAATCTTTCATCTGTTTTTAATTGCTTTTTTTTTATTGGGTTGTTTTACTGTTGTGTTGTAAAAGTTCTTTATGTTTTCTGGATAGTAGACCCTCACTAGATAGAAGATTTGCAATTACTTTCTTCCATTCTGTGGGTTGTCTTTTCACTTTCTTGATGGTATGATTTGAAGCACAGAAGTTTTTAATTTTTGATGAAGTTCAATTTATTTATTTTTACTTTAGTTTCATGTGTATTTGCTGTCATATCTAAGAAACCAGTGCCTAATCCAAAGTCATGGAGGTTTAAACCCATGTTTATGCCTAAATCTTTCCCTTGGTTTTAGGTATGAACTCCTGAACAGGAAGAGTGGCAACTGAGAACAGAGCTCTGTCTATGGGTCTACACTGAAAATCCTTTGGCTAAGCAAAAGACATGCTTTTGAAGAAAAATTGGCATGAGCATGTTAAGATAAAAGGGGTGGATGATCACATAGAACACAAAAGAAATGAATTAAGTACACATAGTAGATAAAAAATTTATGGAATCAAATTAATGATGGCACATAACATACAATCCTGCTTTACTTCACACTAACCAGGTGTTCTTAAGTACTTGGAAGGTGTCTGTGAAAACTACCTTTTCTGATCTATAGAATCAGATGTGCACCTCACATCAAGGTTGGCCAATAAACGGTCTGTTGAATTGACATGGAAGTCTATGATCTATATTGATCTTTCCATACTTTTGGTCCTTGATGAGACATTTACTTATTATATAGTAACATTTCTTTGACAGTGGAATACTCATGACAAAAAGAATGGTATTCCCAGGAATTCCACTCCTAGGAATTTACCCTAAGAATGCAGCAGCCCAGTTTGAAAAAGACAGATGCACCCCTATGTTTATCGCAGCACTATTTACAATAGCCAAGAAATGGAAGCAACCTAAGTGTCCATCAGTAGATGAATGGATAAAGAAGATGTGGTACATATACACAATGGAATATTATTCAGCCATAAGAAGAAAACAAATCCTACCATTTGCAACAACATGGATGGAGCTAGAGGGTATTATGCTCAGTGAAATAAGCCAAGCCGAAAAAGACAAGTATCACATGATTTCACTCATATGTGGAGTATAAGAACAAAGAAAAAAACTGAAGGAACAAAACAGCAGCAGACTCACAGAACCCAAGAACAGACTAATAGTTACCAAAGGGAAAGGGACTGGGGAAGATGGGCGGGAAGGGAGGGATAGGGGGAAAAAGGGGCATTACGATTAGCAGATGTAATGTTGGGGGGCCACAGGGAGGGCTGTATAACTCAGAGAAGACAAGTAGTGATTCTATATCATCTCACTACACTGATGGACAGTGACTGTAATGGGGTTGGTGGGGGGGACCTGATGAAGGGGGTAGTTTAATAACCATAACATTGCAGATGTAATTGTAGATTAATGATACCAAAATAAATTTTTTTAAAAAGTCACCAAAAAAATTTTTTTAACTCCAGGTGTGAAAAAAAAAAGAAAAAGATTGTAATGATGGATCATGGAGTTTACACTGGGTGAATGGAAAGGTGAAGTGTGCAGATGAATATGGATAGGGAAAGGGTCATAGGATCAAGGGGTTTTATATTTTGTTTAGAAGAATGAAATGATGGAATTAAGTAATGAGCTGGAATAATAGAATGGGGTTATGGCTGAGTGGGAATCTTGAACCTGAGGATTTCAAGAAAATGCAATCATGAGAGATGATGAGGTCAAGTAGCTGACTCTGAGATTGCTAATGGGAGGTGGACAATTAGATCCCTGGAGGTGAGTAGTTCACAGGCAGAGGCAAACTGTTGGGGGATCATTTATATCAATACTGCAGCCAAAGAAAATGAGGAAGGAGTAGGAGTGGAAATAAAGGCAGTGACACAGCGCTGTAGGGATCACCGTAGAGTGAAGGGTGTGACTAAAAGGGTATTGGTGGATGTGACTGAAGAAGGTTTACTGAGTGGCACAATCAGATGGTGTGAACTTCCCAGGTAGTACAAGGTTTGCCATAAGGAGAAGTGAGATGATTTGGAAACAGAGTGGAAAGCAGGGAGGAAACTTGATTCACCTTCAGGCCTTGAAAGACATTAACAGCCACGTTGAACAGTTCCTGTGGAAAGGCAGGAAAGTCAGGGAGCAGCAGCCGCTGAAGGGGCCGGCAAAGGAATCAGAAATGTCAGCGGAAGGGCAAGAAGGGAGGGAAAGCTTCAGAGAAGAAGGTAAAGATATGCTGGAGTTCGTGGAGACAGAGCACCCAGAGGGCGCAGTTGAAGGCCAAAAGTAAGGGAGGTTAGAAAGATGGGTCAGTCCAGGGAGAAGAGAGGCACAGGCTTCTTTGACTGATGAGATGTAGGAGGGTTTGTCCGATCACCTGGGACAAGGCAGGTAATCCACTCAACATGGCATCCAGAGCCATAGCTGTGATGCCTGCCTGCTCCTTGTATTGCAGGGGCAGCCGGGGAGATGGGTGCGAGGCTTGCAGAGGGCTGATCTCAGGCAGCTAAGAACGTGAGACTGCTGTGGTCTCTTGCCTCCTGCAGAAAAGTGACGTCACAGACTGTGGGCTGACTGTCTCACCTGGAGTCGGTGGCTTTTAAATGGCCCCTACTCTCCTCTCTGTCTATTCATTTTCAGAGCACCAAGTGGTAAAGGTTATTGACAAATCTTGAAAAATCTGAACTTCTGCAAAGACAGAGCATCACTCTCTCTCTGGCTCTCCATAGACAGAGCCAAATGCCCAGGTACCCCTTCCAGGGTGAATGGGCTCAGTCTCACCCCAGAATCCCTTAGAGATCCTCTCTCTGAGGAAACATGAGACTCTTCAGTCAAGTTTATTTAAATCTCAGTCTCTCTGTCAGACAGAGGTTGTGCCTGCTTGGTCTATTGTAGAAGCAATCGCGTTAAACCTTTGCTAATGACCAATAAAAACAAGTGAGAAAATGTGTTGAAAAGAGGAGGCCAAGTCAGCCAGGAAGATATCTCTGGGTGGAGAATTCCTTCCTCTGTCTGGAAGAATTACAGAAATAGTAATAGAGGGGAAATTACAAATGCCCAGGAGCTGGTCTTGAAAGGGGCAGTAACACACTAGAGTTGCTTACATGCTGTTGTTAATCACACAGTCCTGGGATGCTTGGCCAAGTGGCAGAGCAGGGCAGACTTTCTCCTGTAGGTTTTCAGGAGGGGAATGTCTCATAGTTACAGAGTGTCTGAAAGGCCATGTCCCTGAACTCCTAGCATAGTCCTGAAGCTCTCTGTTTCTGCGTCCCCAGGGCTGCTCCTCAAAGGACCCATCACGTTTGTTCGGCTTCTTGAAGGGCTACTCTCTCTGTAAGAACACTGCCTAGCACTGCAAATATTTTCTAAGCTGTTATCCCACTGTAAGGATTTAAAAATAATAGCCCCTTTTAAGTTGGCGTAGTGGGCAGAGAGCTTGTCATGGAGTCAGCTCACTTTTCATTCTGGTCTCAGTTCTGCTTCAATCTTTGCTCATTGACATAAAAAAGGTGAGACAAATGAGTGTCTGGTGCTGTTGTGTGTACAGGAAAATAGATCATCTTGAGTACTGCTGGTGGGGATATAAAGTGGCACATTAGATCAGAAAGTGATCTAGTAATAGTATCAAGAAATTTGAAAGCATGCAAGCTCAACAAGTTGACATCTGAAATACTTATTTATATTTTCTGTGATAAATATTTAATGATTGTTATAAAGAGAGACAAAGAGCATGTAGGTAGAAAGGAAGTAGGTGAGGAAAGAAGGATGAAGGAAAAAGATGTTATTTTTCACTTGATGACATGAGAAAGAATGTAAGGTTTTTTTTTGGTTTATTTTTTGTTTTTGTTTTTGTTTCTCCAGAGGAAATCAGGAGTTCCATTTTTGACATGGTAAGTCTGAGATGGCTATTAGACATGAAAGTGGAGTTATTGAGGAGGTTTTAGGATATAAATGAATTAGATATACCCCATTGTACTATGCCAGTCTTTCTTTTGCTTAATGGCTTATGACTCTGTTGGGTTTGGAGTGTGGTTTTAGGTTATGTAGTAGAATTTAAATATAATATGTTCTAAGGGATTCATCCATCAACTGGTAATACATTTCCTGGTCATGTTGGAGTCCTTTACATATTTATGATTGATGCATTTTGACACAAATAATTTTAATAATGCAAGCTCCTCCTCATTTCAGGAAGTCTATACTTCTATAGCATGAAGTATGTATAAGGAGCATTCCTGCATCAAAAGTCCCTTTAAGGAAGGCCTGGGGAGCCCATTACTATGTGCCAAGGGAGGGCTTGCTCTATACTCAGAGAAGACCCCAAATATACTCCCCGAATGCTGTAGAGTTGAGCTTAAAAGGTGTCTACCAAGATTTACCTCCTCCAAGACATGTTTTCAGTCTGTCACGGGAAAGAGCAGGAGAGACAGATCTAAGTGCTATCCTGAAGCATGTTACTGGAAATGTGTCCCTTCTTTGTTTCAAGTAAATCCCAAATGAAATCTCTTTCTTAAAATAAGAAAAAGAGCATCAGCGTTTTACTAAGAAGTAACACCTGGCTGGTTAAGTCACTAGTAAGAGAGAAATGATGACGGCTTTACTGTGCAGTCTTACAGCATCTCTGACATTTCTTTTCAGAAAACCCAGGGGCCCACCCTTCTGCACACCTCTCAGAGAAGCAGCAGCAGGATAGGCGGGACTGGAAGCTGATGAACTCTGACATGTGGTCGGAGTTCTGGGAAACTGAGCGCCTCACCTTTACATGTGCAAATTTTCATACATAGTATGGCCTTGTATCCTGTGGGGTTAGGCAAAAACTTGCTATTTTATGAGGGGTTTTAAAGATAAAAGTTTACAATAAATCTTAAAGAAATTGCTACAAGTATTCAATAACACATTGCTGCTTATCTAGAGAGTATCAAATCATGCTTAAATATTTACGTAGTAAGATAAGACTCAGACTCCAGCTTCTGTCAGGAGTTTTTCGTTGTGAGTGAAAGAAACTTAAGTCGAAGTGTCTTAATCATCGGAGGGGAGTTGTTGGCTCGCGCAGCACCAAGTCTAGGGGAGATAATATAAGGCAAGGCCAACGCCAGGTGCTCATACGACACACCTGGAACCTGCCTTTCTCTGCCTCCTGACTCTGCTTTTTCTGTCTTGGCTTCATCCTCAGATACCCCTTTCCTTCATGGTGGATGAGTCCAGCAGCTGCAGGCTCACATTCTATCAGCTAAGCAAGCTCAGAGGAGAAAAGAGTGCCCCTTTGCTCAGAGCTCTGAAACACAAGCTTGGACTCACTCCAGTTGGCCTGGCTTACGTTGAATGCTTGACCCGGAACCAATCTCTGGCTCCTAGAGTGGGAGCCGATGACTGCGGGGCAAGGGCCATCTGCCCACAGTTGGAATTGCAGGCATAAGGTTAGGATCATTCCTGTCTGAGCCAGTGGGGCAGAGTTGGGTATTAGTCTGCTATGGCTGCTATAACAAAGTACCACAGGATGGGTGGCTTTAACAACAGAGATTCATCTTCGTACATTCTGGAGGCTGGAAGCCCCGGGTCAAGGTGCTGGCAGGTGTGGCTGCCCCTGAGGCCTCCCTCCTATGCCTGCAGACGGCTGCCTTCTTGCTGTGGCCTCCTTCGACCTTTTTTTCTGTGCATATATCTTTGGTGTCTTTTCCTCTTCTTGTAAGGACACTGCTCCTATAGGATGAGAGTCCCAATCTTATAACCTTTTCCATCTTGATTACCTCTTTAAAGGCCCCATCTCCAAATATAGTTCCACTGGGGGTTGGGCTTCAACATATGAATTTTTATTTTTTTTTTTGTTTTGCTTAAAGGTATGTAATTGCTACAAATATTTAAATAACATGTTGCCATGGAATACAATTCAGTCCATAACAGATACTGTTTTTTTGAAAAAGATGGCTAGTCAGGCATAAAAAAAACAACAAACGCCTATGTCCACCATGGCCTTGATAAAATTCAGAAGATGAAAACAATGACAAGAGGTGGCAGAGGGATGCCCTGAGTGCTGGGTGGGGAGACATGGGAGGTTCTTGCTCGGAACCTGGTGACTTCAGGTGCTTCTGCCAGAGGACCCTGAATGGGGTGCTCAGAATAAGAGGGCCTCCTAACTTGGAGGGGATGGCCAGTGAGGCAGGGGAGCTGGGCACATGGGCTTGAGAGTAATTACTTGAATGGAAGCCTTCAACATCTCTAAAGGATAAGACTGGGAGATAGTTTGGCATCTCATGTATCATCTGAATATGAACGTGCATCTCCTGAGGCCAGCCTTTGCATTTCCTGGATGCTGCCTTGTGGACTCACTTTTTCTCATTAACAATGAAAACCTTACAGTTTTGCTTTGAAGGCTTTTTACTATTAACATGGATTTTATTGAAGGTCTTAGCAATAATCCAGAGGACAGTTATTTTGTTCTTTACTCAACAAATCTTGATAAAAATCTTGCTTATGAATTGTGTTTATTGCAGGTCTTACTCCACATCTCTCTTTTATTCCGCCGATCTCTTTTTGGGAGTCTGTGGTGGGGAGGTAGCAAACAGCTTCAAAAAAAACAAAACCCCCAGATGTCAGCAAACCTTGAGAACTTGGTGCTTCTCCATCAGGTCCCAATTGGGAATGGGTGGGAAATTATTGCTTTTTAATTTCCTCTTAAAATTGTTCTTGGCTAATATGTAAAAATATACTTCTTGATTTTTGACCTGTATTGTGTGACCTTGCTAAGTAAACTTACAAGTTCTAGGAGTATTTTTATGTGTTGGATTCTTAATTCCTTAGGAGTTTTTAAGCCACTGGATATAGGCGTCTCCAGAAAGACATAGCTTTAGGCAAGGCAGCTCTCTCAACGGAGTCAGAGGCTGAAGATGCTGACCACTGGGGGCCATCTGTGAGCAGCTCCCCACATCTGGGCAGCAAGCTCTTCTTTGCCTACCACAGTCCACCCCTCGTGAAAACTGGATCCATATTCTTTTGGGGAGCAGCTGCTCGAATTTTCTGGCTGGCCTCTCTTCCTGAAGGGAAATGCAAAAGGAAGTTAGCAGAAGGAACAGTCGTTCCCCACTATGGCGGTTATTCTTAGGGCTGCCACTGATGGCCATCTTCCCCCTCCATCACTGTCTGCCCCAGAACCCTGTCAGATCCGCTCCCTCCTTGCTGGCCTCAGTGACTTGCCTACTGGCAATTCCTCATGCCCAAGGTGGCCGAGCCCCTGGCACTGTGAGCTTCTTAGTTTGAGGCTGCTCTGTTTGTCCATTTACAATTATTTCCCATTGCACAGTCACCTAAAAATGACTGTAGGTCTCTTTGAGGAAGGGCTAGGGACTCAATTACCATGTATATTTGCCGTGTTTCAGGGTCCTTCCTTCTGGACACCTGGACACCTCTTTCGTTAATGGGTCCTGAGTCTGAAAACCCTCTTAAATCTGAAATCTGGGCAAGGGTTTATGATATTTTGTTGGGGTAACTACCCTCCCTCGGTGTCCTAACCAACCACCCTTTATTTTTTCTGCTGTCCCAAATTGAGTGGTACTCTGGACAGATGCCCACTGATTTCCCTACTTAGTATGGCATGCCCTGTTAACCATATCTGTAATTCTGCATAACTGCTACTCTGACCTTGCCTGGCATTGTAATAATTGTGACCCCTTGGCTTCTGGTGATTAAGTGCCACCAACTGACCCTTACTGTTTCCGGGTCTTATCAACCTTTCACAATAGTGAGCAGGGTTCTTCTGTGCCCTGGCCTACAAAGGAGAGTGACCACTGACCTTCCAGTGATACTTCTGTCACTCATAGCATCACATCCCTTCTGGCCCTGGTGAACAGTGAGTCCTCTGGTGCATTCTGTGAGGGCTAACCATCTAGAGATTTTTTCCACTCTCCATCAATATCCATTTTGGCATACCCACTTCCCCGACCCTCTTACTCCCCTTTCTACGAACTTCCACGGGAATTTTGGCATTTAAACTTTGCTCAGTGAGAGCCATTGCTTCTTTCATGCTTCTAAGAGCCATCCTTCCTGTCAGTTTGCATCATCTCCTATGATCCTTGCCAGGTTGTAAAACACAGTGTCTCAAGAGGGCACTCCCAGGTCAATACACTCCCCCATCCAGTTTTGTATGTGAGCTCTCCTGGTCGTATTCAGCGCCCACAGAATCCAGTCCCACACATACTCTTTCTTGCTCTTGCCAATACACACTGGCTACGTCTTTCAGCTCCTTTGAGTAGAGTCCATTTCTTCCTTTATCAGGCTCAGTATATCCCCAGCTAAGCTTTTCGGGGATGTAACCCTGTAGGCTCAATGGCCAAAGTGTGAGGTACAGGTAGATTCTGAATGAAAAACCTGTTGAAGGAGAGAGGCCTATACATTATCTTTCAGCATGGGACAGAACACTAACTCTTACTAGGGAGCACTGGATAATGTATGCACATTTAGAAGTTTCAAAGGAGCTGAGAGAATAAAAATCTTTGGGAGTATCCAGCAGGTGTGTTTATCCTGTGTCAGGATCCCCAAGTTTTCACAACCAGAGCTCTAACCTTGGCTTATCAGAGGCACCTTAGTTGGAAGTTTAAAATTCTTTGAAGTTCAACCATTTGAACTCTTAATTCCTGGCCTTGATCCTCTATGTTCTCTGCCATTCCACCGCAGGAGGTAAACGCTTCTTCCTAATAGGCCTTCATTGCCGTTATGACCCCTCGGCTGTTGATTATACTTCCCTAGAGCCTCAGTGCCGCTTGGCAATAGCCATCTGATCTTGAATTTTTATATCTGTATTCTCCATGAATCTGAAAAGCCTGATGCATGCATTGCATCATTTCATGCATTCCCTTCTAACAAGAGACCATCCCAATTTACTATTGGTGAAGGCTCAGCATTTGAAGAATTCCCTGTGTCCAGGGTTGTCAGCCCTCCACTGACATCAGCCTAGGATCCTCCCTGTCATCTGAGCGGTGAGTGATTCACCTCCAAAATCTCATCTTATCAACTGCTGTCTCGGAACACTGTGAGTATCACTTCTCCCAGGTTGAGTTCTTTGAAAGCAGACCCCGAGAGAGTTTGAGATACAAACTGTTTGTTAGGGATTGTTGCATGTGAAAGGAAAGGAAGCTCAAATGGGCGGAGGAAGAAGCTGAACTGTGATGCAGGCTGACAACACTTGGTTTGAACAGAGGAAAACCCAGGAGTTATTATTTCTCATGTTAAGCTGTAATGACCAGCCTTCATACCTCTGCTTTTCTCAGTCATGAAATGCAAACTACACATAATAATATATTGGACAAGACAGCTCTCTGCAAATAAGGCAGGCACTCAAGGGGCTGACAGCTGGAGACTGTATGCCAACTATATTCTCCACAGTTGGGTTGAAAGAGCTTTCTTGAAAGGGGATCTGGGCAGTGCGTCTTGTGTCTATCACAGATATGGTCCTTCTGGTTCCAAGGCACTGTTCCTTTTCTTCAACTTCTATGTCCTTCAGATTACATAATTTCTACTGATATCTTCAAATCCATTGACTCTTCTGCTATCTCCAATACACGATTAAGCCCATGTAGTAAATTTTAAAATTTTTACTCATCTTACTTTCTCTGTCCTAGAATATCTACTTGGTTCTTCTTCATAATGTCCATTTCTTTGCTGAGATTCCTTATTTGCTGACTTATCGAGACTGTATTTTCTTCAATTCTTTGAATGTATTTTCCCTTAATTTTTAAAACATAGTAAGTGCTTTTAAGTTTTGTCTGCTCAGTCCAATATCTGGTTCATTTCTGCATTTGTTTCAATCAGCTGTTTTTTCCTTGGCTATGGTTCACACTTACCCTCCCCCCTTTTTGTATATATTATTAATTTTTATTGTATAGTAGACATTGTAGAACCTCAGAGTCCATTACTGTCCTCGGAGGAGCACTGATGTTTGTTCTGTTTGATGGATCAGTTGTCGATTGCCTAACCTTGAACTTGGATAGGCTTAGCATTATTCTTTATTAGGGAAGATCTATAAAAAGAGAATCATGTTTTCCAAGCACCTTTAATTTGGTGGGACTCAAACTTCAAACTCTTTCTCTCTTTGCAAATTATATTAGGGTTTGATTTTAGGTCTACTTACAGTGGGTTTACAGTTGACATCCTTCAAAATATGGTCCTTAGGACATACATTATCTAGGTGGAATTAATTACAAGCACAATGTTGTGAAAACATCACCACTATTTCCAAAATTTTTTAATTACCCCAAACAGAAACTCTGTAACCGTTAAGCAATAACTCCCATTTCTCTTTCCCTTTGCCTTTGGTAATCTCTAATCTGGTTTCTGTCTCTATGACTGCCTATTCTTGGTAACTTGATATGCGAGCAATCATATAGTATTTTTTGTGTGTGTGTCTGGCTTATTTTACTTAGTGTAATGTTTTCATCATTCATCTGTAGTCTAGCATATAACAGAACTTCATTCCTTTTTATGACTGAATAATATTCCACTGTATGCATATACCACACCTTGTTTATCCATTCATCTCTTGATGGATATTTGGATTGTTTCCTCCTTTTGGCTGTTGTGAATGATGCTACAATGAAAATTGGTATAGAAGTATCAGTTTGAGGCCCTACTTTCAATTCCTTTGAGTACATATCTTGATGTAGAATTGGTAGATCTATGTTTAGCTCTTTGAGGGACCACCAAACTGTTTTCCATAGCAGCTAACTCATTGCACATTCCCACCAGCAGTGCACAAAGATTCCAATTTGTCCACATCTTTGCCAACATTTATTTTTTCTGTTTTTTTAAACAATAGCTATTCTAATGGATGTGAAGTGGCATATCATTGTCTTTTGATTTGCATTTTCCTTGTGACTGGTGATGTCAAGCATCTTATGTGATTATTGGCCATTTTTATGTCTTTGGAGAATTGTCAATCAAGTCATTTGCCTGCTTTTGAATTAGGTTGCTTGTTTTTTATTGTTTAGTTGTAAGAGTTCTTTATATATTCTGGATATTAGTACTTTATCAGATACATGATTTACAAATATTTTTCTCCTATTCTATGGATTATTTTTTCACTCTCTTGAGAGTGTTCTTTAATACACAAAATACTTTAATTTTAATGAAGTCAAATTTATCTATTTTTTTCTCTTGTTGCCTGTGCTTTCAGTATCATATCCAAGAAATCAAGACCAATATCAACAGCCTTTTTTTCTTTTTCCTATGTGTTTTTCTAGGAGTTTTCCAGTTTCAGGTCTTACATTTAAGTCATTAACCCCTTTTGAATTAATTTTTATATGGTATAACATAGGGTCTAACTTTATTCTTTTGTGTATGGACATTCAGTTTTCTCAGCACTATTTGTTGAAAAGACAGTCATTTCCCCATTGAATGGGGAAGTACTGTTTCCAAAAATCATTTGGCCATATATGCAAAAGTTTATTTCTGGGCTCTCTATTCTATTGCATTAATCCATATGTCTGTTTTTATGCCATTAATACACTGTTTTGATTACTGCAGATACATAGTAAGTTTTGAAATCAAGAAGTGTGAGACCTCCAAATTTGTTCATTTTTTCAAGATTGTTTTGGTTAGTCAAGGTCCCTTAAGATATTGTATGCATTTTTGGATGGATTTTTGTATTTCTGCAAAAGTGTAATTGGATTGGATAGGGATTACATTGAATCTGTAGGGGTTTTTTTTTGTAATATTGTCATCTTGATATTAATGTCTTCAAATCCATGAACACAGATATTTTCCTATTTATTTATGTCTTTTAAAATTTCTTTCAGTAGTGTTTTGCAATTTTCAGTGTAAGTCTTTTGCCTTTCTGGTTAAGTTTATAATTAAGTACTTTATTCTTTTTCATGTTATTGTAATGGAATTGTTTTATCAATTTTATTTTTGAATTGCTTGTTGTTAGTGTATAGAAATGCAAGTGATTTTTGTGTGTTTATTTGTATCCTGCAACTCTGCTGAATTTATTACTTTTGACCATTTTAGTATGGACTTTAGGGCTTTTTACATGTGAGATCATGTTGTTGGAAAAGAAATAAATTTTTTTTTTCCTAGCTTGGCTACCTTTCTTTCCTTTTCTTGTCTAATTTCTCTGGCTGGAACTTCCAATATTGTGTTGAGTACAAGTGGTGAAAATGGGCATCCTTGTCTTGTTACTTAGGGGAAAAGGTTTCAGTCTTTCACCATTATTTATGATATTATTTATTGGTTTTTCATGTATGGCCTTTTATTATGTTGAGATAGTTTCCTTATATTAGTTTATTGAGTGAGTTTTTTTTAATCATGAAAGAATGTGAATTTTGCCAGATGCTTTTGTCTGCATCGATTCAGATGATCATTTGTTTTTTCCCATTTATTCTGTTAATGTAGTGTATTATATTGATTGGTTTTCATATTTTGAAGCATCCTTGCAATCCAGGAATAAATGCCATTTGATTATGTTATATAATCCTTTTCCTATGCTGCTGAATTTGGGTTGCTAGTATTTTGTTAAATATTTTTGCATCAATATTCATTAAGGATATTGGTCTATAGTTTTCTTTCCTACAGTGTCTTTGTCTGGCTTCATACAGTGAATTAGGAAGGGTTCCCTCTTTTAATTTTTTGAAGGAGTTTGAGAAAGATTGCTATTAATTCTGCTTTAATTGTTTGGTAGAAATCATAGTGAAACTGTCTTATCCTGGGCTTTTCTTTGTGGGGATATTTTTTATTACTAACTCTATCTCCTAATGTAGGTCTATTCAGAGTTTTTATTTCTTCATAATTCAGTCGTGGTAGGAATTTGTCCATTTCATCCAAGTTATACAGTTTGTTGGCTTACAATTGTTAGTTGTACTGTCTAATATTCTTTTTATTTCTGTAAAATCAGTGATAATGTTCCCACTTTCATTTCTGATTTTAGTAATTTAAATCTTCTTTCTTTTTGACTTAGGCAATACAACCAAAGATTTGCCAATATTATTCATCTTTGCAAGAACCAACTTTCATTTATTTTCTTTATAGTTTTCTATTCTTGATTTTATTTAACAGCAGTTTTTTTATCTTAAAGTCTATTTGATGTCACCTCTGTTCTTTTTTTATTTACTATTTGTATGGAATATCATTCTAAGTTTTTTTTTTACTTTCAACCTATGTGTGTCCTTATAGACATAATTAGATCTTTTTTTTTTAAAGTCATCCTGCCAAACTGTGTTTTGATTAGGGAGTCTATCCATTTAAACTGAAACTAGTTATGATAGAGGAGGACTTACTACTGTTATTTTGTTATTTGTTTTCTGATTCTCTTGTTGTTGCTTTTTTGTCCCTTATTTCCTCTCTTTCTTCCTTCCTTAGTTGATTTTTTATAGTGACACTTTTGGTTCCCTTCTCAATTCTTTTTGTGTATATTCTACAGATATTTTCGTGGTTAGTATGAGATCATATATAACATATATATAGCAATGTATTTTAAACTGATACCAATTTAATTTCAGTTGCAGACAAAAATTCTACTCCTTCACAGCTCTGTATCCTTCTTTGGGTTATTGATGTCACAAATTACATTTTTATGTATTGTGTACCTGTTAACATGAATTTATCATTATTTTTTATGTTTTTGCTTTTTAAATCTTGTGGAAGAATAAAAAGTGGAGTTACAAACCAAAATTACAGTAAAACTTGTTTTTATATCTGTCCACATATTTACCTTTAGTGGAACTTTATATTTTATGGTTTTGAATTATTATTTAGTGTTCTTTCATTTCAACTTGAAGGACTCTCTTTATATTTCTTTCAAGGCAGGTCTAGTTGTAATGAGCTACCTCCATTTTTTGTTTATCTGGAATGTATTAATTTCTCCCTCAGTTCTGAAGGACAATTTTGGAAGATATAGACATCTCAATTGACAGGTTTTGTTCTTTCAGTTCTTTAAGTATATCATTGCATTGTTTTCTGGCCTGAAAGACTTCCGCTGAGAAATCCACTGATAATGTAATTGAAGATTCTTGAGACAAGTCACCTTTCTCTTTCCACTTTCAAGAGTCTTTCTTTAAAGTCTTTGGCATTCAACAGTTTTACTACAATATATCGTTTGGCTGTCTTTGGGTTTATCTTACTTAGAGTTTGTTGAGCTTTTATTTGTATGTCCATGTATGTCTTTAAATTTGGAAAGTTTTTGGCCATTATTTCTTCAGATAAGTTCTCTGCCTCTTCTGTTCTCTCTTCTCCTCTGCTCTCTCCTCCACCCAGCAGTGGTCTCCACAAGCTGTGCCTCATGCTTCCCATGGCCTCCCTTAGCTTGAGATCTTAGTCACTTTTGAGGATCTGAACTTAAAGTTAGATGGCTCAGAGACCAATCCCTCAGGCGACCTGCAGACAGGTTGCAAATTCACTCTGCTCTTCTCTCTCTGTTTTGCAGAAAGTAACTGCAGATAAAACCACTGCTTCCTCCAAACTGTGCTGTCCCACAACAGGTAGTTGGTAAGAGAAGGGCAAATAAATAACATGAAATTAACACCATTTTGAATGTGGCTTTTTCTTGATTGGGTGTTTGCTTGCTTTCTGCAGGTCTTTGACTGATTTCCACAACTTCTAAAACGTTATCTTAGTCAATTTCTAGTTTTTCATTTGATGTTTTTATGGAGGAACAGGGGCCTGAACTTTCTAATCAGCCATCTTGCTTACATTACCATCACCACTACCACCTGCTTTAAAACATAATGGGAACTTAGGCCAAAATATATCTGAGAAATTATGTGTATTCTTACCAAAGTGAGCTCTCAGCTGGGCTGGAAATTGGAACAGATGCTAAGAACATTAGTGGGACTCTGCAGTTCCTACTTTGGATTGTTAATATGCATTCCCAAAGGGCAGAGACAATCAGTTTCAAAAAGAATTTCTTTAGGCTACATGGAAGATTACCCGTCAGGCATTATATTTTCCCAATTAACATTTATTTCAGACTTCCTGCCAAAGATGAAAAGATTAGACAAAGTTAGCTGCCATTGTAATTGTCCCCCCGACCTTTTTCTAAACACAGGAAGTAGGACCATCGGTTCAAATTTACGTCAATTCACAAACCACAGTGGATGGTTTGCCTAGTAGGTATATCGCAGAGGAATTAACTTTTAATTGAGGTGACCCAGAAAGGAAAGCTGTTTCAGCAGAGACCTTCTGCTCTAAGAAATTGGCTTTTAATGGTGAATTTCCTTACATGTCAAATCACTAGAAGTAATTAGGTTCAAGAATCTTTTTCTTTTTTTTAAACCCAACTTTGATGCTTTATCCAACTCTGAGAAAGGATAGACATTAATTAATTTGCTTTTGTGACGGCGAACTGAAAATGCCATAAGTTTCCTAAAGAATGTCAGAAAAGGAAGACATTTCTACGGTTAACTAATGGATAATCTAGGCAATTAAGCTCTTGACCTTACAGTTCCTTATTGCCGATTAGCTTATAGTGTTAGGACTTATAAAGACTGTGAACACAAGCTCATTAGAAATGATCATCACTGATTGCAGTTGTTATATGCCTTGTTATTCTTGCTTTTGGACAGTGTCCTTTCCTCCTGCATTCACGGATTCTGTAAAAACTAATATCCATGAAGTAGCCTATTTAGAAATTAAGTTAATTAAAATTGTGTTTCCTTTTTGTCTTTCCATTTTCTATGCTTCTAGGGTACTTTATAAGAATGTGTTATCATGATGAAGTTGTGGAACTGTTTCCTGTATGACTTAAGGAAATTTTTCTGGCTATTTTAGTTTCCACCCATATTGTGGGGCCATTATCTAATGACTCTTCGTGTTTAAGGAAGAAAAGAAGATTACATTTGAAACAGGATAAACAGCATGGGATTAATTAAATTCTAATTATGTTCTTATACTAATCTCCTATGTGACCTAAAGAATGTAAAGGACACAAAAAATATAACAAAGAGAATAGCTTGCTAAGTGAAACAATTGATACTTCAATACACTCATCAAACAAACACTCTTAAGGAGGTACTATATATAAATATATATGGGGATAATAATCTTGCTGTAACACCCTTTTGATTGAAATGGGATTAGTTTATTTTTTCTTACTAACACTTTTTCTTAGATAAAGGAGGAATGGATGGAGTAAGGGATGAAAGAAGTACGTGAATAATTTATTTTAAAGAGCTTTTGAAATAAAAATTTCTAGATGCCACTTATTAGACATAGTGAAGCACATTATGAGTCACAAAAAGAGTTTTCTTTGGGAATATTTTTTTAAAAACTACTACAAGGATAAAAATAAATATCCTTTTGCATCAGTCATGGCAATAACAATCCAGGATAATCAGAAATCTCTTTGTTTGAAAGGAACCCAGCACACATGGAGATGTTGGCAGATAGAAAGTGTTGGGAGTGTCAGTTTCAAGATAAATCATATGAACCCCATCCACCTCTTGAAAAATTGTTTTATTTTGATATCCTAAAGAACAAGCCCTTTTCACTGGTGAGCAGTCATCACTGCAATAGCTAAGCCTGCAGGGAACACGCCAGAATGAAAAAATAAACATCAATTCCCTTGCAAAAATCAGTGAGTCTGTCTATTCCAGTTTGTAACGGAAAGTCAGTGACCTTTAGTAGGTGGTGTTTTACTCCTGCTTGTAACTACTTCTTTCTTTCACTCTTATATTCTAAACTGTTAGATTTGGAAAAAGCAACAGATGAGAAAAAAAAAACTGTGCGTCCAAATTGTCTAGTGTCTTGAAACCTGGGGATATCAGAAGACCCAGAGTGGACTGACCATGGCAGCATGGGCAGATAGGCAATGGGGTGCTGGTACCCCATCTTGACCACTACTTCTGCCCAGGCAGGTTCCTGGGATAGGAAATGAGGAAGACTTACAAAGCCCAGTAATCCAAACATGTTTGCTTCTCCCCAAAGAAGTTTTCATAACAAGACTCCCTAGTTCTGTTAAATGCCCAAAGTATGTCAGTTAAAGGAAATTTACCTTTAATTAATAAATCTTCATAGTTTTCTATCAATACTCAGATCTACCTACTCTAAGAATTTTCCTGTTTCTTTCTTTGAAGACCAGGGTTTTGCTCCTCATATTCAGAGAAGCAGTGTAGGAAAAGCAATGCTATTTTAGAGGTCCCAGGTGAGTTATTTTAAGACTAGAAGGTTATGTGCAGGAAACCCCCTAGTGGGAACCTTTACTTGGATGTTGCCTAGTCTTTGATCTCTCTCCTCACTGCTCAGTATGGGGAGAGGCTGCTTCCAGCTCCTGCTGACCCAGCTATGTTCCCAGCTATAGTACTATTTTGATACCTGTGGTTTTCTCGCCTCTGGAGGTAGTGTTTGGCAGTTGGGAGGGTGAAGGAGCAGGCAGTAGACTAAGGAGTTTTGCTTGAGATGTAGGATTAAGAGTTAGCAGTGAAGCCTGCAAAGTCTAGAAATCTTAGATCCAGCTTTCTGACCTCTTGTATTTACAACGTAGTGAGCCTCCAATACTACTAGCTTGCAGCTTCCTTCCTGAAGAAAATTCAGACAAAGGTGAGCAAACCCCAAAGCTCAATTAACAAAAATGATAAAGTTAGTAATATTAAATGTATTTAAGTATTAATAAATAATTAATGTATTTAAACTAGTCTCAATCAATCAAGCCTCTGAAAAGATTATCGAATGCCTATAGCACCATTTATCTGTCTATCCATCTGTAAAACTTGAAGCTGTCTCAAGAATATATCACCAGAACTAGAGTTACATAAACTTACACAAAATAACACTAGCAAATGTTTTTTACAGTAAGCCAAGTAATACCTTTAGTTCTTGTTTATACATGGTTCACTTGGAGTGAGCTCTCTCAGTGAGTGTTGCAAACCTGGATCAGTCAATAGGTGCCAACTGGAGACAGAAATCCTGCCCAAGAGGAAAGGGGAGAATTTTTAATTACTTCCAGTGCCCAGGAAGAGTTATGGAGATCAGGGAATAGAAGGTAAGATGATCACTTCACGTTAAGGTGAATGATAGCTTGGAAATAGAGAGAAGGTGGTTTCTCTTTGGATTTCATTTGTGTAAGTTACTAAGTGGCATTCCTGAAGTATTCAGAATAATGTCACAAGCCACTATAGCTTCAGTTAGCTATCTTTGGAACACATTCATGGCTTCGCTGACTTTGCAATTCCAGAAATTCATCCACACAAGAAAATGTGTGTTAATGGAAGCTGAAAGCCCTCTAGATGGTTCCACAGCATAATATGGAAACAAGAATGCACGCAAAACTATTTGTTAAACATCTATTGTTAAGCTTCAGGAAAACTTACTGGTACTAAGACAATTTACGTTTCTTCCACTGGCAATAAACAATACTTACTTGTTAAGCTTCAGTCTTAGAATTTCTAATATCAATTCTTGCATGCTCTTTGAAGTGCCCTTAACACTTTGTGTACTATGCTCACTAATTCATTCATTTATTCTTTCTCATGCATTCATCCAAAATACCCTTGAGAACAAAGAGCAACCTGGCCCTACTATTGAGGGGCCTACTGCTTGGTAAGTTCTCTGATGAATGATTAACTGTAATACATATATGAATAACAGTAAAAGGGTTTGAAGTATGCACTAAACATCATAAGGATTAGCACAGCCTAGCAAATCAAAGAGAAAATGAAAATACAGATGAATTCTGAAGTATGTGTAACTAGCTTGGAAGATTTTTGGAGGCAAAAAAAAAAAAATCCAAACCATATTCTTATTTTGAATTCCCCAAAGCAACTGGAGTATTTTTGTTGGGTTTTCAACTGATGCTTGTTGAATGAATTCCACACAGAGGAATGTTAAAAAGCAACAGACCATGAACCGCTGTCCTGTACGCCTGTTGTTGGGACATACTGAAATTCAGAATGTTTAGACCCAAGGCTGTGCTCTGTATGATTCCTCAGTTTCTATCCTCCATCTATTTTCAGCTATTTTCATTATATTACCCACATCTCTCAAGAGTTCAATACTTTCTACTTTTGTTTCATTGTTCTAGACAGGTTTTACACTAGAAATGCTCAGCAGAGTGTTTTTTTAATTCACTGTTTTTCAAGTAAGACTAATTTTCACTTTTCCCACAGGTTCAGTCTTTAATCTTCTGTATTATATGAGTAGAAAAATATAGCAACAATGGGTTAGTGAGTTTTGAATTTCAAGACTTAGAATCAGGTTGATGGTACAGTAGAAGGGAAACATCTCTCTCTCTCATAAACACCAGTCATGTACTTTATGAGTAATTATAGATAGTCTTCAAATTTAAACCAAAACCCAAAGAGTAAGCAAGCTAGGGAATTTACAAATAAGTAAGCAGGGGAGACCAAGCCCCACTAATCTCAGTGGATTTGTCAAATGTGTATATTTCCTCCTGTCCTGGGGCCAAATTTCTATTATTCCTCAAAGAAGCATTTAAAAAAATTTTTGTAAGACAAAGTTGCTTATTTCCTCAACACTCTCCTCTTTTTGACTTGGCAGAAAGATCATCTCTGGCTTTTTGGAGAAGGTTGTTGAAATCCTTTTTAAAAAGCCACCTAATTGACTCATTCTAGGAAAAGCCACTTTTTTTTAAGAGTACTCAGAGTAGCCTTGGGGATATTGTTATATTTCTACAGAGTACATCTCAATCTAAAAGCCTTAAATTAAGTTTTCTATACAAAAGTAAACCCCTTAAGTAGAGTATGTTCCTTCGTTAATGCTAAGTGAAGAAAATAGAAGAAGAAATGAAGAAAAAGCAGAATTTTTGCTGTAGGAAAAATTATAAGGTAGAAGAAAATTGTCTAAGTAAATCAGCAAATTTGGTGAAGTTTAATAGGAACCGGAGAAGAGTTGTCAACATGGTCTTCTAGAGGGACGTTCTGAACTCTGAACTGTGAGCTGTGTTAGAGAAGCTTTTGTTTCTAAGGTGGTTCCATTTTGGCATGATCATTTCTGCCACTCTGCCACTTTTTCTCTTTGCCTTAATGAGCATGTACCTCCTCTAGTCTGCCATACTTTACAGGGACTGACTTCTTCCACTGCTCCCCCTTTCACAGAATTCCTCAAAGCCTTCTACTTTCCCCCTCCACTCCCTCTCCATCCACTGTAGTCCGACTTCTGTTTTCACTTTTCCACAAACACATTGATTTCAGGAAAACCCCCCAACAAAAAACAGAGAGAGGTATTACATTTTTCTGTATTTTATTTCTTTTTTTAAGAGAGATCTCAGTGGCTAATAGTTTTGAATTTTGAACAAGTGCCTACCCACTGATGTCAAGTTACAAAAAAATGGCTTTTTCATTATTCTTTTTCCTTGTTTTTAAAAGGAAGAAAACAACTTCGGCAAAATGGGGAAAATTCCATGCCTTGGACTCCCTCTGTCCCAGAGAACAAACCTAAAGAGTAAGCAAGCTAGGACATCTACAAATAAGTAAGCAGGAGAGACCAAGCCCCTCTAATCTCAGTGGATTTGTCAAATCAGCTGAGGTATTGCTGAGAAACAACACGATGTTATGGAAGAACCCTGATCTCTTTGGGAAAGCTCAGAAGAGAGCCAGTGGAAAGTGATAATCCAATGGCTTATTCTCCAACCTCATCTTATTGGCATTTCTGTGTTTTTCCACGCTCGTGTCCCCTCTCTTTACCTGGCAGCCTTCTGCCATTCCTCCTCAATCCCACCAGCTTGCTGAGAGCAGGGCCTCGTGGCTCCCTCCTGCTCCTTCTCAGTGTCTCCCATCTCCTCTCATCCTGCAGTGATGGAACCCTCCAGAACCTGGTGTCAGTTCTTTCTCTGCCATGGCTGGGGCAATCATTCTTCCTCTCTCCTTACCTGGCCCTTCCTCTGAGCTCAAGACGCAGGTTTCTGGCTTCCCAAGGCAAGTCTCAGCTCGCTTGTCCCTCAGACAACTGATGCTTAAAAGGTTCTAACTAGCCTTCAACTCCCCCTCCCCCTCCCCCCAAACCTGTCTCTTTATGAATCAAGTGCCTCGAGAAAAAGAATCATGTTGCTCTAATGTTCTTTCTTTCATCCCTTCATCCTCCACACCCAGTCAGTCCAAATCCCTTGGAAGGGCTGCTCCCTAAATAGTTGCATGTTCTGTTTTCTTGTATCCTCATTAACATCACCACCTATCACCGGGTTGTTGAAATTGTCACGTGCCTATGCCCGTCTCTTTAGCCTCTTTTTTCGCCAAACAGGTAATAGCCTTATTTATTTTTTAGAATGGAAAAATGTTATTGCCATAACCTAAAATCTTAGCGTGGCTTTCAGTCATCTAAACGCCTAAAATAGAGAAAAAAATGTTTGGCTTGTCATACAAGAGCTTTCAAGCTCTGATTCGGTTTACTTGACCAAGTTTGTCTTCTACGGGTTCTTCCTCCGCATCAGGTCAGGCACGCCAAGACTGTTTTGGACTCCTTGCCAGTTCCTCACCTGGGAAGACCTCACTTTTCTTAGTCTGATTAAAGTCTACCTGCCCAGCAAGACCCAGTGTACCTTGATAACCCCTTCTGTCAATTCTCTTTCATTCTAAAGGTAGCCCATGGTCCATACCTCTGTCACACCACTATGACAGTTGTTGATGACATCTGGAACTGAAGGAAGCCTGAATTTACAATCAAGCTGGTGTAGATTCTTGGCTTGACCTCTCATCTATGGAAAAGACATATAACTTTTAAAAGAGATTTAGCAATAAACCACCTGATAAGTTTGTGAGGAATAAATAGAGAAGCAATGTGAAAGGATTTTGTAGATCATAGCATTTTATAAGTATGTTATTGTTTGCTATCCATGAACAATTCTTTATATGGCCATTCTCTTTCTAGGCATGGAAAGCTACTTTATTTTTGTGGAGTGGCAAAAAAAAAAGGTTTATGCCTACTCTATTTTGCTTTTGTTACTATTGTTCGTATGCTTGACTGTTCTTGCCCATTGGATTACATGTTCCTAGGGCTGGAGACCATGTCATATTCATCATTGCAATCCCTACACTGCCTAGACTATATCAGAGGCTCATTTAATAGCTGGGGAATTGAATATGTACCTGTATATTCAGTTATTAGAATTAGTGAATATTAGAACTACTGCATTTTTGCATACTTTAAGCAAGTCGTTCTCAACTGCGGGTTATTTTTGTCCCCAAGGAGACATTTGGTAATATCTGGAGACATTTTTTATTGTGCTATGGCATTTAGTGGGCAGAAGCCAAGGGGGCCGCTCAGGAACTTACAACAAAGAACTATTCAGTCCAAATGCCATTAGTGATGAGGTTGAGAAACCCTGCTTTAAACCAAAAAAATAATCTGCAAGAACACTTGTTTGGGCCAATACAGGCTTGAACTACTAATAGCAAGAAATAGGAAGTAAGTATCACTTAAATAGGCCCAAAATTTCATCAGTTAAACAACTCTGAGATCTTGGCAGATTTCTGAAAGCTTTGCTTTGAGAATTTTTCTAGGATATTTTATTCATCCTAGTGTGAATTTTTATTATCCTCATAGCTGATCTCAACTTACAGTGTAAGTTCAGTAGAATAGTATTTCACTTGCTTTAAAATTCTGGTTTAATATTTCATAAAAAATGGCAAACAGATCCCAACATTACATATATTTTAAAGACGTGTCAATGTTTTCAATAGCCAGTGTTTAACTTTTAGAAATATAATCATAGAATAAAATATTCCCATGAGTATATTTGATTTTTTATTATTCAAATATTATTTTGCAACATGAAGAATTAAATGTTAGGGGCATGCTAAGGATGAAGAAGTAGAGAATTATATTCTCTCTTTGCTTAAGACCTAAAATAACCATTTACTACTTCATCAATCTTAGGCAAGCTATGGTACTGGCAAGAAATGCCAGGTTGGTTATTTTGGGAATCTGAGAAGAAATTGTGGTAAAACTCTTTTAAACTAGAAAAAAGATTTACCTTCTTTCCCCTTCATTTCTACCAGCTTCCTTGTCAATTGTAAAGCGCATGGCTCAGCCTATAATGAACCTTACACTTTACTTGGACTACGTACCAATGCATTCCAGTAGTATTTCTGAGAATGCTGCAGTTGTAACATCTCTGCCATCTTCCTGCTAAGACTTTGTCATCTTATATCTTTTGACACTGATATCATACAGGGGGAAAGGAAAAGGAATTAGCTTCCTACATTGGGAGATGAGGTTTCACCTTCTCCTTCTTAGTTCAATGAAAGGCATAATTTTTCTAGCCCTCTTTCTTCTTTAAAACAGTGGGGATGACAATAATAACAATACTTATCCTTCATGAGTGAAACTAACGGTTTGAGGATCATTGATGATGCACAGTTTTCAAAATCCAACACACATGAAAGTGATGTAAATTATTATATAATGAGTACCCACTTGAGTTTTGAGGGCAGAAACAAACCTCTTTAAAACTTGCAGAAATCTCTCCTTTTTCTAACAATGTGGCGGTAAGTGAGATTTTTTTTTCCTTCTGGAAAAAGGGAGCTTCTGGATCCTAGGATTCTTTCTGGATCCTGGGAGCTGTTGTGTTGAGCCACCATACTTGAAGGTAAAACAAGTTTTTGAGGAAAAGTTGATAGAAAATGTGCTAACCTCCCACCCCTTTTTTAACTTCAAAAATCAGACTCTAATTACAGATATCTTTTCCAGATTGCACCACCACTCATTTAACCAAAAACATGTGTGTGTAACAAAAGAACTCATAAAAGGAACATCTGAGGTTTCACATGGATTTCTGCAAAAGACAAACACAGTAAAATCACAGAACTGGCTAATGGACGCTCTGCTATATTAAAGCTATAAAGCTTTTATTGAATCCTTGGGACTTATAATATCCATTCATCCTTTAAGAGAAACTAAAAGTCCTAATCCACAGAGGATCTTTCCACTGCTTACCGGGGAAGCAAATCCTTCCACCTCGAATGGCACAGCCCAGAACTTTCTGGAACCCCATGTGAAATGCACTTCAGATCTCTATTCAGCCCTGTATCAGCTGTGCTGTGGAGAGGTGTTAGCCCTGTCACTTAGCATATGATTTGAAACAATATTGAGCACTTGAACTAGTTACTGCAGTATGTTTCTGATTAGAAAAGTCCCCATTTTGGAACTCTTACCTGGATGGATATCTAATAATGCCAAGAATACTAAACAGACATTCACCAAATAATGTAAGTTCAAGTAACTCATACTCGAGATGAATGTGCTCAGAACAAGAAACCTGAAGACCCCTTATTAACCAGGAGGGGTAATGGACATCCATAGCCAAGCGGACATGCATTCCAAAACCCCATGGAAAACCTCTCAATGTTTTAGAGAGGTACTGAGAAAGATTATTCAGTAAATTGAGTTCAATAAACACTTCCTTTTCCTTGATGCAGCCTACTTATATATTCTTATTTCTTTTGTCTCTTCTCATAAACTGTTAAGAGAACTCTTTGAGAAATTGAGCAGCAATACATGAGATCATTGATCTTAGAGGCCATCATCTAAGATAGATAGGTAATATCTGCTGCAATATTGCACTTATTGGAAATGAGGATTATTGTCATGACAAAGGCCCTCCAGGGGTCAGAACACTATCATTGAGGGAGACAGGAGAGGGAGGTGGGGCCTACCTGCTAAATAGTTACCAGATCTGGTTACCTGAATCATAGGAGCCCAGAATTTGCACTTCCCTTGCCCTGAGCACAGCAGCTTCTTCTGAAACAAATAGAGAAGATAGAGTCTTCTGGGGAATATGATTATTCCTTTCCTGGCACTTGGAGGTATTGTTTTATTCCTTGTCATTCAACTTCTAGCTGGGTAATAAATGCCTCATGAAGGCACCATCTTCACTAATCGCTGGACTATCTGGTGATATGCATGCCAGGTATTTTGTAGGATATTACTATCATTTCTGGGCTAAATAGGTTTTGTAAAAGTTAATTAAGAAGAAATATCTGCTTAATTGTGGCAGAATAATTCAGGATCACAAACCTCTAATGTCTATAAGAATACATCTCAAGAAGTTAAAAAAAGCTAAAGTTTATTAGTGGCAATCAAACAAGGAAAAATATATAATTTCATGGTAAATATTTCTAAGGTCATAGTCAGGGAAAGTCCTGAAAATGGTTCTGTGTAGATTTAAGCAATAGACCAACCAAATGACAGTCTTTCAACAAACTTATGAAATTATATCAACATAGGCATAATTGGTTTCCTTTAATTAGAGAACTAAACTAATGGAACAGACAACAGCGTACAGAAGTATAACAGAAGAAATTTCCCCCTAAATGAAGGAAGAAATGGCATGCGGTATGCAAGGGAACACTGATAAAGAAGAGTTTACGTGGAAACCTCACTCCAAATGAAGGCCAAAGACCTTCAGCTGCCTTCAGGCCTTGGGTGACATGTGTCTCCATGATCTTTCTGATTCTCCTCCCTGGTCACACTTGTTTCCTTGCTGTCACTGAAAACACCAGGATGTGCTAATGCCCCCATGATCTTTGTGTCCAACCTTCTTTAGGTCTGGAGGCCTTCTCATCAGATATCCACATGCCTGGATTCTTTATTCCCATGAAGTCCTTGTTCAAATATTCACCTTCCCAATGAGGCTCATCTGCCCACCCTGTTAAACAGGGCACATAATATCCAGTTCTTCCTAAACAATGTTCTTTCTTTCTTTTCTCCACAGCGATTACTACCTTCTAATATATGATGTAGTTTACTTTTAAATTTTAGTTTCTGTGTGTCCCCTACTGTATATGTGCCCTGAGGACCAGGCTTTTTTTCCTACTCTAGTCCTAGAGCAAAGAAAAATTACCAGCATGTTGCACATGATCGACAAATATCTTGAAATGAGTGATGTTCGTGCATTATTACACGCAAAAGAAGCTATAAAGCTGTTTTCACGGAACAAAGAGGACTGAATAAATCAAGGTAAGGACAATCCAACTGGGGCTGTGATGTCCTGGACCCAGCGTGCACCAACTCACAGGGCTGTTTGTGAGCATCTCTTCCAAACTGTTGAGTGACATCATGCAGTAGCTCGAAATTAGCCATGGGATCACTTACACCACAGAAATCAGGAAATGCTGCAAACGAAGGCCTCTTTCCCCGGAGAGCTGGTTATTAAACATTTACCAAGTACATCACTGTGTAAGGGAAACAGATCTAAATTTGGAATCGGAGGATTTAAATTTGAATCCCACCTTTACTACTCATAGGTTCTCTAATTTGGGAGGATCATTTCATTTTTCGAAGTCTTTGTTTCCTTAACTTTAAAGTGGGAAGGGAGTAAACTCTTCACAAAGGGTGGCCCTTGCTTTCTGGCTAAATGCATGGTCGTTTTTCCCAGAAGTTGCTAATGTGCTTGAGAAGCATCTGCATTCTCTGGTAGGGGTGTCCTATAGTTCAAGCTTCTGCTTTTTTAATGCCGTTTCCTTGTATTGTTCAGTTCTTCCACATTTGTATTCGGTTTTGTTTATTTTATCTGTTAAGTACTGAGAAGTATGCTTAATTCTCCCACTATGCTGGTGTTTTATTTTCCTTGTGAGTCTCTCAATTTTTTGTGTATACACTGAGCTTATGTCATTAAGTGATACAATAGTGTATGTCTATTTATATGATATCTTTGTTGTAACTTTTTACCACTAATAATGCTTCATGGCATAAAGTCTATTGTGTCTGTTACTAAGATAGCCATACTGGCTTTCTTCTGCTTGGTTTTGCCTGGTGAATCTTTTTCCTATACCTTGACTTCAACCTGTCTGTGTCTTAATATGTTAAGTTTGTCTATTATAACACATTGTCTATATACAACACCTGTATACCTAGATTTTGCTTTTCTCTTTTCCTGCCTTTTCAGTGGCTAGTTTTTTAGATTCATTTTTTCTCTTCATTTTTCTGGAGGTTACACACTGTATTTATATCATTTTAGTATTTACTCTTAAAATATTAACATGAATCATTGATTTACACCGTCTATAGTCAATCATTATCTTTATTCCCTTCTCAGCTAACATAAGGAACTTAGAACACTTTAAAACAAACCAATTCTCTCTTCAAAGTTCCTTCTATCTGATGAATCACTTCAATCTTTTAAAAGTTCTAAAACCAAGAGTTATTATTATTGTTTGAAACAGGATTTGTTTGCCTCTAGCCATGTGTTTATCATTTTCCTTGCTCTGTCTCTCAGTGGATCTCCACCCTCCCTTCTGAGATCACTTTGTTTGTGGTGTACTTTTGCTGTACTGTATGCTATTGTGTATTCCCTTTTTTGCTCGAAAATATCTTTATTTTTGTCTTCATTCTTGAATGGTAGTTTAGTCATGTGTGGAATTCTTAATTAATGGTTGTTTTCTCACAGCATTTTGAAGATATTCATCCACTGTGTTCTACTTCCCATTGTTACTGGGAGAAATCGACTGCCTGTTTAGTCATTGTTCCTTTGTGATTAATGTCCCTGTCCCCTGACTCTTTTTTGTGATAGGTTCATGATCAATATATGTCATCACTCACTGCCATAAATGCCTTCCTTTATAGCTAACCTAGGATCTTTTATGTGTTAGAAAGATCATATTCCTTAGTCTTGTTCTTATGAAAGTTATAAGTGGTTAATCACCATTCTTTTGTTAGTTATTTCATTAAATTCACATTTATTGCATACGCTTTACATGCCTGGACTTGTTCTGTATACAAGATTATACAGAAATGGAGGGGAAAACAAAACAAAAAAGTCCTATGCTGTCTGACAGAGATATCTGCTACTTAGATGATTAAGTTCTGCCTCATTCTTTCACAGGCTTTTAAAATCTTGAGATCATATGCAATTTTTCTTGTGTGGTTAATTTTCCATCCGGTAGTAATTCTTATTTTTCTCCTAACCCTCCTTAGCACCTTCTCTGCAACCTTGGATCTGTCAAGGTTTGTTAACGATGAGTCTGAGCAAGGCTGTAAGCATTACTTCAGTCTCATCAACCATAAAGGTTCTGCTTAATTTTAGAAAAACGAGGAAGCATCCAGAGTGGAATTCAGGATACCAGGACCCTCAGTCAAGCTTTGACAGCAGAGTGGTCTTCAATGAATTCCTAAAGTATTCTGGGTTTTGATTTCCTAAATTCTGAAATAAAGTGGTTTCATTGATTCTTTAGTTTCCTCTAGTTCTATTACACTGTTTTCCAGAGTATTTTAAAGTGGCACCTTGGTGATGAGTTCTGAAATTCATCCTCTATTCAGTTGTAGAGATGAAGAGTGCTTCTTGCATAAGAACATTTGTATCAAGAATGAGTTCATTTTCAAGGCCAGAAAGCCCAACTTGGCTTAAATGGTCGGAGGCCTATTACCTCACATGATAATCAACCTTAAACAACTAAGTTCAGGGTTGGCACACCTGCTTACATGTCACCAAGCACCTAGGCTCCTTCTTCTGTTTGCTCTGCCACCATTTCAAGAAGCATTTGTTCTCATTGTTGAGAGATGGCAGCCATGCCTCAGAGCATTGCATCTCCATTTCAGGCTGAAAAAGGGAGAAGGGGGCAAAAACTGAAGTGGAAAAAGGGGCCACAGCTACTCACACTGTCTCTTTTTAAATCTTTTTTGGAAGCTTCTTCCACTGACTTCCATGAATGTGTAATTGTCCACAACTGTGCCACATGGTTATTTCTATTAGTGGCTATGAAAAATCGAGTATTTTTGACCCCTCCAGTAGAGGAAGCTAACATATATTTAAATTCTAAATAGTTATTACCCATCTTGCCTTTGTGAAAAAAAAAAGACTAAGCTATAAGGAACCATGGGCTAAGAACAAACATCCCATCACAATAAAAGCAAACAAGAGAAAAATCAATGAGGGAATATAAAGATGAACTGAAAGGGTGTGCTTGTGAATGAAATCTGTGTTTCCTTTGCTCTACGTTTTAATCATAGAGATGTTCTCTTGAGACAAAAAGTTAGGTGCCTTCCATTACCTCTGTTCTAATATATATATATGATCTGACAATGCAAAGAGAGAGATTCAATAGGGAGTTAATGTGGTTACTTTGTGTTCCCAAGTTACATGCTACTATTTGATGATGATCATGTAGCTTTTAATTATATACAATGGATTGCATGTTGTCAGTTGAGTTTAACCTGTGGATTGCTCTTTGCATAGGTGGATGTGATTGTAAATGAGTTCTTTGTTAGCATTAAATACACATACACATAGGCCCTCTCTAGTGCTCTTAGCTCTTGATGCTTAATGGGTAGCACTAGTCTTACTGCTTAATGCTTTAAATACGGCATGGTATAATGAAAAGTGTATGAGCTTAAGGATCACAAGATCTGGATTCAAATGCTCACCTCTATGAATCTCATCAATTT
Organism: Smutsia gigantea; assembly: GCA_032199065.1. Classification (NCBI taxonomy): domain Eukaryota; kingdom Metazoa; phylum Chordata; class Mammalia; order Pholidota; family Manidae; genus Smutsia; species Smutsia gigantea. Next base: position 13,391 of record JAVSCE010007924.1, on the reverse strand, counting down.
TATTTCCTGTCCAAACAAGAAAGGCAACACCACTACCCACACCATGTTGTGAGACTGTTGTAAGAATCATTGGGAAGAAATTCATCATACAAATGTGTCTATACTTACCGAAAATTGACACTCAGCATTCTACCAATCTCATGGGGAAATAGGCAAAGAAATAACTACTTCATAATATGATCACTACTAAAATGGAAGTGTATACACACAGGTGAAAGAGTAGTTACAAAGAGTATGTAAACCTGTGCAGGGAAATAGGAAGGGCTGCTCAGAGAATACAGTCCTTGCACTGAGACTTTTAAGAACATGTAGCATCTTCTGGGAGGATAGGATGTGTGAGGGAATTTTGGGAAGAAGGGCGAGCCAAGAATTACTTTCAGTTCAGAATTACCAAATGCAAGGTATTAGCAGAGGGGTGGTGGATAGAAGGGTAAACAAGTAAGCACCCTCCAGATCACAGAGAACTTTATATGCCTGATGAAGGAGTACATTTTATTTTGTGGGACGTAAGGAATGTTGAAAACTTTGAGGAAGCCAAAGAACAGAGAGCAGGGAAAAAGAAGGATGCTCCTGTTACATTGTGCAGAAAGGCCTGGAAGAGGCTGGGAAGCCAGTGAGCAGGCTTTAGGACAGTCATTGTGATTGTCCTACAGGGAACGATGAAACCTACACCAGGAATAGTCTGGGAGAGGGGGTTGGGCTGAAGATATATTGAGGAGATAAAGTAACCAGATATTTTAATAAATTGTATGGGAGGAGGAAGGGAGGAAACTTATCGATACTCAGATTTTTGGCTTAAGATGATTGGGTAGATTTATTACCATCTCTAAGATAGGGAATTAAGGAGAGAGGGTCAGAGACGGAAGTGGGGATCAAGAGCAAAGTTTGAGACACACTGACTCGGAAACATGGATGAGGCAGGGGAGGAGACTGTGGATGACCTAAAATGTTCAGGAAGCCCTAGACGTGCTTTCATTCATTCAGTTACTTAACATTCATTAAACCTCTATGGTCCAGGCACTGGGCTGAGCAGAGGGGTCATAAGACATGGTTCCCTCGAGGATTTAGTGCTCTGTAGGAAAATAGTCAGACGCCCATGTACATTATGAAGCCATTGTAAATGTTAAAAGGTAAATACAGAACATGGGAGATAATACATGAATTTAATTCTTAGAAGGAAAGTCTAGAAGAGAAGCTCATTGAGAAGTCAACGTGAAGGTGATTGGTGAAGCTAAGAGCATCATTGGAAATGGAGGTCTGAACCTAGGAATCCCCAAGAAGCCTGAGAAAGGAGACAGGACAGAGCAGCGCTGATGAGTGTGGGGTTTGTTGAAAGACCAGGATTTGAGTCCAACTCTGTTACTGTTAGATGAATGATCTCATAAAATTTCTTCAACCTCTTTAAGGATATTTTACCATCTGAGAAATGGGTATGATGTTATTTGGTCTGACTCAAAGGGGTAAAATATTAAAGAATTAGGGATATATATGTTTGAAGGTGACAAAGCATTTAGCATTTGATATCCAAAAAATTGAAAAATGTTTTCAATTTTCAAAAATTGAACGATGAAAGTTTGAAGATGCGAACAAACATGACGAGACAGCCCTGCTATGGAATCTAAGAAAGAACAGAATTCCAAGATAGGAGTCAGTAGTCATTTGAGGCAGATATTGTAGGAAGGTTAATCTATTGAGGAGTGAAGGCTCTCTGTAGGGTTGGGAGATTGGAGGCCACTGTGACTTTAGTGAAAGTAGTTTCCAAGGTCTGTTGGGGCTGGATTGCACTAATTTGAAAATTGAATGGTGGGTGAAGAATTGCAAAGAACAGGCACAAGGATTCTTTCAAGAAGTTTTCTGCTGTTAAGAGTAAGGGGAAGAGCTTGAGAGAGATGAAATGTAAAGGAAAGTGCTTTATTTTTCCTATACGATGGTACAAACTGTTTTTCATATGCAGAGGAGAGAATCAGTGGAGAGGAAGATCATGAAGAAACAGTTAAGATGAACTTTGTGATGGGTTGAGGTCCAGAAGACTGATGGGGACCTAGGACCAGAGCATTCTGGCTGGGTGAACTTTGAATGGAACCTAAGTGAGCAGGGAGGGAGGATTTACCTTGATTAGGTGACCTCCCTATGCCCAGCCTCGGTTTTCACTGAGATGGATGCTCACTGCCTCCAGGGCTCCTGCAGGTGGTTTACATGAATGAAGCTGGCCTGCCTCAAGCACATTCGCAGCGGTTAGGTGCATGGAGGGATTTAGATGGAATTGGAGGTCTCAGAATCAGCCCCAGCAGGTTGTGCCTTGTAGGAATATTGAGACCAAGGTGGTGAAACATTCCACCCCTTCAGAAGAAGCCAGAAGCTTGGACTTTATGTGAAAAACCCAGATTTTTATTTTGGCCCACACTTAAGGAGGAAAGAAAGTCAACCCCAGCAAAACCCATCTGCCTGCCAGGCCTGTTCTATGGACCACTAGGCTGCAGCCGCTACCATGAGGGGAGGGAGTGGTGCATTGGGAATGGCAGAGATCCTGCAGCAGGAAACAGGTCGTACGAGTTTGGTCCAGGGGGCGTCAGTCACTGAGTCAGTAAGGCAAACCCGTAGGCAGAGACACGGTCAGGGGTCAGTAGACTATGAACTATCTGACCTAGTTGTCACCCTAAAGGTGAGTTTTTACCATTGCTATATATGAAGACATCAGTGGAAGTAAGAAGAAATCAAGTGTCACCCCTCATCTTCTAAAGGTGCCCCTCCTTTAGTCCCTACCTTGCCCTGGCACTTGCATGTCCACGCATTCTTGCACATTCTCATGCACTGCCCACTCTAAACACATCCATGCATCTCCCTCCAGGATTTCTGCAGCTCTTTGCATCCCTTCTATTTCTTGGTACCAACGCCTGAAGTGTAGGATGGTCCAAGGGGAGTAGTTCCAACTCAGAAAGGATTAAAAACAAGAGTGCAATCCGATTTTGTCCCCTTTCCCCACTTTCCCCCACCCTGAGGCCTGATTAAAAGGATGGCAGTTTCCTCTGTTACAAAAGTAAGTTACACTCCATTAATGGTGCACTCTCTGTGGCTCATCTCTAGCCTGGCAAGCACGGAAAACATGGAAAGTTTACATATGGAGAAAAAGACTTTTAGATTAGCTCATGTTTTGTTTGGAAAATGTGTGACTCTGCCTGGAGATAGCATAGTAATCCAGTTCCTTTATGGTGTGGGGGGGAATATTGTGACATTTCCTAAACATAATAGCCTCGTGGTTTCTCGGGATGGAAAGTGTCTAGAGGAAACCTGCAAAAAGTTGTTTTGTAAACTCAACAGAAACTTGAGATAAAAATGTCATTTTTGGCTCTTGCTGCAATAATTGCTTAGCGAGTACCATATGTGTATTTTAAAAGATTTAAGGAAAAAATGTTGAATCATCAGCACACTGAATTCTGTCTATAAGTTTTTAGTAGGAAATGTTCAGTTTTAACAAATTTCTGGTATTCTCTTATTGTAGGTAATTATAATTGCCTCTTTATTGTGGTAATACTTGATTAAGGCTGATATATGTCACCAGGAGCAAAGACATAAATAATGCCTAGGTGGCATTACCAGGGATCTCCAAGAACTTTGTGCAGGTGAGGCTTGGAGTATCCATTTAATGCTATGCACATGGTGACTAGCCCAATGCCTGGCTTATGCAGAGGACTCCACCTGTTTGTAAAATGAATAAATGAGAAGAGTGTGTGATAAATATGCATTAGTTTGCATATGACCATTTTGTGCCTTTGTAAATGTTTGTATACCTCAATTAGATTACTTTCATAATTAGGCACTTACCTTTAGATGGCACTGGTACCTCATTGTAGTGACCCAATACATTTTTGCTCTGTTAACACAACTCTTCCACATTGAACTAATTGGTCCTGACTTTTTTCCACTTTGCTGCTGAATTCCTTCAACATTGTGTTGACATAGCAGGGATGCATTTTCTAGGAAACCCAAGAGGGGGCTTTAGTCCCTAACTGCAACTTTCCCAAACTCTGTCCTGTAGAATACTAGGACTCAAGATTTAAACAGAGGCCTGCCAGAAAATGTTTGTGATGGCCAAGTAAGTTTAGGGAACACAGCATTTGGAGATCATGCATCTGAGAGAGTCGCAATGTATATTAGTTTATTAAGGGCCCTGAAAAATCTTTCAGTGAAAGAAATCTGTTCAATTTCACTTCTTCAAGCATTCCCAATTTTTTCGACCAGACGATCTCTTTCCAGTGATATTAAGGGTTCCATTCAAATGGCTTAGAAAATACTGCCCTGTCCTATATTTATATCGCTGTGTTAATTCTTCATATATTCTAAATAGAACTGAAAAATCGTGAAAAAGAAACTTGGACATCATTTGATTTCTGCTTCTTGTAAGTTTTCTTTGTTTCTTTAAAATACACAATAAGCTCTAAGGTATGTGAGAATATATGAGCAGTGCTTAAATGACCTAACAGAGTTCTTTGGTTTCTAATGTATATTTTTCTAAGCCAAAAAAGATACTCCTTTGGAAAGTGGGGAAATAGATACAGCCGCCCACTTTAGTGACCATTTTCATTTTGTCTGTGATAAATTAGAAATTCCCAGTGGTACACAGCATTGTCTTCTTATAGAGCTAATTCTACTTTGAACATGAAATGTACAACCCTCTGGTATTGGCAGAAAAATGTCTCTTGACACGCTTACATGCCAAGAAATATGAAACGTTTTTGAGATTAGAGAAAATTCTATATTGTCTATGTCAACATGGTATGGACTGCACTTTGTAAGAAACTGAAATTTTGTTTTTATTAGGTTCACATACATTCTTCCACTCTTGGGGAAAGAAATATGTATAGTAAACATATGAACAGAGCTGTTGAGAACTGACAGGCCTTATTTATTTCAAAACCTAAATGCATATTATATTTTTAGAGTCTGATGCACCCAAAATTTAAAAGTTGAGCGGCTAAATAGCAGACCAGAATAATATGTATGACAGGGAATTCAGTGTCGCATGTTTTATCCATACTTCTCTCTTAAATGTGTTCTGGAAAATTAGTAAAATTATTTTAGGTCTCAGTTGTTTTTTTAAGGAAAAAATGGAATAATTCAGGGGAGGATATGGATGTCTAGGCTTGACTGTGTCTTCTTCAAGAAAGATTAAGAAAAAAGCGCAAAACAATTTGACTGTATAAGGTCTGGATCCAACCTGTGAGGCTTGATTTCTTAAGGTCTGAAAAAGATTGAGTCCATAAGATCATGGATTCTAGGGACTACAGAGTGCTGAATGCACAGACACCAAGGAAAAGCATCTAAATGGACCGAGGGGCAAGTAAGACCAGGCTTCACCGCACTGGTATCTTTTCTTGTTTGATTCTGAGAAAAGCAGTTAAAGGTATATGACCACTTATGATAGAGGAACATCAGTGTAGCCACTATCACTGTTTCACCAAAGAGCATGGAGAATATCATAAGTGAGTGTTTCTTGGACCTTTTAGTGTGTTTGGACACCATCAAACATGAGCCTTTTTGGGAATCCAGATTTCTGTAGACAATATGATTCCAAGATGGTCATCTGAATTATATAGCAAAGCGTCTCCTAGTCAGCAGAAATAATTATATATACACACACAGGCATACATATAATTATAAGTATGTATACATACAAATATACTATACTAGTGTGTGTGTGTGTGTGTGTGATCTTTGGCAGAAAATCTTTTTTGGATTATGCAATTGAAATGACATGGGCTTAGGTCTGGAGAGGTAAGCCTCCCCCAGCTTCATCTCTGCTCTTCAGTACACTCTCCTCCCTACACACTCCTGCCCTCCTCCCAGTCCTTAGAAGAGGAGATTTTGAGACTCTGAGAGTAACTCTTCAACAAAGAAGTCTCTCTAATTTAATAACCCTTTCTATTGACAGCATCCCAATGTTTCTCTTCTTAGATTATTTCTCTAAAATACAGCATTTGGTCCTTCTGGAATGATGGAGTTGCAGAGAATCTTTGTGACATAGCAATTTCTCTTTTGGTGTGGGCAGAGATGTGGTTTGAGTTTCCCATACTATTTCTTTTCATGGGAATACAGGAAGATGAAGTTCCTCAAATCTCTTGCTGTGGGTTGGAACTATGAAACTGGCCAATGTTAACATGCATGGGAGTGATGTACATACTTCCCAGTTTGCTGCTTGAAAACATTCCATGAGAGCAGTTCAACCAGTTGCATCAGTGAATACTAAATATACTTAAAGTTAAATATTCTTGCCTGAATTGTTTCAGATCCTTCTATCGCTGCTACAATTCCCAGAACCAATCATCCAGAACTGCTCAAAGCCCACCACATTTTGTGTGAATGAGAAATAGACTTTTTTTTTGCATTCTATCACTGATTTAGGGGTTTGTCTGTTGCAACAACTAGCAATAATTGCTCTGACTAATAAACTCAGAAAATAAATAAGGTGGCAGACAAGTACTTCCATCAAATTTGGTCCCATTAAATATTTTCATGTTAGTTCATCTCAGTAATAATGGGGCAAAAGTGTTTGCAGGCCACTTAAACACTTACCAATAGTCTAGGAATGTGGTATCACATGGAAACAAGCATTAATAGCATGAATAAACATGTAAAAAGGCCATGGGTTGTTCATTTCTTTACCTTAATGGAACTATTATCCACAGACACATTTCCATTTCATGTGAAATAAATTCTTTTCAGCCTTTGGCCTTATAGGTTGATTTCTGGGAATTATGTCTCAGATTGATGAGGATCTTGCACAATTCAGGCAAGAATTCTTAATTTGAAGAATACTTACTATTCACTAATGCATCCTCAGATCTGTCTCCTGTTTCCATTTCAGTAGAGTTAATCTGTGTACCACATTTCTGTGGAGAAATGGAAAAATCTAAGTTGGAATCACATTCAGTTTATCAAAAACATGGATAATTTAACTGCCAAATAAATAGACACTCTTGGGCAAAATGGCATTTCTGAATCAAGGAAAAGATTGATATATCCATCCAGCCAAGGAGGCGAGAGAGGGAGTGGGCCAGCTGGAAGAGACAATGGCCCTGGGGCTAGAATGCCTGCTGCCAAGTTCTTTTCTGCGTATGACCTTAACCATTTATCAGGAAAAGTGTAGCATTTTGAGAGCTTCAGAGTTTTAATTGGTAACATGGAGATGATAATATTTGCCCAGGCTATTTTGCATGGTTGTTTTAAGTTATAAATGAGATAATATGCATGAAAGTGCTTTATAAAGTGTTATGCCAATGTGTTATTATAGTTAAACAGGATTCTTCGTTAGGGAGTCACAAGCCAAAGTCAAAAAAGCACAAACTTGCCTGCCTCGGTGGACATGGAGATCCTACAGAGTAGCTGTAGGAAGCGACGTACCAGGAGCTTTTCCCCCAAACACTCCGAAAGCTTGTTCCTTAGTGGGAAGAGGTTGAGGAACCCCCTTCCTTCCAGTTTTGGTGGCTGACTGCTGTTGGTGTTCCAACCTCAGAGAATAAAATAGTATTTTTGCCTCTGGATTTAATTAGCCTTTCAAGATGAAGAGAAGAGGCAGACTTCGCTGGAGGGACTTTCAAAATGGGGAGAGAAAGCATCCCAGATACAGACAGAAATCATGTGATGCAGATCATAAAATTTCTCCTGAGCTGGATTCAATTAGAAATTGCTGGAACTATTTGGCATGCAAACAGCTGCTGTCAGATCTGCACAGTATTTCCCAGCCTTGGAACAGCTGTATGTAGTTTTTCTTTCTCTTTCCAACAAGACCTGTGCAGAAAACCTGTTATGTGCTGGCAAGGCTTTGGAGAGGTTCTCGTGAGCTGATCAGATCAGCTTAGATGATACATGAAAAAGATTTGAGTATTTTATATCTAAACAATCCTTTTTGTTGTTGTTATTGTTGAAGCTTTCTCAGAATGTTTTCAGGGTGAGCTTGTGAAATTCTTTGGAGGGAAAGTATGTCAAAATAGCCTGGAAGCTCTAGCTGTGTGGCAGTGGGTTGTTAACACTTCAAGCAGGCACAGTTTCGTTGTTTAAAGTCGTACACAAGCTGGAGGCTCTCTTCATCTCAGGCAGGTAGATCGTGCTGCTAACTAGAAGGAGGTGGAGGGGCAAGGGGACTTTGGACTTTGTACTGGAAAATTAAATGCCTAGAGAGAAAGTGTTCTCACGCTGGCCAGCCCCCATGTGGGCAGGCCCTGGTGGTCGCAAAGAGAAGAGGGTGAATGTTTCTGTGCGGCCCATCCCTCTACCCGGGGAGACATTAATTCCAAACACATGCTTCACTGGTGATCAGTAGTATTGTGTGGTCATACACAAGGGAGTGCAGAGTGTGGGCATGTGTGTGGAAGCTGTTCAGAAGAGTTCAGTGGAGTTAACATCTGCCGTGGCAGGCATTCTGACTCTGGCAAGGCAAATCCCCTCCCCAGAGCAACTCTTAGGCTGGACAAAACGGTCAAAACCAACCATTTTCAGCACTCTAGAATCTGGTCAAAAGCATGCAACAAACTGAGATGGGTTTATTCATGAAAATTAATGAAATTTGGTTAAGAATGGCATGAGTCTGGGCAAAAAATCTCTTGATATAAACACGAGCAACTTTTTCCTGAACACATCTCCTTGGGCAAGGGAAACAAAAGCAAAAACGAACAAATGAGACCATAGCAAGCTAAAAAGCTTCTGTACAGCAAAGGACACCATCAACAGAACAAAAAGGCATCCTACAGTATGGGAGAATATATTCATAAATGACATATCCGACAAGGGGTTAACATCTAAAATATATAAAGAGTTCACACACCTCAACACCCAAAAAGCAAATAGCCCGATTAAAAAATGTCTGAACAGACACTTCTCCAAAGAAGAAATTCAGATGGCCAACAGGCACATGAAAAGATGCTCCACATCACTAGTCATCAGAGAAATGCAAATTAAAACCACAATGAGATATCACCTCACACCAATTAGGATGGCCACCATCCAAAAGACAAGGAACAACAAATGCTGGCGAGCATGCGGAGAAAGGGGAAACCTCCTACACTGCTGGTGGGAATGCAAATTAGTTCAACCATTGTGGAAAGCAATATGGAGGTTCTTTAAAAAACTAAAAATAGAAATACCATTTGACCCAGGAATTCCACTCCTAGGAATTTACCCTAAGAATGCAGGAGCCCAGTTGAAAAAGACATATGCACCCCCTATGTTTATTGCAGCACTATTTACAATAACCAAGAAATGGAAGCAACCTAAGTGTCGTTCAGTAGATGAATGGATAAAGAAGTGGTACATATACAGAATGGAATATTATTCAGCCATAAGAAGAAAACAAATCCTACCATTTGCAACAGCATGGATGAAGCTAGAGGGTATTATGCTCATTGAAATAAGCCAGGCGGAGAAAGACAAGTACCAAATGATTTCACTCATTTGTGGAGTATAATAACAAAGTAAAAACGGAAGGAACAAAACAGCAGCAGACTCCCAGAACCCAAGAATGAACTAGCAGTTACCAAAGGGAAATGGGTTGGGCAGGGTGGGTAGGCAGGGAGGGCTAAGGGGATTAACGGGCATTACGATTAGCACACATAATGTAGGGGGGACCTGGGGAAGGCAGTATAACACAGACAGAGAAGACAAGTAGTGATTCTATAGCATCTTACTATGCTGATGGACAGTGACTGTAATGGGGTATGTGGTGGGGACTTGATAATAGGGGGGAATGTAGTAACCACAATGTTGCTCATGTGAAACCTTCATAAGATTGTATATCAATGATACCTTAAAAAAAAAAAGAATGGCATGAGTCTGTGGTCCCATTCCCAGGGCTGCTGCTGACCCCAGTTCTGTCTGTGTGGTGGTTCACCCAGGGCAGGCAGGGCAGCAGTAAAGCCCACCAGCTTTGCTGTCCCTGCAGACAGGGCTTCACTTGATTTGGAGCATGGTCAGTGGCAAGCCAACAGGGAGGGCACATGCTCTGTTCACCAGAGCATGAGCCCATCTGGGGCAAACAGTATTCAAGCAGACCAGCCAGGGATTTAGCAGAAGTATCTGGGATGTGAGGCAGGCCGACTTGAGAGCTTGCTAAGCTCTGCTATACCCCGAGTGGGCTAGAGGTCATGGGCATGCCCAATGGAGATGCAGCTGTCTGCCACCACACCACACATCCCGGCAGAAGGAGGCTGAATGAGATGCAGGGAAGGTGGAGAGAGCCGGTCATTGCCACCTTCTCTTTGGGTCTTGTCTTCACCACTAAGTATGTTGACCTAATCCAACAGGGAGTGAGATGCCACTTTGATTTTGGAAGAATCACTCTTGTAGTCTGACACTGTATTTCAGTCTGTAAGTGACAGTGTATCCCTCCAGTGTGGTCCCTTGTCTGTAATGACAGAACTTCATCAAGGTCATCTAAGGGGACAGGAAAAATGCAGGTGCTTGGGCTCCAGTCCAAACTTGCTGAATCAGAAGCCTCTGAGGTGGGGGTCCAAGGAATCAGCATTTTTTGCAAATATGGCAGGAGACTGTGATGCACTCTGAACCCCAAGAACTAGAGACAGAGTGTTGGTCCAAGTGAGAGAGAAATGTGAAATTTGGGAAAGGAAAGGAATTGGAGTTTTTCTGAACAGAGGGGAAATATACTGGTAGTTTAGTTGCTCTAACTGTAACATATAAGATATATGTTTTGGCAATTGAAGCTTCCCTTTTGAATCATAAAATATCATGGTTTATTTAAATGCAATTATAAATTATGTGTGTATCACACCAATTCCAAATAACAGGATTTGTTCATTGATTTTTTTTAAAATTACAGTTACTAATATAGCCACTGTGACCATATAATTTATCATTCTAACAGAGATATTTTGTGAGAAGGGAATATACAAATAATTTAAATCATATAACTTTTTGAACTACTTATTTACTGAGCTACAAGTTGATTGTATTATGTTGGTGGACTGATATACAGCTTTATTCATAAACTATTTTTTAAAATAAAGTTATTCAAAGAAAAAAGAGTAACATATAACCATGTGCATTATATTAAAAGTAAACTTTATATTGATCATCTGAAGCTTTAAGATAACATGGGTAGAACAGTCATTCCTGGAACACATTCTCATATCTCAATAATATTTTAAAGCATTCGTTAATCCCATGTTACTGATATTTCACTAAGAATTTAAAATTTCAATAGAATCTTAGTTTTTCCATGAAAGTGCATACCACCGTCTTTAAGGTTGTACTTTATGACCTTTATATATCAACAAATATATAAATGCTGACATATTCAGTTGACACTTTTCTATAGACCACGATGTGTGTTTAAAACTCTCTTCCTTCAAGTGTTCAGAGATCTGGTAATTCAGAGAAAGTTGCTGCAAGAAGGAATTATCAATTCTCACTTTCTTCATTTTGAAGTCTTCAGATATTTCAACCCAAATAGATTCATGAGCACTGCCTTTTTTACTTCCCGCCACTGCCTGCCATAGTATTTTTATTTGACAGGTATTTTTGCAAGACAAAAAGTGTCCACATTTTCTCTACGATCCTTTTCAATGTTTTACTATACGTAGATGTTCCAAATCATAGGAGTAACATCAAGAAAATTTTACTTCATTTTGATACAGATTATACATTTATCTAATTGGTAATGAGAACCCCATCAAAACATAGAAAATCCAGAATCACATTATTCTGAAGTTCAACTATAAAATATCAAAAGTAAACCATTGCATTTATTTTCTACTGTTGCTGTAACAACTTAGCACAAATTTACTGGCTTAAAACAACATCAATTTATTATCTTACAGTTCTGGAAGTCAGACGTTCAATGCTAGTTTCATGGGGCTACAGTCAAGATGTTGGCATGTTTTCCTTCTGGAGACTCTAGAGGAGAATCCATTCTTGCCTTTTCAGCTTCTAGAGGCTGCCCACATTCCTTGGCTGGTGGTCCAGCTCCATTTTCAAAGCCAGCAAAGGCTGACTGAGTCTTTCTCACAGGGCATCGCTCTGACACTAATTATTTCTCTGTTTCCTAGGTCCACCTTGAAGGATCCTTGTGAGTACACTAGACTCACCTGGATAATCCAGGATCATCCCCCTATTTTAAGGTTATCTGATTAGCAACCTCAATTAGTTTTTGTCATGCAATATAACATTCTTTGGTTCTAGGGATTAAGACATGCCCATCCTTGAGGGACTGTTATTTTGCCTATTACACCCTGTATACTATATTGGAAAAGTTGTGTTAGTTACAGGAAGGCTTAGCAAAAAGAGATGGGATATTAGTGGTCAATTTATAGATTAAACACACATTATAGTAAGAACTCTACCTATTACACATGAATATCACACACTACTAGACAAGATATAGCAGAAGTTGAATGTATGAAGTAGAGATCTACTAAACATATTCTGGCTTATTTCAATATAAATATCAATAATAAAATTTATTCAAAACATGAAGACTCAGGAACTGTATGGTATCCCAGACAATGGATATATAGTGGGAAGGTCACAGGCAAACTAGGATCTATAATCTACTTGCCTATGGGGTAGGTTCTCTTCTTATTGTCTTCATCCTGATTTTGCAATAGAAAACTAAGCCATGGGCAAGGATGAGGGTGGACAGGTAAGAAAATCAACCAAGTTCATGCATCCAGGAAGAAGAGCTTAGACATTTTGTCCTAGAGCTAATGTTTTAAAGAATTCTGTTGCTCATGTAATTGTATATTAATGATACAAAAAAAATTTGTATTGTTAAAAAAAAAAAGAATTCCGCCTCTAATCTGGAAGATGATTGAGACTATGTGGCAGAATATATTTTCAGAAATGGCCACAAGAATATCTCCCATCCATGTGCTATGCTTACAATGTGATTTTGAAACTCCTCCCTTTGAGGGGTGGGATCTCTGTTCCCTCCACTTGAATCTGGGTGGACTTGTGACTGGTATGTGATTTGTAAGTCAGAAAAGTTAATGCTCTGGCCTGATTCCCTTGAAATTCTCTCCCTTGAGAGTCTTTCCCTTGGAGTCCAGCCACACAGGAGGAAGCACAGAGCTCCTCCTGGAGAGGTGCGCAGGAGGGGAATCGGCCTCTGTACTTGGCACCACAGTAGTTAGATGGCATAAGTACAGCCCCAGGTGAGCCACCCTGGATGAGCGACCTAGAGCGGGGTCACATGCAGATTTGTCAGCCAAATAAATGATTTTTATTTTAAGCTTCTAAGGGTGATATCTGACACAATAATAGTTAACTGGAATAGGATGACGCTAAGTTTTGAAATTCAAGTTATTCGCTCTCTTATCTCATTTCTACAAATGATGTCTTCTGGCAACTTGGTATGGTGGTGGGAGGAGGGCAAGGGGTGTCATCTG